>CM046431.1:47531657-48131657 GCA_025506505.1 Flaveria sonorensis | reverse complement strand
CGTTAGACACTTCTTTAGATTTGAAACATGGAATACATCATGGATTCCACTCAACGAATCAGGTAGGGCTAACCGATAAGCTACTGGACCTATTCTTTCCAAGATCTCAAATGGTCCAACGTATCTCGGATTTAGTTTTCCTATTTTACCAAACTGAATCACGCCTTTCCACGGTGAGACTTTCAATAAGACTTTGTCACCAACCTGAAATTCTAGAGGTTTTCGTCGCTTGTCAGCATAATTTTTATGTATGTCGCGCGCTGCAGCCATACGATTCCTTATTTGTACAATCTTCTCAGTGGTCTCGTGTACTAACTCAAGACTCGTTAGCTGGCTATCACCAATTTCAGCCCAACAAACTGGTGATCTACATTTTCGCCCATTCAAAGCTTATAAAGGTGCTGCCTTTATGCTAGTGTGATAACTGTTGTTGTAAGAAAATTCAACCAATGGTAAGTGAACTTCCCAGTTATTCCCAAAGTCAATCACACAAGCACGTAGCATGTCCTCCAACGTATGTATAATACGCTCACTTTGACCATTGGTTTGCGGGTGATAAGCAGTACTCATATCCAATCGCGTACCTAAAGATTTCTGCAACGACTGCCAGAAGTGCGATGTGAAACGAGCATCGCGGTCTGAAATGATTGAAACCGGTACACCATGTCATGACACTATCTCCTTCAAATAAAGTCGGGTTAATTTTTTCCATTTTGTTTGTTTCTCTTATTGCCAAGAAATGAGTAGACTTCGTTAATCGGTCCACAATAACCCATATCATGTCACAACAGGTAGGAGTCCGAGGTAGCTTGGTAATGAAATCCATTGAGATTTGTTCTCACTTCCACATAGGAATCTCAGGCTGTTGCAACAACCCAGATGGTTTCTGATACTCCACTTTTACCTTTGAGCAGGTCAGACACTTGCTCACATAGGTAGCTACATCTGTTTTCATATTAGGCCACCAATAGTGCGCCTTCAGATCATGATACATCTTTTCAGATCTAGGATGTATAGAGTACTTAGACTTGTGTGCCTCACTTATGACCAAGTCTCTCAGATTTCCGTGTAGAGGTACCCAAAGTCTGTCCATGAAGTAACGAATTCCATCCGCTTTTACTTCCAATTGTTTTTCCATTCCCCTTAACAATTCAGACCCAATGTTTTCTGTTTTCAAAGCTTCTGTCTGAGCCTCTCGGATTTTGCTAATGGTAAGCTGCAAATCTCGCACACGTCGAGACTTAGCAGTTTCTTTCCTACTCAGCGCGTCAGCGACTACATTTGCTTTCCCCGGATGATATCTGATTGCACAATCATAGTCGTTCGGTAGCTCTACCAACGTCTTTGCCTTATGTTCAATTCCTTTTGCTCAAAGATGTGTTGAAGACTCTTGCGATCGGTGTAAATAGTGCATTTGGTACCGTACAAGTAGTGTCTCCAGATCTTTAAGGCAAAAACTACCGCACCCAGCTCCAAGTCAAGGGTGGTATAGTTCTTCTCATGAACCTTTAGTTGTCTAGAGGCGTAAGCTATTACCTTATCCCGCTGCATCAATACACACCCAAGTCCTTGAATGGAAGGGTCACAATAGACTACAAAATCGTCACTTCCTTCCGGTAACGTTAATATCGGTGCGCTACACAGTTTCTGTTTCAGCAACTGGAAAGCAGATTCCTGACTCTCGCCCCATTTGTACGTCGTTCCCTTGTGAGTCAAAGTTGTGAGGGGTTGACAAATGCACCAGCAGTATTCATGGACCTCATGAATCGTGTGTGCAAACCCTATCTTGATCAGTTTGTTATTGTCTTTATCGATGACATATTGATCTACTCCAAGACTGAGGAAGAACATGGAGAGCACTTACGGTTAATCTTGGAATTACTTAGAAAAGAACAACTGTACGCCAAATTTTCTAAGTGTGATTTCTGGATACGCGAAGACCCAAGAATTGCACTTCGCGTATCCAGAAATCACACTTAGAAAATTTGGCGTACCGTTGTTCTTTTCTAAGTAATTCCAAGATTAACCGTAAGTGCTCTCCATGTTCTTCCTCAGTCTTGTAGTAGATCAATATGTCATCGATAAAGACAATAACAAACTGATCAAGATAGGGTTTGCACACACGATTCATGAGGTCCATGAATACTGCTGGTGCATTTTGTCAACCCAAATGGCATGACCAAGAACTCGTAGTGACCGTAACGTGTACGAAAGGTAGTCTTCGAGATGTCCTCCTCTCGAACTCTTAGCTGATGATACCCAGACCTCAGGTCAATCTTAGAATTATAGCTTGATCCTTGCAGTTGATCAAACAAATCATCTATACGAGGTAAGGGATATTTATTCTTGATCGTGACTTTGTTCAGTTCCCTATAGTCAATGCACATTCAAAATGTACCATCCTTCTTCTTGACAAATAGAACTGGCGCTCCCCAGGGCGACGAACTGGGTCGGATAAACCCTTTATCCAACAGCTCTTGTAGTTGGGCGGATAATTCCTGCAGTTCGTTCGGAGCTAACCGGTAAGGTGCTCTCGCAATTGGAGCGGCTCCTGGAGTCAACTCAATTTGGAATTCAACTTGACGATGAGGCGGTAATCCAGGCAGATCTTCCGGAAACACCTCGGGAAACTCGTGAACTACGGGGATATCCTCTATCTTCTTTTCCTCGGTCTGTTTATCTGTGACGAGTGCCAATATGGCCAGTCGACCCTTTCGTAACAACTTCTGTGCCTTCATGAATGAGATGATGCCCATCACTGCACCACTCCTATCACCTTTAACCGAGAGAATTTCTTCACCGTTAGGAATCCGTATAACCTTCTCGTGACATATGACTTCCGCTTGCTTGTCAGAAAGCCAATCCATGCCGACTACTACATCGAAGCTCCTAAGTATGATAGGCATGAGATCTATGTCAAAGGTATGACCAGCGAGTTCTATCTTGCAGCCTCTAAGGATATGGGTCACGTGAATCTGTTTACCGTCGGCTAACTCTACGGTGTACTTAGATTCTAATGTTGATGGCATATCACTTAAAAGACTACTAAACTTAGTGGAAATAAAGCTTCTATCAGCCCCAGTATCAAATAATACGGTAGCAAAACGACCATTAACCGAAAATTTACCAGTTACTGTTGTAGGATCGTTTAGAGCCTCACCTGAGCCAATGACGAAGGCTCTTCCTTTGGCTCCATTGTTATTTCCACCATTGTTGTTGCCATTACCATTGTTGTTATTGTTGTTGCCATTGTTATTGTTGCTGTTGTTTCCATTATTGTTGTTGCCATTACCATTCCTCTTGAGCTGGGGACAGTTGCGTCTGTAATGGCCTTCTTTTCCACATTCAAAACAACCTTTCGGAGTTTCTTGTGATTGTTGTGGCTTTTTCATCAATTCACCCCGGCAGTCCTTCGCTGCATGCCCAACTTTACCACAGCGTTGGCATCGGAAGTTGTCACACCTGCCGGTGTGATGGTAGTTGCACCGATTGCACTTGGGACTTTTCCCCACATAGCCTCCTTGTCCCTGTGATGTTGAGGATGACTGATTGAAATTTCAGTTGTTATCAAACCTCCTTTGTTGTTGGGGAGGTTGCTGCTGCTGTTGTACCTGTTGCTGCTGTTGTTGTGACTGGTTGCTGGAGGATGAACCTTTGTTACTAATGTTCTCCCACTTTCGTTTGTTGTCGGACACACTAGCAACCGCGCCCCGTTTGGGTAACCGTCCTTGCTCAACAGCCTGGTCAGTCAGCCTGTGGGCTGTCCAGATAGCCTGCTGCATGATAGTGGGGTTGGAAGCAGTTACCATACTCTGAATCTCAGGCACCAGTCCATGTATGTAGTGCTCGACTCTCTTGTGTCTTTCATTGACCATTCCAGGGCATAGTGTGGCCAACTCATGAGAACGGGTCGTGTAGGCTTCAATCTCTGAGCCTTGCATTTTGAGTTGCCAGAACTCAATCTCCAGCTTCTTTACTTCATTTCGAGGGCAGTATTCTTTGGTCATAATCCCCTTAAATTCATCCCAGGGTAGTTCATTGGCCATGGCTTGACCTAGCATTTGCACCTGGGCCTTCCACCAAGAAAGTGCTGCACCCTCAAGTGTTCCAGTCGGGAACTTCACTTGATCAGCTGGTGGACAGTTACATTTCGCGAATACGGATTCAGTTTTCTCAAACCACCGTACTAATCCCACAGCTCCTTCCGTCCCGCTGTAGGTGTGCGGTTTACAATCCATGAAGGACTTATAAGTACAAGGTGGAGGTCCTGTTGGCTGTCCGGTTTGGGCAGCAGCCACTGTTGCCTGTACGTGCTCGTTAATTAGGGCAGCCAACTCTGCAGGTGTCATGTTTATGGCACCGG
This sequence comes from Flaveria sonorensis, assembly GCA_025506505.1. Lineage (NCBI taxonomy): Eukaryota > Viridiplantae > Streptophyta > Magnoliopsida > Asterales > Asteraceae > Flaveria > Flaveria sonorensis. Next base: position 48,127,294 of record CM046431.1, on the reverse strand, counting down.
CACAACGACCTTCGTTGCCACGTCCACGACCTCGTCCACGTCCTCTTCCATCTATGCTGGTTCTTCTTCGGGGGCTTCCTCCGGTTCCTCTTCCGGGTCTTCCTCATCAGGGTCCACCAAAGGTGCAGGGGCTTCAGCAATCTGAAGTGCTGCTAGTTGTGCCTCTAGATCAGCAAACCTATCATCGATCACTATGTTATGGTGATCCTGCGCGTCCATGCGCCCAGTAAGTGCTACAACGTTGCCTGCCAGGGTATGATGTCCACCAATGGCCATCGAGAGTCGCTCCTGAAGCGTCTCTACCTGGTAGCGCAACTGACGCATCTCAGATCGTAAGGCAAAGTTCTGATCAGTGAGTCCTCTAATCCGCTGTCGCTCTGTGTCTAGAGTGGCTACCAAAGATGCAAAGGCCTGCTTAAGAGGGATGTCCAAGGTAGGAAGAGTAGGCAAGGCAGAGGTTGTCGATGACCTAGTCTTAGGTCGAGTAGGGGCTACTGGTGGTACACGCTCTCTATAAGCCATACGGTTTATGTAGGTGGGGTAGAAATCCCAGTTCCGCGGAGGATCGAGCTCAGGAGGTATGAAAGGCTGATCCCAGTCTATCTCGCCAGGTGGATAAGGATGTCGGGCCCAGTTAAATCCCCTATCAGGTACGGGAGAAGTAGGAGGTGACTCAGATCGCGCCGGTCTCTTGCCCAAATCACAGGATGACGATGCCCTGCTGCGAAGTACGTGTTGCGTATGCAAATGAGTATACAGTAAGGAAGTAAGCGACAAGTAACTAACAACTATGCGGTTATAGTCTAGTGTGTGTATGCAACCTAGTTCCCTATAACCAAGGACTCTAATACCAATCTGTCACACCCTCAAAATCCGCGTGCGGGGTTTTACCGCGAGGCACGTGACATACCAGGATCTCAGTCATTAGTTACACAGAACGACTCTATATGAGCTAACATTCAAAATCAGAGTTTTAACATTTAAAACATGCGGAAGCTTTAAATAAACGAGTAAACCCAAAACAATGTAACATGATTTAAAATGCGCAAACATACGACTCTATATGAGCTAACATTCAAAATCAGAGTTTAACATTTAAAACATGCGGAAGCGTTAAATAAACGAGTAAACCCAAAACAACGTAACATGATTTAAAATGCGCAAACATACGCGCCCAAGTATTATGCAAAACCAAAACACGATGTTTAAACAATCATAATCCAAAACAATGTTTCATAACGTGCTGACAAACACCATGATGCTGACCCGTGTGACGTGCTCCTAGGCAATAGCAACCTTAACCTGAGAATAGCATACTAAAGAGTCAACACAATGGTTGGTGAGTTCAAGAGTTTGCGTTTAAACATAAACCAATAACAGTTTCAAAATATAAGAAGTGTATTGTAATAGATAGCTAGTCTATAAACAAAATAGTAATAATCATAGTGATTCCGTGATTGAAGCTGATTGTGTTACGTTTGTTGCCTCCTGCCACGACTTACTAGGTCGTGACAAATGTTCGTTAGGACAATATTGCACCCGTTCGACCTCGAGTCGCATAGGTGGGGCTCGTCAAACCCAGTAGTACTACCCAAGATTTCCCGCTAATCATCATTATTAACAATCCGAAAGTGCGAGTACTTTCATGGTAATCAACACTATATTATACCATACACCACTTATCATGATAAAGCATTTGTAAAAAAACCAGTATGCTATCTCCCCCAAAAGAGAGTATGTAAAAGAGTAAGGGCATGAACTCACCTGATGCGCGTAAGAATTAACTTAAAGCTTAACTTGACAAGAAAGAGTGGATAGACAACCCTCAGAGGTCACCTAGAACACATGAGTACATAAGTACGTGTACACAGAATCATAATGAAACCCTAAGTGCTCTATAAACCAAAGAACTCAAGGTTTTGGAAAAACAAAACACATTGACCCAGTTGACCCGTTTGACCCGTTGGTGACATTATAGGTGAGATTCCATTTCAATCAGACATATGGTTCATCACACATGATTATCATGAAAGTTGCTCACATATATCACTTCATTAACCACATGTATTAACGACATCATCATACAAACAGATTATCAGACAAGTCATGCGAATCTCAAATAATCATCATGCTCAACATAACTATGCCATAACTACTACATCATATATAGAATCAGATCATCCAAAACATGCCATGTGAAGCCACTCACGACTTCACACCCTAAACCCTGCCAATCCTACTAAGTAGGGGCCTCAGATTCGCACGCATGTATAACAATCATCATCACACTAATCAATAGAATTCATACCAACCAATATATTCAACCATAATCAACTACAAACTAAACTATAGTCCTATCATAACCCATATGACTCATTACCATGTAATCCCACAAACAGACCAAAATTTAGCATTCATACAACCCAAACAATACATTCTACCACCTTAGAATTCATCCATGAACATACTAGCATGATCCTAACGTCACAAACATGCCCAAATCATCATATTCAAGATTTTGTACAAATAAAGTTTCCCTTTTGGGAAAGTACATCCCAAATCTATTCTTTCATGAATTACCCACATAATCATCAATAACATGCCCAATCTAGCTCATAAAAATCATAAACATTCATCAAACACTTGCAAACCATCCAAACACAAATCTTCATACACAAAAGTTTCCACTTTTGGCAAGGTATGAACTAGACTACCTAATCCATAGATTTGTTGCACCAAAATCATAATCTAATACTCATGTATCATCATCAACCACATTACATCACCAATTCATCATAATTCATCAACATTCAATATCAAAAGTTTCTACTTTTGGTAACCTATGAACTACATCATTCATTCTTAGGTTTCTAGCATCAATATCATCAATCTAACATCCATATATCATCACAAACACATTAACAACATCAATTCATCATCCAATCATCATATTCATGCAATTAAAGTTACTATTATTAGTAACGTATGAACAACGCATCAAAATCGCAACTTTCTTGCATAATCTACGTAAACTAGCATCTATACAATCTAACTAACATCCCCATATCATCAAACAACCAACAATTCAACATTCACATCAATTTTCGAACCCTAACCCTCTGCCAACATAGAAACACATGAAAAGAACACAAAAACTAACCTTTAATCGTGTAATGGACAAGATTTGATGTTTGCTACACTTTAGAACCACTTGGAACTAATCAAGATCGATGCTTGTTGCTTGATTTTGGTCGAATTTCTCAAAGGGAGAGGGAGAGAGTGCAGGTCGCGGCCGATGGGGTGTGTGGGGGCTAGGGTTGGGTTTTTTTTTAACTTAATTAATCATATTTACCCCTTAAACCCCTATTGTTTTATATTTTATTAAAACTAAGCTTTTAAACACTTTTTAAATAGTTTTAACTTAATAATACAAACATTATTAACCAACAACAATATTCATATGTATTATTTTCACTAGTCACAAGACACACGAATTAAATACACACGTTGGCACGTTACAAAATAAAATCCACAAATAATATTTAAATCGCATAAGCACAACTAATAACCAGCATTATTAGTTAAATAATTATCTGTTTATCATTATTAATTATTATTAAGTCACCAACGTTCAACGACAACTAGTGTGTGCTCACGACACGTGTATGCAAGACTTAACGGAACTAACGGAGTTTGGTAACGGAAAATTACCGGATGTCACACCTAAATGGCCTAAAAAATGATCTCAGCGTTTGATTTCATAAATCAATGGTTAAAATCAATTTCTAGAACAAAAAATGGAGCCAATGGTATTATGAAAAACCATTTTTTTTACTTTTCACACAAACCTCTGTTTTATTAAATGTTTATAACTTTTTAATATTATATTATTTTTTAAAATAAATCACACCATAAAATTGCACGTTTTTTGCTCTTTGATTTGAGTATAGTATGGATATACTTTTTAAAAAATAATAATAAATAACGTTACAAATTTATGCCGTTTTACAATAAAACAACACGGTTATGTGTTGTTTTATGGTAAGAAAACACTTTTATGTTGTTTTATTGTAAGACAACACATTAAGTGTTGTGTTAGGGTAACACGACATGTTTTGTGTTATTTTATTTTAAAGTTAAATGCGTTTTACGTCCTTGAGGTTTCATAGAAATCGTCATTTGAATCCAAAAGTTTAAAATGTTGTCATTTGCATCCAAAGGTTTCACTAATTGCCATTTGAATCCATTTGGCTACACCTAACTAACACGGTTAACTTTTTCTGTTAAGTTTCCAACATGAAAGTTATTTTAATCAAAAAAATTACAAAATAAAGAAACAACTCACGTGAAGGTTTTTATATGTTTAGTATCTTTTAATAATTGCAGTTATGATTTGACTCTACAATAGTCTTTAACTATTTTGTCTTGTTAATGTATTTTAGTTTAGTAATTGTGTTACTTTTGCTCGTTTTATTAAACATAGATTTCTTTAGTTTAAAGCTTAGTTACGGTTACGATGATTGATGTTTTATGATTATTATTCATGGGGGGTTAATGTCATATTATTAATTGTTCTTATACATTTATGATAATCTGTCTTTTATTGTCATGATTCAAATAATTTATATTATATGACTTGTGCAGGATCAGGTAAGGGTACTTAACACTTAGTTTCATACTGAGGAGAGATCTTAGATCACTTAACAATTCAAATAGGGAACTGGTAACTAGAGATAGATGATACTAAGAACACAAGTAAATTAAAGAGACAGAACTAAGAACAACACAAGAACACAAGATTGGTTTTCAAGGATGTTGTATATTGATCTCAAGTTCTTTTACAAGTGTTGCAAAGCATTTAGAAATTACAAGGACCTGAGACACTTTTATACTACAACCTACAACCGTCACTTACATGTAAAGACAGTTGGGATTTGACTAATCTAGACAACAAGATCAATCTATAGTCAAAAGGCAGATTGCCTTTTGACTAGTGACTATGACATGCCATAGCTCACTGACTTTTCCTAATACAAAAAGTCTACAAAAACAAGTAAGGTAAGTTACAGACAAAGACCATTCCTACTTTTTGATAAAGCATGGAAGTTTCACCAACTTGTGTAAAGTAGGTGAACCACCAGAGCAGGCAACGAAGAGTGTGCCAGCTTTATCAAAAGTTGATTCAGAGAAAGCATATTTTCTCTGTCCTCTTAAGAAATCAGTCTTCACAGCTTTGGAAGACTTTGTCTCTGAAGCTTTGAAAGATTTCATCTTTGGCTTCGGAAGATGTTGGTCTTTGGCTTTGGAAGATTTCACACTTAGAATATTTTTCTATTTGAGTGTGAAACTTCCGAAGTAACTCCTTCTGAACTGTTAGCTTCGGAAGATTTTACACTTAGACACATTTGAGGGTGTAAGACTTCCAAAGCTAGTTCATCTTTGCTCCTTAGTGCATGCATGTAAGACTTGGTTGTTCTGGCTTGTTGGTTGCATCAGCCTCATAATCTTCAGATGATCTTACAACTTGTTTATTTATATATAAATATTTGTGTTTTGTATGTTTTATAAAGTTAGAAATTAATTACTTTTAGTTAATTATACTTATATTTTATTTTATATAATATGATGTTCAGAGATGTATTTCTTGATGAAATAAAAAAAGCTGACCTATCATTCATGGTAAATTAAAATCGCAATGGTAATTACCAAAGTATACTGAATGCCTAAAACTTATCACGTAGAGCTGATTTTTTATTTTGTAATTATTTTGACTAAAATAACTCTAATTTAGGAAACTTAACGGAAAAACTTAATGACGTTAATTAGGAGTAGTTAAGTGGATTCAAATGGCAATTTTTTTGAAATTTTTGGATGCAAATGGCAAAATTTAAACCTTTGGATTCAAATGACAATTTATATAAAATCTCAAGGATGTAAAACGCATTTAACTCTTTATTTTATAACATATTATAAAATTATTGTGTAATTATGTTTTTTTTCGATAACCAGCGTATTTTATGCTCCTTTACAATAAGAAAACACGTTCTGAGTTGTTTTACGTTCTATATTGTTTAACGGTAAGACATCATGTTCTGTATTATTTAACAATAATTCATCACATTCTGTGTTGTTTAAAGTTAAACATCCTATGGAATTACATACATTTATGTGTTGTTTACAACAAAACAAAAGGCTGAGGTAAAACACCACGTTATATGTTGTTTTAGCGTAAACAGTATTATATAAATACATTATGATAATGAAACATAAAAGTAAATAATAGTAAATTTAAAAAACTGTAAATCAGTATGTTTATGTTTTGTTATACTTAAAACAGTACAAATAATAGAAAACAATATCACAAAAATACAACACAATTAATAATAAAATAAAAATACAATACAATAATGAAAAAATATATTATAATAATAAAACATGTAACACCCGAAATCTTGTCAAAATAAAAGAAAATAAAAGTATCTAGAAAGAATGGAAAAGGAGTCAAAGATGAGGGGTGTTTTGTGTAAAAGTACACAAAAGTCAAAAGTGCACTTTATATGGGCATGGCCGCCCATATCACCCCTGCTGCTGCTGTGTTCGACTGAAACAAAAGAAGAAGAAGAAGAAATCGAAGTTCTCTCGGTTCTAGAGAGAGAAAGAGGCTGTTTTTGATCTTGGTATGTATTTCTATGCATAATTGGCTTGGTTTATGTTGGGTTTTAACCATGAAACCGATTTATATGTGTTTATGTGTTTTGTTGTTTGTTTTTGCTTGTTTTAGGCATTTGAACTCTTGTGCAAGCAGGCTCGGTGGAGTTTTACTTGTTTGCTACACTAGGTGAGTTCTAGACGAAGACAGCAGAGACGGATCCTGGTGAGCTTGGGCTTCATCACCCAGAGGCCGGTGAAGAGAGTGCCAATCTGAGGGCCTCGGTGAAAGAGGCAGTGGTGGAGGAGGTTCACCAAGTCATGCAGACGATCCTACCGTCTGTCGTGACTGAAGTTATCCGGGCGGTTAGAGAAGATGAAAGGAAAGAGAAGGAGGAGGAAAGGAGGACGACTGCTGGTAGAAGGGGTAACGTGAGGAATCACAATGATGAGGAGGAGATGAATACTGGAAGGGGAGCCTCTAGTGATGAAGAAGAGGTGGTGGTGCGAGAAACCGCGAGGGGATGCAGTTACGGGGCATTTCCAACGGTGTAAACCGCCAAGTTTAACGAAATGGCGAGGTTGGTGCCGGATCAGGTTATGCCGGTATCGAGGAAGATCAATCGGTACGTCCAGGGACTACCGGCCGACATCCGCAGACACTTGATCGCCGCCCAACAGAGCACTTTTAGGTCGGTGGTGGATTTGGCGGAAATGTTGTATGATGAAAGGGAAGTAGCGGTGGTTGAGGTGAAGAAGGCAGATGGATGTGATAAGAACTGGAGAGGTAAGCGGTTTGGGCATGGCGGTTACACCCGAAACAACAAGAGGAGGAGGATGGATGACCGGCGGGTGGTGTCATCAGGCCCTGGGTTGAGGAAGTGCGACCGATGTGGTAGGGAGCACACTGGTGATTGTATGAGGGGAGTGACTGTGTGCTTCAAGTATGGGAAGCCCGGTCATATAGCAAAAGATTGTGGAGTGCCGAAATGCTTCAACTGTGGCGGGACTGGCCACAGGAGCTATGAGTGCAAGAAGCCGAGAGCTGAGAGCTGAGAGCTCTGGGGCCAAGAAGGGGACCAAAGAAGGAGGACAGAGGGCGAGTGCTAGAGCCTTCACGATGACCCGAGAAGAGGCCCGGGTAGACCCATACGTCGTGTTAGGTATGTTTCTAGTAAACCAAACTTGTGCCTTTGTGTTATTTGATTCTGGTGGTAGTAGGAGTTTTATTTCTGCTGCTTTCTGTGTTAAAATGCCTGTTAGTAGTGGGAATATTGATGAACCATTTGATGTAGAAACTGCTATTAGTAAGTCAACCAGAATTTCTAAGATGATTGAGGATTGTGGCATAGAGTTAGAAGGCCATAGGTTTGCTGCTAAACTATATGTGATGCCCCTAGGAGGATTCGATGTAGTACTAGGGATGGATTGGTTAGCAGCCTATGAGGCAAATATCATGTGTTGCAAGAAGATGATTTGATTAATTACGCCCGATGGAAGTTCGATGACGGTCTACGGTAATCGCGTCACTACGGTCCCGAAGGTGATTTCGATGACGGTGGCAAAGAAGTGCATGAAGCGGGGATGTAATGCCTACCTGGCTTACGTAAAGGACGTGGACGCGTCAGTACCATAACTATCTGAGGTACCCGTGGTGTGTGACTTCTCTGACGTGTTCCCAGGAGATTTACCAGGTGTGCCACCAGATCGCGAGATCGAGTTTCAGATTGACCTGACACCGGTGCTCAACCTGTTGCCAAGGCACCGTATCGATTAGCTCCGACAGAGATGAAGGAACTTATGGTTCAACTACAGGAGTTGATGGACAAGGGATTCATCCGACCGAGCATCTCTCCCTGGAGGTGCTTCGGTCTTGTTTGTAAAGAAGAATGACGGTAGTATGAGAATATGTATCGACTACCGAGAGTTAAACAAGTTAACGGTGAAGAACCGGTATCCCCTGCCCAGAATAGATGACTTGTTTGACCAACTCCAAGGTGTCAGTTGGTTCTCAAGGATAGATCTCCAATCTAGTTACCACAGTTGAAGGTTAAGGAGCAGGATATCCCTAAGACAGCTTTTCGCACGCGTTATGGACATTACGAGTTTCTCGTTATGTCTTTCGGTCTGACTAACGCGCCAGCTGCCTTTATGGATTTGATGAACTGAGTGTGTCGGCCAATGTTGGATAAATCAGTGATTGTGTTTATTGATGATATACTTATTTATTCAAAGAGCGAAGAAGAACATGCCGGGCACATACGCGAAGTGTTGGAGACACTTAGAAGGGAGAAGCTATATGCTAAATTCTCTAAGTGTGCTTTCTGGTTACGCGAAGTTCAATTTTTAGGTCACGTGGTGAATTCTGAAGGAATTATGGTGGACCCGGTGAAGGTTGAGGCGGTGATGCAATGGAAGTCTCCAAAGACGCCATCCGAGATTCATAGTTTCTTGGGTTTGGCGGGCTACTACAGAAGGTTTATTCAAGACTTTTCCCAGATAGCCTCACCTTTGACTAAACTGACTCGCAAGGACGTGAGGTTTGTGTGGGGTTGGGAACAGGAGAATGCTTTTGAAGAGTTCAAGGCGAAATTAACTCAAGCTCCTGTTTTGATATTACCCGAAGGAAGTGAAGACTTAGTGGTGTATTCGGATGCCTCCTATTCGAGACTGGGTTGTGTGTTAATGCAATGTGGAAGAGTAATAGCCTACGCATCCCGACAGTTGAAAACCCACGAGGTCAATTATCCCACGCATGATTTGGAGCTCGCGGCTATGGTCTTTGCACTAAAGATTTGGCGGCACTACCTGTACGGGGCGAAGTGCACAATCTTCACGGACCACAAAAGCTTGAAGTATTTCTTTGAACAAAAGGATCTCAACATGAGGCAGAGGAGATGGTTAGAGTTGATCAAGGATTATGGTTGTGAGATCCACTACCATCCGGGTAAAGCCAATGTAGTGGCCGATGCCCTGAGCTGAAAGGAGAGACCCGAGCCAATCCGGGTGAAGGCTTATCAATTGGTGATGATCTATGACGTGATGACACAGGTCAAAGAATTTCACGATGAGGCATTGAAGGAAGATCGCCTTAACTCTGAAAGGATGAGAGGTCTAGTCACGGAGTTAGAACCCGCTTCGGGCGGATGTGGATTCCCCGCTACGGTGATCTACGGGGATGAATTATGGACGAAGCTCGTAAGACTCGATACTCCATTCTTCTCGGTGCCACTAAGATGTATCAAGATATGAAGAAATACTATTGGTGGCCGGGTATGAAACGTGACGTGGCAGAGTATGTGAGTAAGTGCCTTACTTGTTTGTAAGTGAAGGCAAAACATTAGAAGCCATACGAAAAGATCCAACCCTTGGATATACCCGAGTGGAAGTGGGAGCACATCACCATGGACTTCATTACGAAGCTACCTCGTACGGCGAGGGGGTACGATACCATATGGGTGATAGTTGATCGTCTGACAAAGAGTGCTCACTTCCTACCGATCCGTGAGACGTATTCATCTGAGAGACTGGCAGATCTGTTCATCAAAGAAATTGTAGCTCGTCATGGCGTACCGGTGTCAATCGTGTCAGATCGTGACACCCGGTTCACATCGAAGTTTTGGAAATGATTCCATGATGCGATGGGGACGAGGCAACACATTAGCACGGCTTACCATCCTCAGACAGATGGTCAGCCTGAGAGGACAATCCAGACGCTCGAGGATATGCTCTGAGCATGAGTGATCGACTTTGGAGGAAGTTGGGATGATCATCTACCATTAGCAGAGTTCTCGTACAACAATAGCTATCATGCCGGTATTGGCATGCCACCATACGAGATGCTATACGGAAGGAGGTGTAGGACACCCGTATGTTGGGGAGACATTGGGCAGAAAGAATTGGGAAGCATCGAGGTGATCGAGGCTACGACTGAAAAGCTAGAAAGGATCAAAGCCTTTATGAAGGCAGCCAAAGATAGGCAAAAGTCGTATGCCAATAAGAGGCGCAGACCGATCGAGTTCAACGTGGGTGATAAAGTCAATTTAAAGGTCTCGCCTTGGAAAGGGATCACCCGTTTCAGGAAGAGGCGCAAGCTGGGCCCGAGGTACATAGGGCCTTTCAGAATCGTTGCACGAGTAGAAGAGGTGGCCTATCGCTTAGACTTGTCTGATGAGTTCAGCGGAATTCATCCGACATTCCTTGTATCTCATCTGAGAAAGTGCTTAGCTGATGAAGAAATGATTGTACCACTGGAAGATATTGAAGTGGATGAACGGCTTAATTATGTAGAGCAACCAGTGGCAATCATCAACCGGAAGGAGAAGAGACTGAGAAATAAAGTGGTTCCACTTGTGCGCGTGCAGTGGAAACATCGGAAGGGTTCGGAGTCTACGTGGGAGACTGAAGATGAAATGAGACAGCATTACCCATAGCTATTCGAAGAGTGACATGTTTCGGGGACGAAACCTCTTTAAGGGGGGTAGACTTGTAACACCCGAAATCTTGTCAAAATAAAATAAAATAAAAGTATCTAGAAAGAATGGAAAAGGAGCCAAAGATGAGGGGTGTTTTGTGTAAAAATACACAAAAGTCAAAAAGTGCACTTTATATGGGCATGGCCGCCCATATCACCCCTGCTGCTGCTGTGTTCGACTGAAACAAAAGAAGAAGAAGAAGAAATCAAAGTTCTCTCGGTTCTAGAGAGAGAAAGAGGCTATTTTTGATCTTGGTATGTATTTCTATGCATAATTGGCTCGGTTTATGTTGGGTTTATCATGATATTAGAATATAACAAAATAAAATGCACCAGAAAAAGAAACATAAGTGATTCAATACTCACGTATTTTTTGTGGTGGAAGTCTTAAACCTGTGTTTTACCTCATACAATACTTGATATTATTTATGATCATGTAATTTAGAATACCTGGCACATAACATAAGATCTCAAATCATAAGTACAAAGTTGGTTACTGATTAGATACATTAGTACATAATATATTAGTATATAAAAGCTCATAGGATGGTAACTCATGAATGTTTAAAAGTCAAAAAGGAAAAGGAAACTTTGGTTTGCAACTTCAGCCAATGTATTTGACTTCAGAATTAATATGAGTTCTTTATTCTAAAAAACAAAAAACAAATTCAAGTAACTTTATAGTATCTAAAAGATACAAGAATTAATGTAAAAAAAGATTGCAACATATGCTACCTACAATAACAAAATAATCAAGTCTGCCACTCTATTTTAAAAAGACAAAGCTTCTTCAGGTTATAAGCAATTTCAACTTCATTTTTTTGATGCTGATCCAATAAGGCATACTTTTCTTGTGAGATACAAGCTAAGATAATAGCAAAAGAAGTTGTTGTAAGAGATTTCAAAGAAAAGACATTGGCTTAGATTATGTTATATTAGATTGTTACTATGTAATCCGAAACAAAGAAACACAAACTCAGCTTCAAGAACATCTATGCGAGATAACGTTTCTTATAATCGTTTGCTAGGTGAACGATCTCTCTCATCTGCTCTTGCTTTTTTAGCTTCTACTTGCTGTGAACTTTGAATATTAACAATGGCATAATAAAAGTAATAATTGTGTTCAAAATACCAGTTACAAATAGACCACACGAACTAAAAGGATATCAAGTATATAACTAATTCACATAACCTCATTTAACATATCCTCATGACAATAATAAGATAACCTACTATTTTAAACCCAAGTGAACCTGAACTAAATACTCAGTCTCCATAGTCTAATGCTTGTTCTCTTTGAGACATTTTATCAAACACTTTGTATGCAACTTAACACATTCAAATTCAACAACAAAATCAAATGATGGTCATGCCCAAACGCAAACAACCAACATGAGATCATTAACAGAAACAAAAACCCAATCAACACTAAATGTAACCATAACATAATCTAAGCGGACACCAAAACTAAATATACCTGGACTCAATAGATATGGCCAGCTTTGACGCAGCTTTTGTTGGTGTCTTGAGTCCAATAAACAAAATTAGATAAGACCAACATCTAATTTCAGATTGACCAAAACCTTTAGGTGTGTACCTGTACACCTAAATTTCAAACATTAAACAAATCAATAGAACTACAATAGCAACATCAAAATTAGAGAGACTTGAAGCAACCCTTACATTTCTTATGCACCATATATGATAATCAAAACCCTTGAACTCGAGCATTCCCCACTTTCTCCTTCAAATTAGGGGTTCTCACTCTGGCCAGCGAATGGTCTTCAACGACGGTGGCTTACGGTGTGCTTGAGGTGTTCACGAAGGGAATACATATTCGTATATAAGTGGGTTCAACTGAAGGTGTAACGGTGACACCAAGGGTAGCGGAGTTCCATTAGCTTTCAATTGAAGATGAAGGTATAATTCAATGGGTTCAGTGAATAAGAGGAGGTGAAAGAAGCGGAGGGTAAGGAGGCAACAGAACGACACGTCTTACACTTTTGTGAAATTACTTTTTTACCCATCTTTCATGCATTTTATATATATATATATATATATATATATATATATATATATAAGAGGAGGTGAAAGAAGCGGAGGGTAAGGAGGCAACAGAACGACACGTCTTACACTTTTGTGAAATTACCTTTTTACCCATCTTTCATGCATTATATATATATATATATATATATATATATATATATATATATATATATATATATATATCGAGAGAGAGAGAGAGAGAGAGGATGGATTTAATACAAACCTTATACATATATATATAGAGAGAGAGTTAAGATCATTACAGAATTATTTTTTATTTTTAGAACTACAGAACCATTGATTTACATAAGTGTAAATTAAGTTTGATGATACTTAATCTATTTTACATATGTGTATATCTGACATGAACAATAAACTATGTAAGAATACTAAATATCATCAGCTTTAACTTACATTTATGTAAATCAATGATTCGTAATTTATATTTATGCAAATAATGGTTATTTTAGTTCTGAAAATAAAAAGTGTTTCTGTAATGATCCTGACCCTATATATATATATATATATATACTAGTAATTTGACCCGCGCGTTGCCGCGGTAAAAAACACGAAAATATTAATACTAACGTTAGATTAAAAATATAGGAATTCAATCATGGAAATAAAAGTATTCATAATAGTAGATTTACACGTGCAACACGTATCAAGCTTTTTAGGAACAGATATAAAATGATAATTGTAGAATAGGTATTTTTTCCGCTGAGATTACCCGAAAAAAAACAAACTTAAATCCCGCTTACATGACACAATGAGATAGAAATGCTATCTACATTTAAGAATATCAACGCTTATATAACACAATGACAGAAATCTTATCTACAATTAAGTAAATCAACCTCTCCTTCACATATATTAAGCATCATCATAGCACAAAATAGATACAGTGTATTGTCATAGTATTTATAATTACTTACATCTCATTCAATCAAATCAATTAAAAACTTAATTATAATAATCAATGCATAAATATATTGATATTAAAAATTAACAGACTTCAAGAAAATAATCTCATGATTCTTCCATATCAATAACTTTAGTAGTGAGCTCTTAGTTGATTTCATTGATAGTTGCAGATCAAATATCAAGAATTTACCTCTATATGCACATCACCCATAAGACCCTTTTCTAATGAGAGGCATTGATCCTGATTGCATTTAAATGAAACCTAATCATACTTATGTTGGTAATTGCAATAAATAAGACCAACAAAACGTAAGAGGCAACATACCAGTAGACCAATTGGAAAATAAAAGTTGGGAGGAATGATAATGCGAAAGATACATCACTACAAAAACAAAGGCTACATTATACGAATAAAACTAAAACTTAAAATGACAAAGGCGTATCTAAACTTTTATAAGTGATATTAGTGTCATTACCTGAATAGTTAGAAAGATTAACAATGGCTGAAAATTTACTTTCATTCTGGATGAAGATACATCACTACAAAATATTATGAAATTATTAATTAGGCTGTGTAGAAATTTTAACTAAGTACAAAATCTATAACCCAATTAGAACATCAAACAAAGTTAACCAATGATAATGGAGTATAAAAATTTCTTTGTGTTAGACTAGCAAACAAAGTTAACAAATGAGCACAACATAATATAAACAAACTTCTTGTTTCACATAACAACAAACAAAGTTAACCAATGATAACACATGAAATATATATCAGATATGGTTCCATTGTAACATACACCTTATAATCAATCAACCAACATAAACAGTGTATGGTTAGGTGCTCTAACTAAAAGATAATATTAGACATAAGTGGGAACAAATTAGAAGACTGCTACCTAATACAAGTAGCTGGACATGTATGATACCGAAAATTTATCAAGGTAACACATCAAGTATTGGACCAACATTCTTAATAAGAATGCATACCCCAAACAACGATACAAACAAAAAACAATCAATAGATCTGCAGACCTAACCATGCATATTGTGGCATCATTAATCACTTTGCTAAAGACCGTAAACAAAACGACATCATCAAAGAAAATTGCAGCCAACACAAACTTGAATCATGCACACCCCTAGCAATTTGAATACATAATTAACATAACAATAACACATATCAAATTTAATAATAAAAATCTACAACAGATAGATTTTTGATTGATTGTGTATGATTCTTGTATCGGAAATTATGACATTGAAAAAGAATGAATGCAACGCATCCACGACCAGACCCATAATGTCAATAGCAATGCATAACCCTAGCAATTTAAATTCCTAATAATATAAATGACAGCAGTCTTAACCATACACTATTGTGCAAGCCTTCATCAGTAACAAAATCAAAATAGCAACAACACACATCACTAACATCATCAACTTTGAAAAACAGATCATCAAACATATTCTTCATAGTTTTACCATGATACCTCCAAGGCAGAACTAATATGATTTCATCATAATTTAGATGGCTACCATTCTTAATGTTAGTACATATCACAACAGGTAACAAAAGTTTTCATTAGTTTCTCATAAGAATTAAATATTCTTTTTCAAGTTAACTTTGCATTATTATTGTAGTTTGGTTTTAAACTAATGTTGTCTTCTAGTTAAGTTAACTGAGTGTACCATTTAAAAAACTTAGTTAGGTAGTAGTTACTTATGAAAATAAGACAATGTAGGTAAAAGACAATCCAAACCAAGTAACGTAGTCCCTGAAATTGGCATGAAGCAAGCACTCTCAACAAATGAACAATTTAACAAACTAAATCACTCCAACTCCAACAGTTTAACTGCAGCAAAAGCAACTTACCATAATAGAGTACCTCGCATAGGACTGCAACACATGAATTCAAACCAAAATCCAAAGAACCATAATAAAGTGGTTGTCTAAAAGGAAAGCAGACCAAAATCTATTCACCTCTTCCGGTAACAGACATGAAATCACAAATCCACTCTTTAAATACGCATTCGGAATAAAGTAAGAATCCTGAAAATACCTTCACATAACATATCAGTTGAAGAAGCAACTAAAATTACTTTAACTGCAACTGTCAAACTGCACTAAAAGCAACCTAACAAAAAAAATACCTCACACAAAAGTGCCACACGGCAATTTGAAGTAAAATCCAAAGAACCCTCTCTTGACAAACACCTGAAATCACAAAATTAATCATCATATTAAAGTCTAAATTAATACCGCATTCAGACTATGATAACAATCCATAAAAAGCTTTGCAAATAACTTAAATTAGGGTCCAATAGGTAAAACACATAACAACGCAATGGATAAGAAAATCAATAGCTAAACAAAGAAAATCAATAGCAAAAAGAAAAGGCCATAAGATGCGACATCAACCGCTTGGGAAAACCACCAAAGAGAACAAATCGAAAACAAATAAAAATCCCACTATATAACCAACATCGACAATCGATTTGAACCATATGACTAAGATAAGAAAGCCAACAGGAATTTATCACCAATATTGGTGATCGATTCAGTTTTTAAACCTCGTTTGCATCCCGACTATAAATAAATAGGGGGTTTGAAAACGGCAATTGATTCTGTTTTTAAACATCGTTTGCATCCCTGACTATAGATAAATAGGGGGTTTTGAAAACAGGCAGGGTGATTGAAATCGCATGCAATTGATCGGAGGCCAAGAGGAACGACGCACAATTGATCAGCAATTTCACTGATGTCATTCAATCGCTTCAACTATTGCCATAATCAATTGATGCCACAGCCATTGGGAAGGTGTAAAGAACACATGCGAGGGTAACGGATGAGCATTTAGTGAATGAGAGAAGGTGAAGGAGGCGGGGGACCTGGGGTAACCGAGGAGAGTGATGAATGAGAGAGTAACGGTGGGGAGGGAGGAGGAAGGGGCGCGTCTTACAAAAAACTTGAATTTCTGGTTTTACCCTAGGTTGTTGCATTATATAGTATAAGTAAAGATAAGTAAAGATATATATATAGCATGAATTTCTGGTTTTACCCTAGGTTGTCACTAGCCTGATATGTCTCCAAATAGGGTTATTGACCCATCATCTTTGTTGTTCAAGTACGTAAGTTTGGGGCACTAGCCTGATATGTCTCCAAATAAAAATTCATACATCAATGCGTTTTCATCCGTCCTGAACATGAGACCACTCTCAAAAGGAAACCAACCTTATGTGAGAAAACCCCCCTGACCCGACTTAAACCTTTTTTTCCCATATGTAGGACTTGAACTCATGATCGTCATCCCCTATTTTAATGTAATTTTGAAGGTATCTCATCTCAACCATTTAACATAAAGATAATTGGTAACTTGTATCAACTAATTCCGTTTTGTTAAAAATCATTCGCCCTTGCTTTCTTTATCATGATAAAAATAAGTATTATTATCATATTACAACAACAATTATTATGTTCTATCACGGTATGTTGTGGGTGTTACATTCTTTCCATCTTATAAAAGGTTTTCGTCCTCGAAAGTATTATTATCATATTACAACAACAATTATTTCGCCCTTACTTAATCTATTTTACATATGTGTATATCAGACATGAACAATAAACTATGTAAGAATACTAAATATCATCAGCTTTAACTTACATTTATGTAAATCAATGATTCGTAATTTATATTTATTTAAATAATGGTTCTTTTAGTTCTGAAAATAAAAAGTGGTTCTGTAATGATCTTGACCATATATATATATATATATATATATATATATATATATATATATATATATATATATATATATATATTCATGCATCGTCCTTGTTCCTTTATTCATAACGTCCGCATAGGATGTTAATATAATTCCTTAGCGTGCATGGTTTAATTAGTTTACATTAACATGATAATGGACATGTAACTGCCTTTCTTCCGTTTTACTCGAATGTTATTAATGCCATCAATGTTCAAACCCTTTAGTCTTCTAACCAATGCAGCTGAGCGCCAGAGCCCGCCGTGCAGCTGAATCTTGTAGCCCCAAAGTTAACACAATTGAAAAAAGTCATTGAAGAAATTAATGGAACAAAAACAAAAATGGGGTCAACTGCTTTGGTCAAGTTAATTACTTAGCTGTCTAGTCTATCTAATTCGTTCATGGAAATATCACCATAAATGCTTCTGACTCGATCCTAAGATTCAACTGCATGCGAACTACTAATTGCTTCAGATATCTTATTCTCTCTAGCCTGTGTCCTGGTGTCATACGATGTTTATACCAATGTTGACATGTAGTTTCAAGTCTCCTGAAGTAAGCAATAAACGGATTTTAGGAGTAGATTTTAGAGGTGTGTGTTTGTCGTTTAAAGAAACAAAAAATTAGATATTTTAACGTATTATATTTAGTTATTCCGTATAATTTCATGAATTTGTAGGTAGAAATTTATAGCTTGATTTGTGTTTGTATATATATTTAAAACACACACACTCGGTATGTAAATCTCACTAGTTTAGAAAGTAGGGGTCTGAAGTGTTCATATATACATATATATGCTATCTTATATATACTTTTAGATGGAGAAAGTAGGGAAGAAGAAAAGAAAACAAAATTTTGCATTAAACTCTAAATCACAAATTTGCAACGATAATCTGTAAAAGTCTTGTCACAATCTGTCTGTTGTAAAATGTCACAATAATCTGTGGTAAAATGATTCGTCAATGAATTCATCAATTGAATGGAAGACATGGTCGATAATATACTTGGCAAGTTTACTTCCATTTTAAAAGAAGTTTATGAGAAAACTATTTGCTGACTAAACTTTTCCGTTGCAAGTAGTATGGAACAAAAGAAAAAGTCCGTCATAAATTATAGTTTTGTAGCAGCGAACCATTGTAACAGCTGTATAAAAGTAACACATTACATATGCATCACATGGTTACATCAGATGCCAATCCATTAGTTATTAGAACCCTTTGGCTATATTCTTCTTAATAATTGGAAATGGCACCCTGTCATAAGATAATCTAACATATATTAATTACATAACTTGTACATATGGTTTATTGAAAATTATAGATTTTTATACTAACAAAAAAAAAAATAACAGGTTTGAATACTTATTTTTAATATTGTAATAAGATTGAGTATATAAATATAAGGGCATTTTAGTCTTTTCATATTATAAGATTATATATGTAAATTAGTGGGACTAATTGTGTAATTTAATTAAAAAAATATTTTTATATATAATATATACATACATACATATATATATATATGCATATATATTAAATTACATCTAAACAATAATATTTTTACTACCATCATCGCTTGCCATGACCACTGGTCACCACCGCATCCAATCCCCTCCCACCACCGCCATCCATCTCTGATACCCTCATCAGTATCACCATCAAGCATCATTACCAAATCCCCCTTCCCTTTCCCCTGTAAGACCCTAAACTCCAACCGACCACCCATCACCGGTCGCCACCACCATGTACCTATTGTAACCATCACTGCCATCTAGCCACCATGTACCACCGAACAGACTAATTGAAATCTAAACCCTACTCAAACAATGGCCAGGAGAAATCAAGTAAAAGCATGGATTAGATTTGAATCCATCCACCTCACGACCATCGCATTACCCTAAATTTGGGTTTCTTTAAAGAATTTTTGGGTTAAAAAGGAAAAAGGAAAGGGGATTTAGTGAAATGATGGTGGTGCGATGGTGGAGATGCACATGATGATGATGGTGATGATGCGCTGATGGTGATGATAAGAGTGAATGCTGCAATGATGATGGTGATGTTGCGATGCTGACGATGACGGTATGATGGTGGTGATGATACGTCGATGGTGATTAGGGTTAATAGGGGAAATGGAAAGGGGAGATAATGTGACCATGGCGATGATAATGGTGGTGGTGGTGCTGGCGGCCGATGGTCGGTGTAACAAACATGGGTGGTGGAGATGGATGGCGGTTGTGTGAGGGTACCGGAGTTGATGCTCTGATGGTGACAATGATGAGGCTGTGGAGATTTTTTTGTAGATATTTTGTATATTAATCAAAGCTAATTATTTAATCAACGCGTCAAATAAAAGATGTTACATAATTTGTCCTTTAGATGTGAAACGTTTGTTAGTCTTAATATTCATTCTCGTTATAAAATTGAAAACACAATCCCCTATCCTGTTATAAAAAAAAAAATCTTAGTATCCAAACCTGTTATTTTCGATAAACCACATGGACTATTTATGTAATTAACTCTATATATTAATTAAGGTGTTTTCCACAAAAGGGCTTATTATCTCATTAGGTCAGTTCGTTTGTATTTAACAACTTGCAATATTGGTTTTAAATTAAAATTTCCATACAACATTCAAAGGGAAGATTACATATATTTTGAATGTCGCTTTCATGACCATATATACATGCATGTTTGATAGTTGCACAAACAATATTCTACGAATGTTCATACAATCATGAACTACAACAACAATAAACTAAAATAACTTTGATGGGCTGATAAAGATGGAAAGTCAATGGTCCAATAATTACTGATTTTAAAAGTGATATACATTATATATAAATATAGATCCCGGAAGAAGAAAATATCACCGAATTAGGTTACAATTTGTCATCACACGTACAAGTCGGTCTACATCAAATTGGCCCACGCACAGACAGCGTTGTAATTTTAAAAGTCTTCTCAAAACGATGGAAACAATATATATTGTCTGATATATGACCATGGTTCACGCTTGACATGATTGGTTAACAATTTGTATAGGATGTCTATGTGATTAATCATTGAAAAAAGGGCGGAACTATTTTGGGGAGAATGAGTTCAACTCACACTTTTATTTTTTCGGTTTTAGAAAGAACATATAATTTTCAAATTCCAAATGACACTAATCCTTTTCTACAATTGATACTATTGTTTTCTGAAAAAAAAATTAGTTCACCATTGCACATTGGTTCTAACATAAATTATAAAAGTTTTATGTATGTTAAAAAAATTAATTAAAAAGTTACATAAAAGTTTAATAAATATACTTGTTTTAATTATGTAGATTGTAGAATACTATAATTAAAACTCAAATCCCTAGTCATTTATCATTTGCCAATATCTAATTATTAGTTAGCTTTACCGGTTGCAAAGAAACTTATTGGATGTATGTTGGTCTATCATTTATTAAAGTTAACATAGTTTTACCGGTTGCAAACACAAATATTAAGAGATGTTTTTATTTAATGAAACATATAAAAATGAATTTACGCAATCAGATGAGTGATAGTTTGTAAAAGATTTTGGTATTTGCCATATTGAAATACAGTTCTCTACAAAAATAACCATTGAAGATGTCATAAATCGGTTTAAAAACATGAAAACTTGTCGGGAACAAATATAACAGACATTTTCTTACATTTTATTGACATTGATTTTTTTAATGACAATGTATTTTATTTGTGACCGGAGTTGTTAGAATCTTTGAACCGTAAAATACTGACACTATAGGAAAAATTATTAGTTACGCCACTTCATTGAAACCAAATTAGTTGACGATTATATATCTACTCTAACATTCATGCATAGCATCGGGACTATCTTCTATGTGGAATAGTTTAAAAAAATGAAGTTTTTTTTTTCCTAAAAGTGTAGGAAGTATTGTAAACACTTTGATATTTTTTTGGGGTGGAAATTATTTTGGATGAATATGATTGTGATATGATGCATGGTGTGACATACATCACTAATTTCCAAAATGGATACAAGTAAAAAACAATAAGGATGTTGATAAGAAGAGGCATGATGCGCGCATTATGATGTATTTTTTGGATTCTTAGGAGACGATATTAATTGCTGGGATGGAATGGAAGGAGACAAACTTTAGAATCTAAAGTCAATTACGCAATTTGGAAAATGAAAACCATTACTAAATTACGTCCCTCGTCAACAGCCTGTAAAGTCCGACTTCTACTCAAGTCTTTTAGTTTTTGGAAAAAACCCACAAATCTGGCCCATGTAGTTCCTACCGTCTTACATTTTCAGTCCTATTAGTTTAGTTTAAACATGATATCAGATACTCCTCTTCTTACACGTGTTTTTTTACGTATAGGTAGTTTCGTACACATCATAATTATGCATAAAAGATACATAATTACGCAAGTTATGTTTATAATTACGCAAGTTATATCTATTATTACGCAAATTAAAATTACTCGGTTATAAAAAGTAATTATGTAAGCTATATTTATAATTATGCAAGTTATATGATAATTACGCAAGTTATATTCATAATTACGCAGTTAATAATCACGCAAATTATACGTATAACACATAGATACTTTTAAAAAAAGCGTTATTTTTTTTTTTGAAAAAAGTATAGCAATACTATACTCAAATCAAAGAAAATAAAATGCTCGATTTTATGGTGTAATTTTTTTTAAAAAAATAACGTCATATAAAAAATTTACACACATTTAAAAAAACTAAGGGAAATTAAAAAAATGCAACAAGTGTAGCATATTTTCGAATTTACCCCTCCAACAATCATTCGATGCGTGATTATTTCACTTTTAATCTGAACGGTTCATCTCCTAAATCAATAGCTAGAATTACCTTGCATACTTCGTATAATTTTTTAACTGTGTATAGTAAATTTTTTCTCTCTCTCTCTCTATATATATATATATATATATGTGTGTGTGTGTGTGTGTGTATAATAATTTTATATCCATCATCATCGTTGATGTTTTGAAAGAAAACTCAATCCCTTCGGATGAATGATGCAATGGATGATAATATTCCAATTATGTAGAAAGGATTTCATCATTAAATCAAGAAGAGAAGATGGTTGAAAAATCAAATTGATGAAAATAAAAAAAATCAATGCCTTTATTTGAATTATTCTAATTTATTCAACAATGGAGTAATTTAAATGATTCTAGTCAACAATAATTTTTACTAAAAACAAGTTACATAGACAATTACTAAAACATCCTTTGAAAATAATAAATATAAATTAATAATGAAAAATTTTGATCGGCTATAATTGTTTTTTTGGATTTCTCAAAACTAAATGGTTTTATTAGGATCCCTCTATATGTATATGTATATGTATATGTATATGTATACGGTTACTATACAAATTGAAATTTTCGTGCAAAGCGTGCGAAGTCATCAACGAGTGACACGTGCTTTTTGGCCGAGTGGTAATTTCGTTCGCGCCATAATTACGTATAAAAGGTACATAATTACGCAAGTTTATTCATAACTACGCAAGTTATATCTATTATTACGCAAAGTAAAATTATTCACGTTATAAAAAATAATTACGCAAGTTATATTTATAATTACACAAGTTATATGATAATTACGCAAGCTATGTTCATAAATACGCAGTTAGTCATGCAAATTATACCGCACAATACATAAACATTTTTATAAAATGTGATGAATTTTTTTAGAAAAAGTATAGCAATACTATATTCATATTAAAAAAGATAAAATGCTCGATTTTATAGTGCACTTTTTCAAAAATAAAATAATGTCGTATAAAAAAATTATACTCGTTTAAAAAACAGGGGGGGAGTTGAAAAAAATCAATAATTGTAGCATATTTTCAAATCTACCCCTCCAGTCACATTCTTTACGCGATTATATCATCTCAAATCTGAGCGATTTATCTATTAAATCAACGGTTGTTATCACTTCATACACTTCGCACAAATTAAGCACTTTGTACCGTAAACTTTTAATATACATGGGAGGGTTTAACGGAGAACCCAAAAAAAAGAGGGAACAAGGGAACATATCTCATCCGTCAATTTGTTCTAATCCGGTCCGTCTATTTACTATGAAGTTGCAATTCTCTGTTCGCACTTCACAGTTTACCATCCATTCCTTTGTTCCTCCATCCATTATTTCACATATGAAACTGAATTATTTTTTTTAACTTTTATAAAATACTTATAACTGAATTGATTAGTTTTATTTTTTTAGCTTTACTAATTATTATGAGTTATATACATATTAAGTGAACTAAAGTTATTTTCGTGAGTTGTTTCGCATGTAGAACCAAATGTTTCACATATGGAACAGAGTTGTATTAAATATGATATAAAATATCTTAATTTAAAAAATACTTATAATTAAATTAAAGGGTTTTATTTTTCAGCTTTACTAATTAATATGAGTAATAAGTATCTCTAAGTGAACTATAGTTGATTTTATAAGTAATTTCATATCTGAAACAAACTATTTCACATATGAAACAAAGTTATTTCAAAAGTATACATAATATCTAAACTTTACAAGATACTTAAAATTAAACTGAACAATTGTTCATTAGAGCAATATGACTATATAGAAATTTGGTTATGTTGTCGATGTCAACATATGGTTTTGTTAGTTGTATTGTGGTTCAAGGGACAAACCAAGATATACTTTAGGTGAGCATCTACACCGTTGGGTGCATGGTGGCAGCGGTTATCGAAGATAGTTGTTCAACAGCGTTAAACGACGATAGTGAGCATCTACGCATGCACGCACGCACACACACATATAAGGGTAGGTTCATAAGGGAACACCAAAAAAAAAAAAGAACTAGAGCACCAATCTTATCCACATATTTTAATTCCAAAAAAATTAATAAAAATAAAAAACCTTTATTTTATTGCAATCAAGAAAAAAAAACATCAAGTTGATTTCACTTGTGAAATGGATTCTTTTTGTGAAATACATTGATTTCATTTGTGAAATGTGACTTTTTTAATTTTTATTTTTTACTTTTCTATTTTTTTTACATTGAAATCGTATGGCTACTTTAGAAAAAGAATCTATTAATTGATAATAAAAAAACATCAAGTTGATTTTACTTTTTTACTTTTTTTTAGTTTTTTAATCTGCTTTATAAACAGATTATCAAAGAACAAAGATGATAGAAAAGTGTAAGTTCTTGATTAAACTCGATCGAAAGTTTTGATCGGTAATAAGAATTGGTACAAGAATTAACCAAGAATCCTTTCCTATTTGTACTAATCAAAAACATAATCTTCCTTATTAAACATGAATTCTAAAACTAATGTCACTCAAACTCATAGCCACCTCAAACGATTTGCCCGACTCAATCAAACTAATAACCAAAACCTACGA
Source organism: Flaveria sonorensis (assembly GCA_025506505.1). Classification (NCBI taxonomy): domain Eukaryota; kingdom Viridiplantae; phylum Streptophyta; class Magnoliopsida; order Asterales; family Asteraceae; genus Flaveria; species Flaveria sonorensis. The sequence continues at coordinate 48,102,028 of CM046431.1, read as the reverse complement.
AATAACTCATTTAAGAATTGATTAATTACAAGATTAACACAGCAGAAACCATAAGAGTCAAATATACAAAATTACGCCTACGCGTCTCTACATTTTCTTTATCGGAACTTGACGACTCGTAAATTTGATATTCCAACGGATCCATATTGTGTAGAGAGTAGATAATTTAGAGAATAGAACTAGTGTGTAAAAACTAGGTTTTAGTGGTATTTATAGTGTTTAGTTTTTTTCTTCAAATGCAACGATTTTTTACCGTTGGCAATGGCAGGAGAGGAGACGGAAACCGGTGAAGCCCAGTTGTTATTCACCAGGTTAGGGGTTTAAATAACTACCAGGCTGGGGGGTGGTGTCACCCCCATGGTCGGGGTCTCACCACCTTCCTCCGATATCGACTCTGTGTCCACTAACCGAGCCGCTGCAACTTTATAACGAGGTTACAAACATGACGCATTGCGCTGGCTTAATTTCTAGTTATATAATATTTAAAAAGCAATCGGGATGAATAATAGGTGTATGGAATATAGTTTTTTGGCCACATGACTTTTGTGATTTTTCATTTTTGCACCTCCATCATACCAAGTGTATAAACAAAGAAATAAGGTTTTAGGCTTTTTTACCCCTCTAATTTGTTTATAGAAAGAGAAAGTAGGGGATGCACCATCATGTGTGGCCTAAGCCGCTACGCCATGGTGGGTGGCATCTGTGTCGTTTGTGGTTTTGGTTGTTTGATTGTTGTAGAGAGAGAGGGTGGCATCAGTGGTGTTGTGACTCTGCCACCGCCGGTGGCTGTAAGTCTGGTTGGCGTGGTCTCTGTTGCCGCTCCGCCTCCCCTCTGTGGTAGAGGTGGAGCGGGCGGCGGTTCTCGCTTTATAATCTTCATCCAACCCGAGACATTTTGCGATGGCCATCACCGGGTTTCCCCGTGGTGTGGTTGATGTTCACCGGTGCGATGGGGATGGTGGGGCTGCTATTTCTATGTGAAAACCTTGGGGTGTTTGGAGAATATGTGTTGGTGATCCTACCGACGGCACCATCCGTCGCTCTTTAGGGTTTGTGGATATGGTTGTGCAACGGCAACCAATTCGATTGTGCGAATTTGGTTGGCTTTCGCATCTGCCATGTAGCCGCAACCGAACCTGACTGTGTTTCAAGTTTTTTACGATTTCGTCTAAGTTTTGGGTTCACGCGCGTTGCGCGTGAAGAAAAAACGCTAGTATCATTCTATTCACAACTTAACAAACGTATATGAGTTGACACAAATACTTATTCTTATAATTAAATATTTCAAACTTATATAGTTTAGACGTTACATAAAAAAATATAACAAACACCTTTCTAGATTAGTTGGCACACACATATGTATATGTGAGGTCAGAAAATATTCACAAAAAAGAAATTAGCCAACCTTGTTCTCGTCTGTCCCCGCGTAAACTCAGCCAACGCAGATAGCAGCCCCATCCTGTCAAGTAAGTCTTGCGATTGAGTAGAGAGAAGAGAAATAAAATATCAGTTAATTAGGCATATAGATTATCTAGAAATCTTCAATTGTATTTTATTATTTAATTCTTAATATATAATAAACAAAATTTTAAATGTATTCTCTTAGTTTTATATGTGTCTATTTATCTATCTATTAATAAACCAAAGCCATGAACAGTGGTTTACTATTTGTGATGCTTTATGTACAACAGCCTATTGCACCACCACCTTTCATCTTTCTCTTATACCTATCACACTACTGATTTGTTCTGTCAAAAGTGTGTTCGGTCGTTTGCTTTCTTTTCTAGAGAGAGAGGCGCTCCGGTGTTAACCCACTGCAGCACCGTGGCGGTGGCTTTCTTCTTTAGAGGGGGAGTCGATTCAGCGATCGACCCTATTGCCGCTCTGCCTCCCCTGTGTGGTTGAGGTAGAGCAGGTGGCGGTGTTAGGTTGTAGGACCGTTGTCGTTACAGTCGTTCCCTGCGGTGGATCTTGCCGGAGTTGTCAGAGTAGCCATGCAACCACCGATTGTTGGTGGGTAGCAAGCTGGCTGTAGATCTCGTCGGAGCTTAGGTAGGTTTGATCTTTTTAGGGGTTTTTTGTTAGTGTAACGATGCCAGTGATAGATCTTCGCGGAGGTCTCAGAGTGGTCATAGCAACCACCGATTCTTGGTGGGTGGCGTCTGGCCATAGATTTAGCCGGAGGTCTCACCCTTTAACAGGGGTTGATCCTTTTAAGGTTTTTTTACTGTGGCAAACAGGTTTTAGGAGTGGCTACTATACCGATACCGTGACCTTTTGTTGGTCGTCTTCGTTACTATCGGTGTGGGGTGTAATGTAGCCTCGTCGTTGCTAGAGGCATAGACTTATCGGCCCTCTTGGCTGCGGCACAGGTCGTCATCCATTTTGTTCCTCTATTTTATGTTGTTTACTATTCCTTTTGCGTGTTGAGGTTTCGGGTTTCTTTGTGATGGGCCTCAAGGTTTCGTTTTATTTAGGGTGTTTGGAGTTGTGGTGAGATTACGAACATTGAATGTGGATATTTGAATTGATTTGTGGTTGTTCTTCTGTTGTGGCGGCCAGAAAGATGTTCCTGGTATCATGCATATGTTGGTGACCTGTGCTATTGCGTCTTGTTGTCAATGATGATGCTTTTGATAAGAATAGTGTTAATTTGAAGATGTCGATGGTGATAAACATGTGTTCAGATGAGACCTTTTGTTTTGATTGTTTTGCGGCCATGATGATACACGAAAATTGGTATCAGGTTCCTTGGCTTGGCAGCCATTTTTGGTGTGCAGCCAGAACCGATCTCTGTTCTAAGCCGTGTTGAAAATTACTTTGGCACTAGCTTAAACAATTAGGTTTTGACTATGATGAGGGAAACTTATGTCTGAGACTCGGTTTAATCATTTCATAAGACGCGCAACGCGCATTGGAGTAAAACCCTAGTATTCATAATAATATAGAAAAAAATACATAAATGGTCCATGAGATTTGACTAGATTGGACGTTTGGTCCCCGATTCTAATAATTGTAAAGTTAGTCCAAACTTTGTGTGCGGTTGCACATATTGTCCCTGACGTTAAATCCACTTAGTTTTATGCATTTAAAATAAACTAACAAATTTGGTTTCGGAGACCAAACGTGTAACATGGACACACAAATTGAACTAACTTTGTAATTTTTAAAACACGGAGAGCAAACATGCAGCACACATAAAAGTTTAAACTAATTTTGCAATTTTAAAGATTGTATATACATAACCTCATACATACATTCATACATACCTACGTACGTATATAAATACATGCCTACATACGTACATACGTACCTACATATATACCTACAAACATACGTATGTACATACCTACGTACCGTACGTACATACATATGTATAAAGAGAGATTCAAATAAGAAATAATTTTTATCTAAAAATTCTTTAAAAAAAGAATTTTTGCCACTTCAAAACCAACTCAAATGAACTCTGCTTGAACATGTTCTGGTGGTTTGAAATTGACTCGTCTTATAATCTAGATATATTATCGATGATAAACCAAACCCTAAGTAAAAGTTGGATTTTGATCGTATAATAAAGAGAGTACAAATTTAATTTTAGTTTTTTAATCTTTATTTCATTATTTAACTTACTTAATACCTAATTTCTCATCATCTCTAATCATCTTTCTCTACGAATGGACCACCATCAACAACCATTTAAAAGCCTAGTTTAACAAATCAAGTATAAGCAATCAATTGATATAAGAAGTTGATAAATATGACAAATCGATTTATATAAACCAACCACCATCTCCCACCAACGAAGAACATCACCATCTGCACCATTCACAGTCTCAAATCAGTATTGTATATGGTTTACTAATCTAGGTTTGTAGATGGTTTGAGTGATATGATAAATTTGTTTTGATTGTCACACCTTATACATTCGAAAAAAATGGGGTGGTGGCTCGGGTTAAACCGAATTATCGAAGATGAATCAACAGTTGGTATACATGTTGATAGAACTAAAAAGGTGTTAAGTGAGTTACAATGAACGTAGTAAAGCAGAATTCTTCATGGTAATATCATGAAGAAGAAGTAGAAGATGATGATAATGATCATCATGAGGATGTCGACAACGACAACGACGACGACGACGATGATGATGAGGAGGATGACGACAATGAAGACGACGACGACAACGATGATGATGATGATGATGATGATGAAGAAGAACTCAGTTACATATATGTAACCAAAATGAAGATGGCGATGAAGTGGGGGAAAAGAAGTATCTAGGTAGAATACAAATATGTACCCATGTTACATATATGTACTTCATAAAGTTACATATGTAACCTTGTGAAGTACATATATGTAACTTTAATAGCGATGAAGATGACAATAAACTTAATAGAAATGAGTTATCATGGTAGGATATATTTATTTACTAAAATTATGTATATGTAACCTTGACACGTATGAAAATGATGATGAACTCGATGAAAAATAGGGTATCTGGATAGGATACATATATGTACCCAGGTTACATATATATAACCTCGCTAGGTACATATGTCTAATCTTATCATGTTCTGTTTTGAAGACGGAGTTGAATGTATGGATGAAGATAAAAATAAATGAACCATTAAAAATTTCTTGGGATACATCAAGTATTTTTAATAAAGGAAGATTTATGAATCGATGAAGATGATGGAGAAAAAAAAGAAGATGCATACGTATCGAAGCTACATATGTGCAATTATTCTTTCATTCTCGTTTATTCTTATCCTTTTTTATTAATAATAGATTAAGTGTTATACATATATAACACAAATTACATATATGTAACTCATACGGCATTTTGTCTGTGTGAACTATAACTTGTGTCTTTGTTAGATAAACATATGTTACAACTTAAAAACTAACATTAACCATCCATATATGAAAACAATCGATCACATGTATTGCATGTTACATATGTAACCATCCTAGTAGTAACCTTTCAAATATTGAAAGAAAATCAAGATTAGAGAGTAAACAAAATGATGGATTAATTTTTTTTTATCTATATACCCTTTTAAAGTAAAACCTTCTCATTTAGCAAGTTATATATATGTAACCACTAAATTCAATGATTTCCTATGTCTTTTATGGTTCTCAATTATAAGTTGATTTTAAATGGAACGTTCCTCAAATATATGTATGCATGTATGTATGTGTTGTTGTGTGAGGGTTTCTTATGCAAAGGTTATTTTTTAATTTTTTTTAATATTTTGCAAAGGGTACGAAGTACTTTAAACCATTGATTAATTCAATGGTTAGGTGTTCACGTGTCAGTTTATAATGTTTAATTGATCTAAATACATGGTTTTACATCTTTGTTATTATGAAATTAGTTTACTTTGGTTATGTTTGTTTCATAGGTGTTTGAAGCTTAAAATAGAAAACTACAAGGACTGAATATGTAAATATCAAAAGTTACAAAAATGGAACAGTAAGAGGACATCAGCGTATGATACGCTGGGTATGGCCATATCATACGCCGGTCAACATATTGTTAGCTTATTGATGGGCGTATTGGAGAAAAGAAATAGAAAGTTGCGCATCGAAAAGCAGGGGCGAGCGTATGATACGCCTAAGCCCGACATATCATACGCCGGTGGCTAACAACCTCTGTATTTTTAGGGTTTTCAAGTTAATTTAAAACCAAATCAAACCTAATTCGAGGGACAACTTTCCCCGGACGAAATCTAGAAAATTCAAGGAGATTTTTGGTGCTTTCAATCTTCCCAACTCATTCCAAACCAACATTAATCATCTGCGAACTCAAGATTCAAGAACTCGACAAGATGATGCTCGGCTAGGTCGTTTGTGATTGTTTCCGGGAGAATCAATTATGTTAAGTAAAACATTTTATGTGTTTCATTAGAGTTTTGTTAAACACTGGTCTTTTAATGTAATTCTAAGTTTTGGTTTAGTTAAGAGATTCGTTTAAAGTTGTTTGTTGAAATTATCAATTTTTGATTTTCTTGCATCGTGAACTCATTAAGATTGAGAAGTAATTTGATATAGATGAATTAATAACATTATGAATAAACAAGTCTTAAAAGTTTCATCCTTTGTTATTACGCTAATCAAAAGTTGAAATCTTGAAAAATGTGTTTTAATAAACCCTAGTTAGGCATATAGATTGTTGAACTTGCATAATTAAGGATCCGAAAGTGATTTTCTTTTATTAAATAAGTAAATCTGTTTTAAGGTTCGTTTCTTTTTGCAATTGCGTTTTTAATTTCATCCAAAGTTCTAATCTTTAAGTTCAAAGCTCGTGTCTTTAATTTAATCGAGTCGTATTGATTAAATGCCTTTCACAAATTTCCTATGGAGACGAACTTACTTACCCTTATACAATAAAAGTAGCTAAGACCGATTTATTAACTTGTTTTTTATCGAGTCTCGACAACCAGATTATTAGGATTAACCGGTGACAAATCGTAATTGATAGTTACCTAAAATACATAGCCACAAGAAGAGAAAGAAAAGTCAACATTGTTGATTATCTTATGGTTAAATCAAATTCGATTAATTTTTTTATTCTAAAATAACTTTGATTTATCTTCTTATTATTTGTTAGAAAACTTATAACATGAAATTAAGTATTACATAATTTTTAATATTAAGTATAATTTTGCTTAACATTTTTGAAAAAAATTGTTTTTTTATGATAACCACCCTCGATAAAAAGAAAACCAGTAAACACACGTTTTGTTAAATTACAAGCCTTTGTATTTGTAATTCTGAAAACGGCCTTCACCACATCAAATTATAAAGAAACCTAGAACATAAATATTATCAAATATATACGGTACGGAACATTATCAACTACGGGAATAAGTTCATTATTGAAAATAACTAGTTTTGTTAATGTGTTTACATGTGAGTGAGTTATTTTTTTAACTTCAACTTAGGTTTTGAAGTATACGCATGTAAAAATAAATTTTTGCTTGAGGTTTGCTAATGAAATCATTGTCTTCATCAGTGAAGACATTTCCCTAACATCATTTTTCATGATGATCCTAATTTGAACAAATCACATGGAAGAAACTGAAAATAATTGACACTCCATACACCAAACTTAATCGTTATCCTCACATAAACATATCGCATGGAAGAAGCCTTAAAGTGCTACGCTACACATCTAACCTAATCACATGGAAGCTGATTACTATGAGAATGACAGATTCAGAAGGTTGTGGTGCGGCGTCAGTTGTGCACAGGTCGAATGGTGGAGAATAAACAGAGGTATATTGACGTTGGAGATTGAATAATGGATAACAAACATTCACAAAAAGAAAAATAACAATGTGATAAAAGAAAATTGTAACTTGAAAATTATTTTTGAAACTAATTATTAGTCCAAAGTACTATTTCTCAACCTAATACGACATGTTGCATGTTTGAAAGCTACCTGAGTTAAGTTATATATGTTGAATAGTCATAGGATATATTATATATTATATATATTTAAAGGTGTACGCTAGAAGTGCTTGCATTGCTCGTATCCTGCTTACCGGGAGTTGGACCACTTCCTCATAATTCTACGATAGAGAGAAGCTAATGACCAATATCAATAATTGAGACGAATAGGTTGATGCTCAGTTAACCAAGATGTTGTATCCAATCATGTTCTAGCTAGATTTTGAGCAGTTGGCATGTCCTGGTCGTTATCCTGAAAGGTAACCAGATGAAGGATGAACAGTGATGGTGGGAGTCGATCAAATGGTGGTTTCTGTGACTAGTAACGAAGGTGGCAAAGAATACTGACTCGAGTCAAAATGTAGGGAAGAAATTACGTAAAGACAAAGTCAGTCGTCATGGACACAACCGGACCAATACAAGATATGAATTGGCTGTGCACTCTAGGATTAATATTTTATGAGCGTCTCTCTGAATCCAAATAAAGCTTTTATGTACTTCACATAGGGGTGTTAAAAATCGTATATCCGAATTTCGAATACACGAAAATTCACTATCCAAATCCATTCCGAAATTTGGATTCGGATTCGGATATCCGAACGGATATCCGACTGTTAAAAACATATGTATTATTTAAAAAAATTTATAAAAATATTATATTTTTTATTAAAAGAGATTTCTGTGACATCCGGTAATTTTCCGTTACCAAACTCCGTTAGTTCCGTTAAGTCTTGCATACACGTGTCGGGAGCACACACTAGTTGTCGTTGAACGTTGGTGACTTAATAATAATTAATAATGTTAAACAAATAATTACTATGTTGATTATTAGTCGTGATTATGTGATTTAAATGTTTATTGTAAATTTTATCGCATAACGTGGAAACGTGTGTATTTAATTCGTGCATTGTGTGACTAGTAAAGATAAAGTATATAATTGTTATTATTAGTTCATATGTTTATTATTGTGGTTATAAACATCTTAAAAGGGTGTTAAAAGCTTAATCTTTACAAAATACAAAGTGCAAGGGTTAAAAGGTAATTATGCAAAACTTTGTTGATTAAAACACAAAAACCCAACCCTAAACACCCCATTCGGCCGCGACCTGCACTCCCTCACCCTCACCATCGCGAATTCAGCCAAGAACAACCATTCACATTCGAATTTGGATCGATTTCAAGGAACACAACAAGTTAGAATCATCAATTGCAAGCCATTACACGTTTAAAGGTTAGATTTTTACATGTTTTTGATGGTTTTTCAAGGTGGCCGAACCCTAGTTCGAAAATCTGCAATTGGATGTTAATTCTTGTTGTTTGGTGATGTTGTGATGTTAGTTAGGTTGTATTGATGCTAGTTAACGTTGATTATGCAAGAAAGTTTGGATTTTGGTTGTTTGTTCATATGATCATCTTGGCCGTGAGTTTGAGGCTATTTTGGATCAAATTGGATGTTGAATGATGGTTGTTTGATATTGTTATTATGTTAGTTGGATTGTATATATGCAAGTTAACGTCGATTATGCAAGAAAGCTATGATTTTGATACTTTGTTCATAGGTTACTAATAATAGTAACTTTATTTTGCATGAATTGATGATTGGTTGATGTATGAATGTTATGAATGTGTTTGTAATGATGTTTAGATGCTAGATGGTTGATATGAATGTTAGGAATTCAAGAATGCATGTTGTAGTTCATACCTTACTAACGATAGTAACTTTTGGGTATGAAAGTTGATGAATCATGATGATTAGGTGTTGTTGATCATGTTTAGATGCTGTCATGGACTTGAATTGGTATATAATTGATGAATTCATGAATGTAGTGTGAGTTTGATGAATTTGGGATGAACTTTCCCAAAAGGGAAACTTTAATTGTGCAAATCCTTGAATTGGATGATTTGAGCATGTTTGGGATATTAGGATCATGCTAGTGTGTTCATGGATGATTTCTAAGGTGATGAAATGTGTTGTTTAGGTTATAGGGATGTTGATTTGGTTTGTTACCTGTTTTGGCCTGTTGTGATTCGCATGACTTGTGTGATATCTAGTTGTATGATGATCTAGGTAGTACATGTGGTTAATGAAGTGATATATGTAATCAAGTTGTATGTGAACATGTATGATATGCTGTTGTGTTAGTATTAACGAGTTATCACCTATAATGTCACCAACGGGTCAAACGGGTCAACTGGGTCAAATGTGTCTTGTCTTTCTTAAACCTTGAGTTCCTTGGTTTGTAGAGCACTAGGGTTTCATGTTGATTATGTGTACACGTGCTTATGTACTCTTGTATTCTAGGTGACCTTTGAAGGTTGTCTTTCCCTCTTTCTTTCAAGTTAAGCTCTAAGTTAATTCTTGCGCGTATCAGGTGAGTTCTTGCCCCACTCATTTTACATAATCTCTTTTGGGGGAGATAGCATACTGTTGATCACAAACGCTTTTATATATGAGTGTGTATAATATTGATATAGTGTTGTTTACCATGGAAAGTCCTCACACTTTCGGATTGTTAATATTGAATAGCGGGGAAATTTTGGGTAGTACTACTGGGTCTGACGAGCCCCACCTGTGCGACTCGAGGTCAAACGGGTGCAATTTTGTCCTAACACATATTCGTCACGACCTGGTAAGTCGTGACGGGAGGCAACAAACGTAACACAGTCAGCTTCGATCGCGAAATCACTATGATTAATATTTTTATGTTAATAGACTAGCTATCTATTGCAATACACTACTTATGCTCTGGAAACTGTTGATTGGTTTATATTTTAACGCAAACTCTTGAACTCACCAACCATGTGTTGACTTGTTTAGTATGCTATTCTCAGGTTAAGGTTGCCAGTTGCCTAGGAGCACGCACACCAGCATCGTTGAGTTGTCTACATTGTTTGTTTACACATTTGGGTTTATTTTCCTACTAAACATTTGTGTTTGGGGCGCGTATGTTTTGCGCATTCTCTTTACATACTACTTGTTTTGGGTTTTCTGTTTTAAAAACGCTTCCGCAGTATTTTAAACGTTAACTCTGGTTTTGTTTATTTATCATATAGAGTCGTTCTTGGTAACTAATGACTGAGATCCTGGTATGTCACGCGCCTCGCGGTAAAACCCCGCTCGCGGATTTTGAGGGTGTGACAGATTGGTATCAGAGCCATTGGTTATAGGGAACTAGGTTGCATACACACACTAGACTATAACCGCACAGTTGTTAGTTACTTATCGCTTACTCTCCTTACTGTATACTCATTGGCATACGCAACACGTACTTCGCAGCATGGCATCGACGTCCAGGAATTTAGGCAAGAGACCTGCACGATCTGAGTCACCTCCTACTTCTCCCGTACCGGATAGGGGATTTAACTGGCCACGACATCCTTATCCTCCTAGCGAGATAGACTGGGATCAGCCTTTCATACCTCCTGAGCTCGATCCTCCGCGTAACTGGGATTTCTACCCCACTTACATAAACCGTATGGCTTATAGAGAGCGCGTACCACCAGTAGCACCTACACGACCTAGGACTAGGTCATCGACCGCCTCTACTTTGCCTACACTTCCTACCTTGAGCATCCCTCTGGAGCAGGCATTTGCAGCCCTAGTAGCCACACTGGACACAGAGCGACAGCGGATTAGAGGACTCACTGATGAGAACTCTGCATTACGATCTGAGATGCGTCAGCTGCGTTACCAGGTAGATACGCTTCAGGAGCGACTTTCGATGGCCATTGGTGGACATCATACTCTGGCAGGCAACGTGGTAGCACTTAGTGAGCGCATGGACGCACAAGATCACCATAATATGGAGATCGATAATAGGTTTGCTGATTTAGAGGCACAGCTAGCAGCACTCCAGATTGCTGAAGCTCCTGCACCTTTGGTGGACCCTGATGAGGAAGACCCAGAAGAAGAACCCGAGGAAGCCCCCGAAGAAGAACCAGTAGAGATGGATGAGGACAGTGACGGATCTGACGTACTGGACTGATCCTACCTTTTAAATGACTTAGACTATGTAGTGTTTCTTTTCTTTGAAACCTATGTGGGAAGGGTTGTTTCCCACCCAACTGACAAACTTAAATTTTGACATTGATGGAATATTTTGTGACTCAATTGCAAATTATTTATCTTTGATTATTATTTCTGTTATAAATGTTGTGGTTGTGGTGAATGCATTATTTCTTATTGTTTACTGTACCTTGATGAGATTAATGTGTTGGATGTTACTCATTATTGTAATTGTGAATTTTAAAGTGAAATATGGACGCACGTGGACGAGGACGTGGGCGTGGTCGTGGACGTGGCGCCGGAGGCCGTGGAGCCGGAGCCATAAACATGACGCCTGCGGAATTGGCGGCATTAATTAACGAACATGTTCAGGCGGCAGTGGCTGCTGCCCAACCGGGACAACCAGCAGGTAAATGATAACAAGAGGTTAAACTGATTATCCTAGTTATTTGTCTAGGATATCTGACTAATGTTTGGGTTGTCAAAACAGGACCACCACCATGTACCTACAAGTCCTTCATGGACTGTAAACCCCATACCTACAGCGGGACGGAAGGAGCTGTAGGGCTTGTAAGGTGGTTTGAGAAGACAGAGTCTGTCTTTGCGAAATGCAACTGCCCGCCTGCTGATCAGGTGAAGTATGCCACCGGGACATTGGAAGGCGCAGCACTTTCCTGGTGGAATGCCCAGGTACAAATGCTGGGTCAAGCCATGGCCAATGAACTACCTTGGGATGAGTTTAAAGAAATCATGACTGAAGAATATTGCCCCCGGAATGAAGTGCAGAAACTGGAGATTGAGTTCTGGCAACTCAAAATGCAAGGCTCAGAAATTGAAGCCTACACGACTCGTACTCATGAGTTAGCCACTTTATGCCCAGGGATGGTGAATGAAATGCACAAGAGGGTGGAGCATTATATACGGGGATTGGTGCCCGAAATTCAAAGTATGGTAACTGCTTCTAACCCCACTACCATACAACAAGCTATCCGAACAGCCCACAGGCTGACTGACCAGGCAGTTGAGCAAGGACGGTTACCTAAACGGGGTGCGGTGGCAAGCGTGCCCGACCAGAAACGCAAGTGGGATGGTTCAAGCAACAAGGGATCGTCATCCAGCAGCCAATCTCAACCTCAACAACAGCAGCAAAGTCAGCAACAGCAACGGAAGTTCGATAACAACCGAAGCTTCAACCAGGCGACTCACTCAAATCAAGGACCCGGTGGGTATGGTGGAAGACTGCCGAAGTGCAACCGGTGTAACTACCACCATGTGGGTCGATGTGATAACTTCAAGTGCCAACGTTGTGGGAAGATTGGTCATGCAGCCAAAGACTGTCGGGGTGAACTGATGAAGAAGCCTCAACAATCACAAGAAACTCCAAAAGGTTGTTTTGAGTGCGGAAAAGAAGGCCATTACAAACGCAACTGTCCCCAGCTTAAGAGGAATGGTAATGGCAACAACAACAATGGGAACAACAACAATAATAACAAAGGCAACAACAATAACAACAACAATGGTAATGGCAACAACAATGGAGCCAAAGGAAGAGCCTTCGTCATTGGCTCAGGTGAGGCTCTAAACGACCCTACAACAGTAACTGGTGAATTTTCGGTTAATGGTTGTTTTGCTACTGTATTATTCGATACCGGAGCCGATAGAAGTTTCGTGTCCACTAGGTTCTGTAGTCTTTTAAGTGATATGCCCTCAGCCTTAGAATCTAAATACACCGTAGAGTTAGCTGACGGTACACAGATTCACGTAACGCATATTCTTAGAGACTGCAAGATAGAGCTTGCTGGTCATACATTCACCATAGATCTCATGCCTGTTACACTAGGAAGTTTCGATGTGGTAGTAGGCATGGATTGGCTTTCCGATAAACAAGCAGAAGTCATATGCCACGAGAAGATCATACGGATTCCCATTGGTGAAGAAGTCCTTACGGTCAGAGGTGATAGGAGTGGTGCGGTGATAGGCATCATCTCGTTTATGAAGGCACAAAAGTTGTTACGAAAGGGTCGACTAGCCATATTAGCACTCGTCACAGATAAACAGACTGAGGAAAAGAAGATAGAGGATATCCCCGTAGTTCGTGAGTTTCTCGAGGTGTTTCCGGAAGACCTTCCTGGATTACCGCCTCATCGTCAAGTTGAATTCAGATTGAGTTGACTCCAGGAGCCGCTCCAATTGCGAGAGCACCGTACCGATTAGCTCCGAACGAACTGCAGGAATTATCCGCTCAACTACAAGAGTTGTTGGATAAAGGGTTCATCCGACCGAGTTCGTCGCCCTGGGGAGCGCCAGTTCTATTTGTGAAGAAGAAGGATGGTACATTTCGAATGTGCATTGACTATAGGGAACTGAACAAGGTTACTATCAAGAATAGATATCCCTTACCTCGTATCGATGATTTGTTTGATCAACTGCAAGGATCAAGCTATTACTCTAAGATTGATCTGAGGTCTGGGTATCATCAGCTGAGAGTTCGAGAAGAGGACATCTCGAAACTGCTTTCCGTACACGATATGGTCACTTATGAATTTTTGGTCATGCCATTTGGGTTGACGAATGCACCAGCAGTATTCATGGACCTCATGAATCGCGTGTGCAAACCCTATCTTGATCAGTTTGTTATCGTCTTTATTGATGACATACTGATATACTCAAGGACCGAGGAAGAACATGAGAAGCACTTACGTTTAATCTTGGAATTACTTAGAAAGGAACAACTGTACGCAAAGTTTTCTAAGTGTGATTTCTGGATACGTGAGGTACAATTCTTGGGTCATATTGTCAACGAGAAGGGAATACATGTTGATCCTGCTAAGATTGAAGCGATAAAGAATTGGTCTGTTCCTAAGACACCGAGTGAGATACGACAATTCCTTGGATTAGCGGGATATTATCGACGATTCATTGAAGGATTCTCTAAGATTGCACAACCTCTCACAGCCTTGACTCACAAGGGAACGACGTACAAATGGGGTGAGAGTCAGGAATCTGCTTTTCAGTTGCTGAAACATAAATTGTGTAGCGCACCAATATTAGCGTTACCGGATGGTAGTGATGATTTCGTAGTCTACTGCGATGCGTCTATTCAAGGACTTGGATGTGTCCTGATGCAGCGGGATAAAGTGATAGCTTACGCCTCTAGACAATTGAAGATTCATGAGAAGAACTATACCACCCATGACTTGGAACTGGGTGCGGTAGTTTTTGCCTTAAAGATCTGGAGACATTACTTGTACGGTACCAAATGCACCATCTACACCGATCACAAGAGTCTTCAGCACATCTTTGAGCAAAAGGAGTTGAACATGAGGCAAAGACGCTGGGTGGAATTGTTAAACGACTATGATTGTGCTATTAAGTACCACCCGGGGAAAGCAAATGTAGTTGCTGATGCGTTGAGTAGAAAAGAGACTGCTAAACCTCGACGTGTGCGAGCTCTGCAACTAACGATTAGTACGCAATTACCTGAACAAATCCGAGAGGCTCAAACAGAAGCTTTGAAAGTAGAAAACATTGGGTCTGAATCGTTAAGGGGTATGGAAAAACAATTGGAAGTAAAAGCGGATGGATTCGTTACTTCATGGATAGACTATGGGTACCTCTACACGGAGACCTGAGAGACTTGGTGATGAGTGAGGCTCACAAGTCCAAGTATTCTATACATCCTAGATCTGACAAGATGTACCACGATTTGAAGGCGCACTATTGGTGGCCTAACATGAAAGCAGATGTAGCTACTTATGTGAGCAAGTGTCTGACCTGCTCGAAGGTTAAAGTGGAGTATCAGAAACCATCTGGTTTACTACAACAACCCGAGATCCCTATGTGGAAGTAGGATCAAATATCAATGGATTTTATTACTAAGTTACCTCGCACTTCTACGGGTTGTGATACAATATGGGTTATCGTGGACCGATTGACAAAATCTGCTCATTTCCTAGCGATAAAGGAAACAGATAAGATGGAGAAATTAACCCGACTTTATTGAAGGAGATCGTTTCGAGGCATGGAGTACCGATCTCAATCATTTCTGATCGCGATTCTCGTTTCACATCACACTTCTGGCAGTCGTTGCAGAAAGCTTTAGGTACGCGATTGGATATGAGTACTGCTTATCATCCACAGACTGATGGTCAAAGCGAGCGTACTATACAGACTTTGGAGGACATGTTACGTGCTTGTGTGATTGACTTCGGGAATAACTGGGAAGTTCACCTACCATTGGTGGAATTTTCTTACAACAACAGTTATCACACTAGTATAAAGGCAGCACCTTTTGAAGCTTTATATGGGAGAAAGTGTAGATCGCCAGTTTGCTGGGCTGAAATTGGTGATAGTCAATTAACGGGTCCCGAGTTAGTACACGAAACAACTGAGAAGATTGTTCAGATAAGAAACCGCATGGCCGCAGCGCGAGACAGACAGAAAAGCTATGCTGACAAACGACGAAAACCTTTGGAATTTCAGATAGGTGACAAAGTTTTATTAAAAGTCTCACCGTGGAAAGGCGTAGTTCGGTTTGGTAAGCGAGGAAAGCTAAATCCGAGATACGTTGGACCATTTGAGATAGTGGAAAGAATTGGTCCAGTGGCTTATCGACTAGCCTTACCTGATTCATTGAGTGGAATCCATGATGTATTCCATGTTTCAAACCTAAAGAAATGTTTAACGGATGAAACGATGGTCGTACCACTGGAAGAAGTTCAAGTAGATGAACAACTACGCTTCATTGAGGAACCGGTCGAGGTGATGGATCGTGAGGTGAAAACGCTTAAGCAAAGCAAGATACCCATCGTCAAAGTTCGTTGGAACTCGAGACGTGGACCAGAATTCACGTGGGAACGTGAAGACCAAATGAAGCTTAAGTACCCTCAGCTATTCGAAAGGACGATGCCAGCCGGCGAAGGTACTGATTAAATTTCGGGACGAAATTTCTTTCAACATGGGGATGATGTGACAACTCATCCAAAACTCACACGATTTCGATTTCCTTGTGCCAATGCAGTAGACCAGTGATGGAACACTCACCATGTAACGCAATTTTCGGGACGAAAATTCTTTCAACATGGGGATAATGTGACATCCGGTAATTTTCCGTTACCAAACTCCGTTAGTTCCGTTAAGTCTTGCATACACGTGTCGGGAGCACACACTAGTTGTCGTTGAACGTTGGTGACTTAATAATAATTAATAATGTTAAACAAATAATTACTATGTTGATTATTAGTCGTGATTATGTGATTTAAATGTTTATTGTAAATTTTATCGCATAACGTGGAAACGTGTGTATTTAATTCGTGCATTGTGTGACTAGTAAAGATAAAGTATATAATTGTTATTATTAGTTCATATGTTTATTATTGTGGTTATAAACATCTTAAAAGGGTGTTAAAAGCTTAATCTTTACAAAATACAAAGTGCAAGGGTTAAAAGGTAATTATGCAAAACTTTGTTGATTAAAACACAAAAACCCAACCCTAAACACCCCATTCGGCCGCGACCTGCACTCCCTCACCCTCACCATCGCGAATTCATCCAAGAACAACCATTCACATTCGAATTTGGATCGATTTCAAGGCACACAACAAGTTAGAATCATCAATTGCAAGCCATTACACGTTTAAAGGTTAGATTTTTACATGTTTTTGATGGTTTTTCAAGGTGGCCGAACCCTAGTTCGAAAATCTGCAATTGGATGTTAATTCTTGTTGTTTGGTGATGTTGATGTTAGTTAGGTTGTACTGATGCTAGTTAACGTTGATTATGCAAGAAAGTTTGGATTTTGGTTGTTTGTTCATATGATCATCTTGGCCGTGAGTTTGAGGCTATTTTGGATCAAATTGGATGTTGAATGATGGTTGTTTGATATTGTTATTATGTTAGTTGGATTGTATATATGCAAGTTAACGTCGATTATGCAAGAAAGCTATGATTTTGATACTTTGTTCATAGGTTACTAATAATAGTAACTTTATTTTGCATGAATTGATGATTGGTTGATGTATGAATGTTATGAATGTGTTTGTAATGATGTTTAGATGCTAGATGGTTGATATGAATGTTAGGAATTCAAGAATGCATGTTGTAGTTCATACCTTACTAAAGATAGTAACTTTTGGGTATGAAAGTTGATGAATCATGATGATTAGGTGTTGTTGATCATGTTTAGATGTTGTCATGGACTTGAATTGGTATATAATTGATGAATTCATGAATGTAGTGTGAGTTTGATGAATTTGGGATGAACTTTCCCAAAAGGGAAACTTTAATTGTGCAAATCCTTGAATTGGATGATTTGAGCATGTTTGGGATATTAGGATCATGCTAGTGTGTTCATGGATGATTTCTAAGGTGATGAAATGTGTTGTTTAGGTTATAGGGATGTTGATTTGGTTTGTTACCTGTTTTGGCCTGTTGTGATTCGCATGACTTGTGTGATATCTAGTTGTATGACGATCTAGGTAGTACATGTGGTTAATGAAGTGATATATGTAATCAAGTTGTATGTGAACATGTATGATATGCTGTTGTGTTAGTATTAACGAGTTATCACCTATAATGTCACCAACGGGTCAAACGGGTCAACTGGGTCAAATGTGTCTTGTCTTTCTTAAACCTTGAGTTCCTTGGTTTGTAGAGCACTAAGGGTTTCATGTTGATTCTGTGTACACGTGCTTATGTACTCTTGTATTCTAGGTGACCTTTGAAGGTTGTCTTTCCCTCTTTCTTTCAAGTTAAGCTCTAAGTTAATTCTTGTGCGTATCAGGTGAGTTCTTGCCCCACTCATTTTACATAATCTCTTTTGGGGGAGATAGCATACTGTTGATCACAAACGCTTTTATATATGAGTGTGTATAATATTGATATAGTGTTGTTTACCATGGAAAGTCCTCACACTTTCGGATTGTTAATATTGAATAGCGGGGAAATTTTGGGTAGTACTACTGGGTCTGACGAGCCCCACCTGTGCGACTCGAGGTCAAACGGGTGCAATTTTGTCCTAACACATATTCGTCACGACCTGGTAAGTCGTGACGGGAGGCAACAAACGTAACACAGTCAGCTTCGATCGCGAAATCACTATGATTAATATTTTTATGTTAATAGACTAGCTATCTATTGCAATACACTACTTATGCTCTGGAAACTGTTGATTGGTTTATATTTTAACGCAAACTCTTGAACTCACCAACCATGTGTTGACTTGTTTAGTATGCTATTCTCAGGTTAAGGTTGCCAGTTGCCTAGGAGCACGCACACCAGCATCGTTGAGTTGTCTACATTGTTTGTTTACACATTTGGGTTTATTTTACCTACTAAACATTTGTGTTTGGGGCGCGTATGTTTTGCGCATTCTCTTTACATACTACTTGTTTTGGGTTTTCTGTTTTAAAAACGCTTCCGCAGTATTTTAAACGTTAACTCTGGTTTTGTTTATTTATCATATAGAGTCGTTCTTGGTAACAAATGACTGAGATCCTGGTATGTCACGCGCCTCGCGGTAAAACCCCGCTCGCGGATTTTGAGGGTGTGACAATTTCGGATATCCGAAGGTTTTATAAAAATATACAAAATATCTAAAAATATCCAAAATTTTTAATTAATATTTATTATTTAATAATTTTTGAAAAATATTTCGGATATCCGAAAATCCACAAAAACACTATCCGAATTCGAAATTTCGGATATTTCGGATTTGGATCTTCGTATATTTCAGATTCAGTTTCGGATGCAGATATTTTTTAACACCCTACTTAACCATGTTAATGTCGCTATAACCCCGTTGCGCATGTCTTAATTTCTAGTTCTAAGTATTTTTAAATAAAGTTGCTTGATTGAGATTAAGACATAATACTGATGTTGCTTTAGCTTATGGTTAGAGTCTAGATTAAACTATAATGGATAAAATAGATTTGTTGTTAAAAAAAGTATTTTTCACGTATAAAAGTCTTTTGAAAATTAAAAAAATAAATAGAAGGAAGCTGTGCATGTGACGTAGCCCAATGGATAAAACAAACACTCTTCAAGGCTCTTCTATCTCACATTTAAAATTGCTATTAATATAGTATTTATAAACAACCCCTAAGTTCACATAAAATCATTAATTTTTTAAGTTTTTTAAAATATTTTACTATTTCATTAGTTTTTCTTCGAATTGTACTGATTTATTAGTTAACTCTTATTTGGATTATTTAGGATCTTAAATATATTATTTAAAAGAATAAACCTATTATCTAAACAGTAGAATTGATGCTATCTCAATAATTAGATCAATCATAGCTTTTTAGGTAGTCTTTGTTAATATTCATCCACCTATCTATTCTATACTACTATATAAAACATAAACTTAAAACGCAAATGTAATTTTATAAAAAAATTAAAACACCTAATATAACTTCTTAAGCATTAAGTATAAGTATTCTATGTAATCATTTCTATTTTGCCTCTCATTTAATAAAGTTCTTCTAATTAATAGATTAGTTAATTCATATTATTAATAAGTATTAGCTTATTTGAATACCAAACTATATAAGTACTAATACTTTTATAATAATAATAATAACAATAATAATTATAAAAATATATAATAATTATTAATAATAATACTAATAATAAAATTTATAAATAAGTAGTATCTTATTTGAATACTTAAATATAAGATTACTAAATACTTTTATACTAATGATGATAATAATATATATCTATAATATTATATAAAGCATTTGAGGAAGACAAATTTGTAATATTATTTAATATTTAAGACACCTAATATAATTTATTTGAAATACTACTAGAAAAAGCATAAATTTGGGACACAAATGTAATTTCATAAAAAATTAAGACACTTAATAAAACTTCTTAAGCATTAAGTTCAAGTATTCTATGCAATCATTCCTATTTTTTCCCTCATTTAATAAAGTTCTTCTAATTAATACATAAGTTAATTCATAATATTTATACATTATTTAATAATATGAGATTATTTAATATACTACATTATATATTTAATTATTTATAATAATCTAAATTAACATTTAAATTTATTAATAAGTATTAGCTTATTTGAATACCGAACTATATAAGTACTAGTACTTTTATAATAATAATAATAATAATAATAATAATAATAATAATAATAATAATATATAATAAATAATAATAATAATAATACTAATAATAAAATTTATAAATAAGTAGTATCTTATTTGAATACTTAATTATAAAATTGCTAAATACTTTTATACTAATGATGATAATAATCTATATCTATATTATCTATAATATTATATATAGCATTTGAAGAAGACACATTCGTAATATTACTTAACATTTAAGACACCTAATATAATTTTTTTTAAATATAAGGTACAAGTGCTATATATACAGTAGTTTCTAATTTACCCCTATTTAATAATTTTTTTCTAATTAACATATTATTTAATATATATTTATTTAAGTATTATCTTATTTATAATACTTTAAAATAGTATTATAATATATATATATATATTTTTTATTTATATTTTTATAACTTAATACCATTTTATTTAAGTATTAATTTATGTAAACACTTTAGTATATAATCATTAAATATTTGTATAGTTATAATAATAATCATAATAGTAATAATAATAATAATAATAATATAATAATAATAATAACAATTATAATAATAACAATAATAATAATAATAACAACAACAATAACAACAACAACAATAATAATATTAATAATAATACCCAAATATATTAGTGTTTAAGACAGATCAGAAAACAGGCTCGATAACACCCGCCATATCATTATATATAACAAACAGAAAAGATTATTAGTAGTGAATGTGGAGATTTTCTTAATGTTATCACAAAAATTATCTTTTTCTTCAAACTAATAAAAAAACCTACTTTATTTTTTTACAAATTTATATTTAGACCTTTAGGGATTTTTTGAAACTAACCACAACACTTTATCTATCTTTTTTTTTTCAAATTGATACCTACTTATTTTTTCTATTTTTAAAAATTTTATATCTAAGACTTCGAGTTATGTTAAATTTGCATTTAATCATTTAAACTTTTTTTTAAGTTTAATATTTAAGCCTTCGAGTTGTATCAAATTTACATTTAATCATTTGAACTTTTTTCTAGATTAAATACTTATACTTTCGAGTTATGTCAAATTTATATTTAATCACCAGAACTTTTTTTAAGTTTTATATATAAGCCTTCGAATTGTGTCAAAAAAAATTTAAACCAATTTAAAATACAGCTCGTTAATTATATTAAAGTCATCATTTATGCATTCGCTATTTTTCTTCTCTGTTTAGAGGTATTTACTTTTTATAGTTTTTTTTTCTATTACATTTTTTATCAACGTTTCGCACGTAATCTTTTTTCAGATGGTTAGTACTAACGTATAAATCATTAGATTTAAATCTTTTAAACTACCATTGCGACATTCTCGTATGTGCTAAACCCGTACCGTGGTGAAGCGCGGGTCTAATCCGCTAGTACACCTAATCAGTATAATCATATAGATAAAGCCCTAAAGATAATTTCTGGATTGAAACCAACTAAAATATAAAACTAAATATCCAAATCCTTGTTTTTTCAAAAAAAATAATATGTATTTTTTAAGGTAGCACATATCCTCTGAATTGAGGTCGCACATTTACCGTTCAAAAATATGTATTTTTTAAGTTTTATATTTCCACGGTCCTTGTTTATTTGTGTTGAAATTTATGTTCCTTCAATTTTAATAAAATTATGGATAAACGTACATTAACGTTTATACAAGTGTACAAGTTAAAAGATACATAGCTCATTTGGTATAAGTTTTTCTTTAAAATGAGAGCCATTGGATTTAAATCCACACATGATTATATCAATTGTAAATGGTTTAAAGAGTAAATTACTATATTGGTTGAGGTTCGGTATGTTTAGTCTTTTTAATTTAAAAAAGAATCTATTAACTCTTTTGATCTTTAGGGTTTGGATTTTGTAACGGTTTTGGTCCATATTTTAACTCCGTTAGATTTTTTGTTAAGTCAGATGATACTTTAATCATTTCACATTTAATGGACTTTAATGTATTGCTTAATATTTAATGGACTCTTTATTTAAATAACGTATAAAAATAAAAAATAAATTAAAATTAAAAGTTATTTATTTGACACAAAAATGAAAAATAAAATTGGTCAAATGATATGAAGGCAGTAATCTAAAATCATTATCTATTTATTATTTCATTTAAAAATTAGCTATTAAAAATATATCAAGAACATAAAACATAATTCATTTATTCTAAAGGAAAACTAAAATATATAGGAACTACATAAATATTCGTAGAATTGTTTGTAGATTTTGTTTAATAATTTTTTTATAATTCTTAATATTTATATGATGAAAAAAAACAAACAAAATGACACAAAAACTGACAAGCAGCACGAATCATCTGCCATTGGTTATATAGATTTTAGATGCACATTGGCAATAGTTTTCATGAAAACAATGTTAAATTTCATTTAATATTTTTTATAATTATTAATATATAATCTTGCACCAAAAGAGAAAAATAAAATAAAATATATTAAAAATATAACCATAAAATTTTTATATTAAAAAAACCATCTTTAAAAAGAAAAATAGTTATGGTTAAGATTATTTTTATTTTATATATATATGTGTGTGTGTTTTAGGGAGAAGTGATATATATTATGCTAGGTTAGATACCCATTACACATGTTAAAATAAGAAAACTACATAATAGATATTATATATATGTATAATTTAATATATATTATAAATAAAACGTTAATGAAAATATTGTATTTAACAAATATATTTAAGTTATAAACAATAATATACGAAAAAAATAAGAATTATAAGATAATTATGCTATAAATATAAATGAAGTTTTAATATGGGTGATTATAATAATAATATTAATTAAGCTTATCATGTTAAAATATAGTTACAAACATAACATATTATGATAATGATAATTGAATTGTATATATAGTAGTAGAAAGAAATTTAAATCCTTAAAATAATACACGTCAATTTTGAAATGAAATATATGTTACTATTTTTGAAAACTTATTTTAAAAATGTTGTAATACTTTATACTAGTTTATTGAATTAAAACATTAAATTAATAATTAGAAATTATTAAATAACAACATTATTTTAAAGGATTATTGGATTTTAACAATCCCAACTTTCATTTATTGGCCGGGATTAATCCCAACTCAAGAAATATTTACAATCACTCCTAACTTTAAACTTATTTTTCTCCAATGATCCCTTCTTAACTGAGAGGTAACCATCGTTATTTTTTTTTATGAAATGAGACCAACTTTGAGCCATTTTTCAACTCAGGCACCACCTAGTCTCAGTTAGGTCCGTTTTCCATTGTCTAGCCTCCGTCATCACCTGAAATCTACCTCCAACGAGTCGGGTAGTTCAAATCAGAAGATGAAGATTGACAGGTTTTTGGGTGTGCAAGTTTCAAATTGACGGACCTGGTGATAGATTTCAACTTTTTGCTTAGTGTTTTGGTCACAAAAGCAGTCCACTCATCAAAAAACTAACGGGGTTAACTCTCAGTTAGTAAGGGATCGTTGGAGGAAAATAAACTTAAAGTTGGGAGTGTCCGTAAACATTTACTGAGTTGGGATTAATCCCAGCCAATAAATAAAACTTGGGATTATTAAAATCCAATAACCCTATTTTAAACTACCTTAAGTAATATTAATTCGAATTACGTATAATCAACTACCTTAAGTAATAATGTAATAACAATATTTTTTTAAACTTTTGTTTTTAAAAAATTTTTGTTTAAAAAATGATTTTTAAACATTTCAATTTTTATAATTTGTTTTTAAACGTCATTTAAGAAAAGTTGTATGTATAAAAAAAATCATATTTATTTATTATTAAAGAAATGTCATTTTTTAATAAAAATTTTTTTATGATTTGAAAAGAATATAAATAATATCTTTAGCATTTAATATAATCATTAAATGTTAAATATTTATAAGTGATAATATAAATATTATTAAAATCTGTTAAAAAAAGTAAGAATATTAAAAATATAAGAAGTAAGTTATTATTTGTAGTGATAATATCAGATAAATAGATTAGTAAGGGGTCAAGCGAAAATGTTGAATAAGAAGAAGATGGGTGGTAGGGGTCCACGGGCGGGTCGGATTGAAAGAGAAGGCGAGAGTAGAGTATAGTAGGTTTGTGTATATATACTATATACATATGCATGTGAGAGTGAAGAATTAGCTAGTTAAGAAGATGTTGAGTCACAGAAGAAACAAGGCGGAGGAGGAGAAAGGAGGAGGAGGAGGAGGAGGTTACACGGAAGATGGCACCGTGGATCTCAGAGGCAACCCCGTCCTTCGCTCTAAACGCGGTGGCTGGACTGCCTGCTCATTTATCGTCGGTATATACACTCACATACATATATATAACATCTCTCTCCATCTTTAATTTTAATTTCCAACCTTTTTGGATCACTTTACCGGCCTGTATATATATATATATATCTTCCAATATTCATTCTAATAATTAATAATATCTTTCTACCTCTATTCATCCATAACAACTCTACCTACATAGCTTTCATCATCATCATCTTCTTCTTCTTCTTAATTAACTATACGCACCTACATGATGCCTTTTACCTTCTTTTGCTGATTCTATATACACATATGTATGTAATTCGATCATGTACGATATGTGTTTCTTACCTTACTCACCACATGATCGATCTTCATGGACCATGCTTATTGTTGACTAACAATAACCTTCGTTGACTCCATGGAAAATTTGAACATTAACTGCTCAATTGGTCTTTGGACATTATTAAGGGCCAGGAAATGCATCTAAGAGATGATTTTTTATTTTATTTTTTCTTTTTCAAGATGGACTTTACATACCTCTATTGACTAAAAGTAAAAAAGAAATGACTCATGTTATAATAGAACAAGATGATCCATTCAGTAAAAATGTCTTTAAATTAACATCTTTTTTTGTCTTTTCTATCTTCTAACGCGTGGGAGTATATATAGACAAGTTAAGTTTATTGGTTTTATTAAAGAAAGAATCTAATCTAATCTAATATATATGTGTACATATATGCGAGCCTAGCTAGCTCATAGGAGACTGGCACATTAACCCATGCTTCACAGTCACATATATATCGAAATTATTATAGCTAGTCAAGTTTGAACGGCACTCCGACTAGCTTGTTTTATTAAAAAAATAAAGCTCCAACTTGTAAGATTCTTTGGAAACAATAAATAAATAAATAAATCTTTCTTTCTTTCTTTCTATGGATGGATCATGGACGTACTAAATATGTTATTGACTTTTTGCATGTATGCATGTGCTTTAATTTTGATATATATTAATTTTTTAATTGTGGCAGGTAGAAATTAGAAAAGAATGAAATGATATATTGATGATGTATATGTAATTATGTATATGTGGGTGGTGTGTAGTGTATGAGGTGTTTGAGAGGATGGCTTATTACGGGATATCATCGAACCTGATAATATATCTAACGAAGAAGCTCCGGCAGGGGACGGTGACGTCATCGAACAACGTGACAAACTGGGTGGGCACCATTTGGATGACTCCTATTCTTGGGGCTTACTTTGCTGACGCCCTTCTTGGCCGTTACTGGACTTTCCTCATCTCCGCAGCAATCTATCTCTCCGTACGTAACGCAACTTAATTACTGCTTACTTTTCAAATATCTCATTTCTTTCTTTTTCTTTTTCTTTTTCTTTTCTTTTAATTCAAACCACTCTCTCCACATATATAAATACTTTTTTTCACGTCTTTGTATCGGTGTGAAAGGTTGACCAATGGCCATGTGCGACCAACTTGCAAACAAATAATTCACCTAACAAGGACTAAATTAAATAAGATATGGCCATTTTCTCAACACTCGCATATATATCCTAGACTAGACTAGATATTGTTCTATAGTGCTTGCATAATATCATATTTTAGAAACTCGTATCTTTAAAATCAATAATTGACTTGGGTTTGAAATCTTTAAAATTTAACTTCTTAATTACTTCCATTGAAAATCAAAACTATGTTTTAACTTTGTTACACACACACACACACACACATATATATATATATATATATATATATATATATATATATATATATATATATATATATATATATATATATATATATATTATTTTCAGTTTCGAGAAATAAATTTCGAGTCATAATTTGTCAAATCATGATATATAGTACAATATATACAATCTTTTAATTATATACGATGTTTGTATTATTATAAATAAATAATTTGGGTTGCTATATGTTAGATTTCAGTGAAGTATGGATTTTTGTTTTTTGTTTTTTTCTTCTATTAAATAATAATAATAATTTTTAAATTATTAGAGATTTAAAATATAAAACTTCTTATACTTATAATTTACTAAAACTATCTTATCCTATAATATAATTTTATAAATTCCAATCTTTATTATATATAATTTATATTTCTTAAATCTTAATAATTTTTTTTCTCACTAATGGACTCATACATATATAAATCTTCATAAAAACTTCCGGTTTAACAAATTAGATTTATTCAACACGTATAATACATTAGTTTCAAATCTACTGTTCTAATATTTGGATAATATATATAGTCGACATGCTTAAGTTCATCACAATTAAGTTGACAGCCCTTAGCGATCTTGTGATTGTGGTTTGCACGCCAGGATTCTTTCTACTTTTGTATTTTCAATGCCTATGCTTTGTTACAATTGTAGGGGATACCATCGATATTAAGAACAAATCAAACACACAAACGCACGAAATTTGTTGTGGGGACCAACTCATGACGACCTTTTTTTCTCGATTAATAAAACGAAGAAACAAATGCAAGAATGTAGATTACTACTGAATATTAGGAAGGAATTCTAAAAGAAATAGGAAACAAACTTTGAATCAAAAAATAAAAATATACCGACCTGTTTGGACTAGCTAGACCGACTAGCCGACCCGTTGTCTAGCCCAGCAGCCTAAATGAGGATTAAAGCCTTCAATCACCCTCCTTAATCCTTGTTTGTTGCTCCCACATCCACCATTCCAAGTAAAATTCTCATTTTTTCAAAGTTAATTATTAGCAACGCTTTGGTCAATGAGTCCACATCTTGCAACTCACCACTATGATACTCAACATGAACTTAAAATCTCCCCTTTCGGCACATTCTTGTTAGAATTCAAACTTCAGAGAAGAACGATTGCACTGATTATTATTTCGGATTAATTCTCGAAATGAGAATACATCACACTATATACGCGGTTTCACAATTAACAACTATACAAAGAAAAAACACAATTACACCAGAACTAATTGATATGGTCACAATTAGTCCCTGAACTTGTACACATAACCAAACTAAAGAAACCTTCGAAAGATTTCTATGCTTCGGAAGATTTATGCTGGCAAGCATAAGCTTCGGAAGAAAACTACAAGCATATGCTTCGGAAGCAAAACTAGAACTTCTCCTTCGGAAGAAATCTATTTCACAATCTCCACCTTAAAATCAAATCAAGACTCTAACCAATACCCAAAGCATCCAAGCAATAAGTATCATCAAGTTGAATCCCCAACTCAAGAACACCACCAAGGACCTCAAACACACATCCTGTGATTGATCCACCTTTGTCTCGATCCTTAACAAAGTCAGAATACACAAATTCTTCAACCAGAACTTGACTACCCATCACATGTTGTCCAAAAAGAATACCACTCTCTTCAGTTTCATTCAAAGTCCTTAGAACACATTTAGCAGCATCCCAGTGAGCTTTACCTTGATCAACTCCACATCTAATGACCAAACTCATTGCATCTCCTAGACCAGATCTAGTACACACCATCACATACATCAAAGTATATGATAGCTTAAGCCCATACAATGACTTCTTCTAAGATACAAACCTTATCCTTCTGTCTCTTCACCACAAACCTGGCTTTATATCTAGGGCCTTCTCCCTCTAGGACACCCTCTTTGATCTTATACAGCCACTTACACAAGACTAGTTCTTGACCCTGAGGCTTATCCACCAGCACCTAAGTCTTATTCTTAAGTAGAGAGTTTATCTCTGCTTCTAATGCTATGCTCCATCTCTTCCTCTCAATTGAAGCAACTACATCCTCACAAGACAATAGTTCATCTATACTATATGTCTCAGCACTCAAAAATGCCATAACAGAGATATCAGCTCCCTCACTGCACCTCAAAGGAACCACAACATGTCTTCTGGGCCTATCTCTAGCCACATCAGGACTAAGATCTGAACTATGAACCTTACTTTCTTCAAGTTCTACTGGATTATCATTAACCGACCCAGGCTGCTCCACCTCAACATGAACTCCACCTTGTTCAGACTCACTAGTGTATGACTCATTACCACCACTACACAGAGCATCCTTGTACATCAGGTCTTCCATGAACACTATACTTCTACTCACCAAAACCCGTGTGCTGCCACCTTCAATCTTCCATAACCGATACCCCTTAACACCTTCCGAGTACCCAAGAAGAACACATTTCACAGCTCTAGATTCTAATGTTCCTTGGTTCATATGTACATATGCCACAGACCCAAACACCCTCAAGCCACTATAGTCCTGTTTGACACCAGTCCAAACCTCCATAGGAGTCCTCATACCTAATGATGATGGTGGTGACCTGTTTACCAGATAAGCAGCAGTCACAGTAGCCTCCGCCCAAACTCTTTTGGTAACCCAGAACTAGAGAGCATACACCTCACCTTGTCAATCAGAGTTCTATTCATCCTCTCAGCTAACACATCCTGCTAAGGCATGCCTGGCACAGTTAACTGCCAAACTATACCAACTCTCTTACTAAAGAAACCTTCGGAAGATTTTTATGCTTCGGAAGATTTCTATGCTTCGGAAGATTTATGCTGGCAAGCATAAGCTTTGGAAGAAAACTACAAGCATAAGCTTCGGAAGCAAAACTAGAACTTCTCCTTCGGAAGAAATCTTGATTTGACTTTTATATTTCACAACATTCTTGTATAAAGTGAAAACGAGTATCTATATGTTAATCCCCCCATGGAAGACCGAATTGCTTATAAGAGCTATAGCAAAACTGTTATCTACACACAATAAAACTAGTCTTTCTTTGCTTCTCGTTAACTCACCCAAAAGACCTTTTAACCATATAGCTTGTTGAGCCATTATTGCAAGTGTTGCAAACTCAGCTTCACAAGTGACAATGCAATGGATTTGTTGGTAGCATGGCTACTATCATATAACCGACTAACTCATTGTCTCATTTACATACCATACCGAATCCTTATGTTGACCATTGACCAAATCCCTATGTTGATCGCCCCTTTTATATACCTTAGTACATACTTCACCATGTTGAAACTTTTATGGTTAATCCCTTTTACTTGAATCATCTGTTGCAAGCATCAACTTGTTTTCTTTTTCAATTAGTTCTTCTTTCCCTTTGATTCATTTCTCAAACACCCTATAACCTTGCTAGGGAAACTCCAAAACTCATTTTTCTAACTCCGTGACTTATTCAATGATAGGTCAATTCCAATGAACAAGTAATTTCTTCACGACTATAGTAGTTTCCAAAGTTTCTCCATGACTACTAAACTTGTTGATAATCTCAAATAACTTACTAGTTATATCCTCAATCGACTCTCTTGGGCCATATTCAACAGGTCGAACTCGGTTTTTAGAGTTTGGAACTTTGCTTGCATGTTATGCTTGATCTGCACCCAAATACCTCATTCTGATTGAGTCCTAAATTTCTTCAGCACTACGAGTTTGGCTACCTATGCCAAGATGTTATTTGGCAATGATTTATAACTTCCCACAAATCTTGAGCCTCAAGAATAGACTCTATCATAATCATTAATGTATTGTGGCTAGAACCGGATAACTTTGGAACCAACAAGGATGGCGTACTTTATCTGTTCTTGATCTTGATTGAATCCTTCACCTTCTTCAGTCATGCTTTAGTTCGTCACAATCAAGTCGACAACCCTTAGCAATGTGATTGTGGTTGTGCACATCACAATTCTTTCTACTTTTGCATCTTCAAAGACTATGATCTGATACCATTTATTGGGGATACAATATATCAAGAACAAATCAAACACACAATTGCAGGATATTTGTAGGACCAGAAGCTCGTTTATGTTGGAATAATATATTCAAATGAAGCTACTATTTTCTTTATCAGTCACATGCTGGAATACTTAGTCATTGCTATTTGAATTGTGGGTCTAAAGTATCCGAGTCAGTAGGAAAGCTCCTGCTTTGTAGCTTTATTTTATGTTTAGTTTTTCCGTTTCATCTTGTAAGCTATTTATAGCTGCTCTCGTTTATGAATAAAGCAATCATTCCAGCTCCATTTTACTCCACTTTGTTGCTTGATACACAAAACCAACAGTTTACTTGAAAATTTTATTCTTCTTTTTAGCTTCTTTCTATTCATAATATATTTCGTATTCCTAATTTTATGGAAGTATAAACAATGAACTTGTTTCATTGGTCTTTTGCCTTTTTTCATAGAATCATTAGATGCCATCCAACTATATATCTTCCATTACAGATATTTGTAGGACCAAAAACTTTTTTCCTTAATAAATTTGTTCGTCCTTATTGTCTTCTTTCTGATCAATATCGTTTCATTGATCCTTTGCCCTTTTCCTTTGAATCAACTTAATTATGCAGTTCAGCTATCTTTCATTACAGATGCAGTTGCATGCTCCCAGCATTTTTCACTGCTTCATCTTCCTCAATAAAGTTGTTTGAGAAACTCCCCTTGCGATTCCCCCAAGGATCATTGGCTCTTCTTGATCAAGTTTTCCGTGATCTTCAAGTGTGGATATGGTGGCGTTGATCTATCTCTCACCTGTCTTGATTGCTATAAACTTCCATTTGATCAACCATCAATGTTTTCCGTTTCTTTTGAATGTTTGGTTGATCATTGATTGCCTACTTCCTATGGTCACATCTCTACTGATTAACTCTTGGCGGTATGTTTAACACAAGTTTTATGATTGTAAGAATGAGAATTCAAGTGTCAAGTGTGCACATTAAACACACTACATTCAAACATTCAAATATGCATACATTCATCCGACTCTTGATTAATCCTTATACACACCATTACCACTAAATATCAACTAACATTACCACTATTAAGGGAGTAACTAACTGAGAGAAGCTACCAATCAATATATATATATATATTTGTTGAGAAGATGAAGTGTAATGGAATTGAAAACAGGGAATGAGCTTACTCACACTAGCAGTTTCACTACCAGCACTAAAGCCTCCGAGCTGTGACTCTGGGATCAACTGCAAGAAGGCATCCACCTTGCAACTAGCCGTCTTCTTTGGTGCCCTTTATACACTCGCCGTTGGTACTGGTGGCACCAAGCCTAACATCTCTACCATCGGGGCCGACCAATTTGACGACTTTGACCCCAAGGAGAAGGCCCAAAAACTCTCGTTTTTCAACTGGTGGATGTTCAGCATCTTCTTTGGCACCCTCTTTGCCAATACAGCTCTTGTCTACATACAAGATAACGTTGGATGGGCCCTCGGTTATGGCCTCCCCACACTTGGCCTCCTTATATCTATCTTGATCTTCCTGGCCGGAACACCTTTTTACAGGCATAAGGTTCCTACCGGCAGCCCATTCACTAAGATGGCTAGGGTCATTCTTGCTGCTTTAAGGAAATGGAAGGCGCCAATTCCCACCGATCCCAAACAGCTATATGAACTTGACTTGACCGAGTATGCTAAGAAAGGGAAGTATAGGATTGATTCCACACCCACACTCAGGTAATTATATATATTCATGTATTAGTACTATGTACATACGTTTATGTTTACATTTATGTTATGATGATCGATCTCTAACACTAGTTAACTGGTTAATATATATACAGATTCTTAAACAAAGCTTGTGTTAGAACCGAAGCAACAGCTTCTCCATGGATATTATGTACAGTCACTGAGGTTGAGGAAACTAAACAAATACTACGAATGATACCCATCTTAATCGCAACCTTTGTCCCAAGCACAATGATTGCACAGGTTAGCACGCTCTTCGTCAAGCAAGGGACAACTTTGGAGAGAAATATTGGAAACTTTGAAATCCCACCAGCCAGCTTAGCCGGATTTGTGACCATGTCTATGCTTATATCTGTTGTGCTTTATGACCGCTTTTTTGTACGAATAATGGCAAAGCTGACCAAGAACCCAAGAGGGATCACACTCCTTCAAAGAATGGGAACGGGCATGGTTATACACATTATTATTATGGTGGTGGCATCCTTTATGGATAGATACAGGCTAAGCGTCGCAAAAGATCATGGTGTCGTTGAGAGTGGGAAGCAAATACCTTTGTCAATCTTCGTTCTCCTTCCTCAGTTTGTATTAATGGGAATGGCAGATGCATTTCTGGAGGTAGCCAAGATTGAGTTTTTCTACGATCAAGCACCCGAAAGCATGAAGAGTCTGGGGACTTCTTATTCCATGACAAGTTTAGGAATTGGGAGTTTCCTTAGTAGCTTTCTTCTTTCCACGGTTTCTCATCTCACCCAGAGGAATGGTCACAGAGGCTGGATTCTCAACAACCTCAATGCCTCTCATCTCGACTACTACTACGCTTTTTTTGCAGTCCTCAACTTTCTCAACTTCATTTTCTTTCTAATAGTGACTAGGTTTTACATATACAAGGCTGAGGTCTCAGATTCTATGATAGTTCTTGAAGAAGAGCTGAAGTCAACTAGTGCTCATGTGGTAGCTAAACAAGAAGCTGCATCAAGATTCAATTTAACTTGAAGATCCAATTATGGTAACATATATGAAAGGACAATCTTCTTGTAAATTGTTGTTGTGGTTTTTTCTTAATTTGTTTTGTTCATGTTGTACGTGCATCTTAGGGCATCAATTACGCTACAACAAAGAGGATAAATGCACACTTTTATTTGAACAAACTACATGATTAATTTACGTGGGTTACATTTAAAAATTTATTATACTTATTAGTATAGAAGGGATCGATGGAAGTTGATCGACGTTTTCCAATGCTGCACAAAGAAAGTACGGATAATGACATACGTCGTTCCCACATGCAAAACTGAAGATTCTGAGACCACATTTTGTCAATTTTAAATCCAAGACTTCCGATTCTAACATCCAAGAATAACACCTCACACCCATACCACCACCACTAAGGCTCGAGATTGTTGACATTAGGGCACATGTACGCCAATATTAGGCATACTTAATTCTAAGATAATCAATTTTAGCATAATAATTATCATCAAATTAACAAAAGAAGATATAACAATACTCTTTTGGAAGAGGTTGTCATATATGGTAAGGTCTTGCTGATACGTATAATATGTATTTTAAACAAAATAACCCGTAGGAACCTAGTCTCCCTGGCAATCAACTAAAAGCGTGGACGATATGTTATTATGAAATTAGGGGTGAGCGTTAAACGGATTCTTTGGCCCTAGAAACCCGATCAGACTAACCCATGAAGACCATAATATGCAATATATGGGACGATCTACGGGTCCTGTAAATGTAGATTAATCGGTTCCGGTTCAAGGCGGGTCGGGCGAGGCCAAAACCCTAAGGTAGCCTAAAAAACCTAACTAACTTGATTAGCCTTTAGCCACTACTAAAAATAGGCGTTTTTTCACAAAAGTTTTCTGACCGTATACCGACAAATATTCTTTTCCGCAAAAATAGCGACATTTACATCGTCATAACATTTGACACATGAACACGTACTCTTTGGTCTGTTTTCTAAATTTTCATTCATTCATCATGTTTGTCATCCTTTCTTCATTTTATCTAAACACCAAAATGAAAAAACAACTCAAATCAAAGGGAAACAAAAGGCTGTGAGCGAACACTAATTGCTATTTTCTAGTGTTAATTACATAAGGATCCAACCATGACTATAAATTTAGCAAACATATATGTCTGGTCTGCTATCATAGAATGGAAGACGAAGTTAACTCAAACCCCGAAGCCTGGCCCCTTCCTCATGATCGAAAAATCACAAAACTGGTGCATATATTTACACACGTAAGGTTGATTTAAGCTCTCTTTGCTAAATGGAAAGTTCTTTTCAAGAATAAGTTTGCAAGACGATCTTTTCTATGGCACAAAACACGTAGCATGGTGTTAGGGTCAGTACTACTCCATCTTCCCGTGGTAGGGGGCATAGGAAGTGTTTGCCTTGAGACTGAAGTCACTCCCATACCACTAGCTTCACAAGCTACCATCGTAAACTCCTCTATCAACTGCTCTGTTGACTTTCCCATTAACTCAACCACTCCTTCCACTGTCTCGGCCTCCTTTTCCACCTCATCCTCCATCATCAACCCTTCTCCATAACTTGCGAACACCCGTTTCAAATGCTTTGAATCATCTTCAATCATCTCATGATCCGCCCTGGTAAAACCTCTAACGCTCCCTCCAGCTATTAAAACCATAAGATAGGCTTCAAAAGAAGCCTTCATCACTTGTTTTACTGCCAGATGTTGGGCCCGTTCTGTGACGATAGCACTCAACAGAATTAGATTCTGCTTGACAACTCTTAGAGCCGGGCTGATTCGGGCATTCACCACATGACCTACGTAAAGGCTTCCATACAGAACTGAGTTTGAATCGAGGAAAATAAGGCGGTAAGCAGCAACCTCAGTCACATGTTGAGTGGCTGCCAAGATCGTGGATCGAGTATGCTCAAAGTGAACATGGTTTTTTTGTGTAGGAAGTATTTTAGAGGAATGAGAGAGGCACTTGTCAAGGGAGTTGAGTTGGGAAATAATGTAGTGTAAGGTGTTGAGTCGGATGTAGAGACGTTGTGTTCCACGGCTAGTTGAAGGGCGTGAATTGTTGCCTTCTTCTTCCAAGCCCAAATGATACGGGCTCAGCCCTGCTACTGCACAAGGAGTTGCCTTTTTCCAAAGTTTGATCAGTTTTGAGCCTCGGCTACATCGTGTTAAGGGAGGGAGTGTAGGAATATAGTTTTGTTTCGAACCTAACAATATAACAAAACTGTTAAAGTTTGAATTAATTAACCTTGAAGACTATGGTAATATAAATATGTACCACATGACGCCACAAAAGTAGCATAATCTCCCAATATTTTCTCAATACCATCCGCAAATTCACAAACCAAATTTTCAGAAATAGCCATCGGAATGTCCAAAAAAGAGCCCACAAGTTCTCTAGCCTGCTTCATTAGCTCTACTGCTGAGTGTGAATAAGGTTCAGTTTTGGATTTGGGATTCCATGTCTTGGTTAAACAATAATACATATGAGTTAGTGAATTAAAATCTACCAAGCATTCAACTACAGACGACTAATGTTCTATTTGTTAAACTTACTTCATTTTCTTTTGATTTGTTAAAAACATCTTTGATTCTTTTGAGTCTCCCAGTAACTGATTGTCCTAAAAACTTGACAATAATGGAATCAACTTCGTAAAGAACCATCTCTCTAACAACTGTCTTGCCCCCATCCTCACATTCAACGGAGTCTTCAACTACCATGTTAACTAATATCTTTTCTAGCTTATCGGCCCTTTGCAAGACTCTAAGCATCTCATTTGTAATGTCAGAGTTATATCTCAAGAACTGCTTCAACAAGGCACCATAGCATGAGTGTAGTGTCACCGCTGCAACTCCAGCTGATATTGGGTGCCATTTCTTTAATACCATGCTAAAACTTCCCTTTTCTTCAAACGCCAATGCCTCTGTTTGATTTGCCAATCGAACAAGTGTTTCGCACACTTGTTGGAATGACATTTTTCTACTTATGACATTTCCTTTCTCCACTATCTGTATTTCATGCCAAGCCTAAATAAATATATAGAGTAATAATCAGTTAAATTTGATGGATAACTAATGTTTTGTTTTACGTACCTTGGCAAATGCATTCTTTAAAGAAGATCTAGTATATTGATCAACCTTATTCCTTGTAGAATCTAAAGTGGTATAACCTTTGGTTTCATACCCAGGTACAACTTCTTCCAGGATTCTAGTGGCTGAGAAAACTAAAGGAAGAATATACTCCATCGCCCCCATCGTTCCCTTGTTAAAACTTTGATGATAGTTCATCAATCGCTTCTCACACCACATGGTTGCTAAACTTAAAATAGACGACAACATCTCTACATAGACAATTTCTCTATCAACTTTCTTTGAATCGTTAGCCACTTCAGTCAACATGGTGAGGGAGGCAGCAAGGAGATCGTTCTCCACTTGTCCAGTCATAACGTATTGTTGGAACAGAACCCACGTGAAACACAAGTCGTGCATAGGTTTGTTGAACCCTAAAGTAGTCCATGTTTTCTTCATTAGCTCCAAGAGCTCATCCACCTCATCAAGGACGCATGTGTCATCTTTCAAATCAAAGATGGAGTGAAGGAGGGATACATAGAGGTTGACATTGAAAGGGAAGCCATCAGCCCAATGACAGGTGTCGGTCGGGGACCCATCTACGCTCCTCCACGATAATGAAACCACACAATTACATATGGTCCTCATGGTCTCCGAGTTTTTTCCTGTGTCTATCGGTTGGAGATGGCTGCTCTGAATAATGTCTCTAAGACATATAGCCAAGTTGTTGTTTCCGTCTAAAGGGATGGAAGGGTGAAGCAGAAGCCCAACCTCAAGGATCTTAAGTTGTCGTTTTTGCCACATGTGGTATTCATTTGAATCATCGAATTCGGAAGGCTTTAGATGTCGAATAAGCTCTAACGGGAGAATTATTGTCTCTGCGCGTCTTCCCATCTGATAAAGCAATTCAATTAAACATTCCAAATATATATATATAAGTAACCATTACATTAGTTAACCATAACGTATCTGTCTTACTAGCTCATTATATGTAGGTATAGTAAAAGATAATTACTTGGCCGACGAGGGTTCTCATGAGGGTCTTCCGCAGTCTATTATCAGAAGCCTCGGACACCTTCATCTGTTGTCTCATGATCTCCGCGCAGGTCAATGGTCTCTTAGACCTCCCTCCATGTACGGTGGGTCCGGCCGGAGATAAGCAGGGATTGTTCCCACATGAGTTGCTCCTCCGAGAACGTTTAAGCATCTTCAATCCAAGCGCCCTCTTGATTCGACTGGTTGTGTCGGAGGAGTAAAATTGAATGGCATTACGACCTCCAAAACCCGGGGATGACCTGCATGACGTGAAGAGCAACTCGTAAGCGGTGGTTCGGATGTCATTTGGATCAAGGCCATCTAAGGTTCCAAAAGGGGAACAAAGGTCGACATCATCAGGTGGGAGCATGGCATCAATGGGTATGGGTTGAGATGTCAAATTCCGTCGGTAAGACAATCCAATAATCATTTTTCAAACTGATCCAAGAGCTTTCCAAAACACATTCCTTAGTTTCTATATCCATTTTTCGGTTTTACGTAAATAACTCGGTGCCATTACTTAATTATTCTATCGGATTTCTAAAATGCCAAATATTTTCAAATTTACACCCTAGCTCCTCCTATTTTTGGCTTTTACACTTTTTTATATATTACTAGCTTTAGTTACCCGTGTATTACACGAAAGTGTGGAGAGTTAATTATTAAATATCATAAAAATAAAAATAAAATCAAGTGTGTTATATATTAAATAAGACATAACAACTTTTTATTATAAAGTATGTAAACTACATTTGTAATAACATTAGTAGGTTTACACTTATTATCTAAAGCTAAAAACGTCAATCCATCTTTACTCTTAACTTGTGACAAGATGACATAAAACTGATCATACGTAAAAATATGCTCTTTTAAGTATAAACCGACACTTAACAGATATTGGCCTTAACTTTTGTTTATTATCATAGCGAAATATACAATCAAAGAAACTGTCTTCTTTTAGACTTAAAAGGAATACTATTGACAGTTCAAATCGTGACCTAGATATTGAGTAGGTGTGAGGATATTAGTATTAAGAAATTAAGATTTGAATAATATACACTGAAAAGTTATGTGTAATAATTAAATCAAGTTCGAATTATTTTGACCCTGTAATTAAATATATAGATACCGTATTGGATCGGGCTATAAATGTTCATAATATCTCTGATTAGTTGTTGATTATTACTTATTTAATACTAACTTTAGTAAACCCGTATATTATACGGGTTGAAAAAATAAATATAAAATATAATACAAATTTATGAAGTATAAAATGATAATCTAAAATAAGATATAATTAAAATTACATATAGGTAATAACTATAAGTAATAAAATAACGATATCAATTTTTAAAATTTTATTTTTAACTTTTTTTATAAAAAAAAAAAGTTAAACATTTTTTTCATAACAAATCGTATTAAAAATGTTATTTTTTAAAACTTTTTATTATAGCTCCTAACTTTAATTATTTTTAGTTTATAAAAAATTTACTTTTTAAAAATACTAATTTTAAAATATTTTATATTTTAAAAAAATTAAATGTTTTAGAAAAAAAAATTTAATTGTATAAAAAATTGTTTTCTAAAAATAACATTAATAAAAAGACATCTTTCTTAATTTATTAAAATATTTAATCTAAAAAAGAATTAAAATTATTTAATATTTATTAATTTAGGTAATTATTTAAGAGTATAGAGATGTGGGAAAAATAAACTTAGGGGGCCTAAAAATGTGTCAAGTGTCCCCCTAAGTTACTCTTTTAATATAATACTAGCTTTAGTTACCCGTGTATTACATGAAAGTGTGAAGAGTTAATTATTAATTAATATAAAAATAAAAATAAAATCAAATGTGTTATATATTAAATAAAACATAACAACTTTTGATTATAAGGTCACAAATAAGCAAAAACATCCTTGTAACTACATTTGTAGTAACATTAGTAGGTTTACACTCATTATCTAAAACTAAAAGTTTCAATCCATCTTCACTCTTAACTTGTAACAAGACGTCATAAAGCTGATCATGCGTAAAAATAGGCTCTTTCAAGTATAAATCGACACTTGACAGAGATTGACCTAAACTTTTGTTTACTGTCATAGCGAAATATACAGTCAAATAAAACTGTCTTCTTTTAGATTTAAAAGGAATATATTTGACGGGTCAAATCGTGAGCTAGATATTGAGTGGGTGTGCGGATATTAATATGAAGAAATTAAAATTTGAATAATATACACTGAAAAGTTATGTGCAATAATTAGATCAATTTCGAATTATTTTGACCCTGTAATCAAATATAAAGATATAGTATTGAATCGGGTTCGATCGGGCTATAAATGTTTATAATATTTATGATTAGATGTTGATTATTATTTATTTAATACTAACTTTAGCAAACTTGTGTATTATACGGTTTGAAAAAAGAAAATATTAAATATAATAAAATTTTATGAAGTATAAAATGATAATCTAAAATAAAATATGATTAAAATTACATATGAGTAATAACTATAAGTAATAAAATAACAATATCAATTTCTAAACTTTCTTTCCAAATAAAGTTAAACATTTTTTTCAAAACAAACCATATTAAAAATATTATTTTTTAAAACTTTTATTATAACTCCTAATTTTAATTGTTTTTAGTTTATAAAAAAATTTACTTTTTTAAAATACTAATTTTAAAATATTTTATATTTAAAAAAAAGTTAGATGTTTTAGAATTTTTTTTAATTGTATATAAAATTATTTTCTAAAAATAACATTAATAAAAAGACATCTTTCTTATTTTATTAAAAAATTTAATCTAAAAAAGAATTATATTTATTTAATATTTTTTAATTTAGGTAATTATTTAAGAGGAGAGAGAGACGGGAAAAATAAACTTATGGGGTCTAGAAATATGTCAAGTGTCCCTCCTAAGTTACTATTTTAGTATTATATATTGATGTATCAAATCTATACTTATTAATAAAAAAATAACTTTAGTGCCACGTGACATTGTCTTAATACTCTATTTTTTTTAATTTCCGCCTAAATATGTATCTATTTTCAACGTTAGTCTAGATTCATTTAGAGACATTTGGGGAAATTTTGAAAATTTAACCCTAAATTAGAGTGCATCTTTTTTTTTTGAAAATGAAATCAAACCTGATGATTCTTCTTTCTTTAAATAATTCATCTACAAAAACAGCAGATCACTTTCAAATCCATAAAATGTTTGGTTGATATTCGAATCGTGACAAAAGTTACGGGATTTCTTCATCGAACCTCTTCAATTCGAAGAAATTTCTTTGAAAATGAAATCATACCCGATTTTGTAACACAAAAATTGAATAAATAAAATAACAAATAGTTTGTATAAAAATTTAGAAAATATAAAACAATATTTTCATATAAAATATGATTAAATTAAATATGTAAATATTTCAAGTAAAACAACAATAATATATTTTTAAGCTTTCGTTGATGAAATTATTTTTTAACTGTTTCTTAAAAATAATTTCATTTTGTTTAAAAAATCATCCTTAAAAATCTTTAAAAAATAGTATCTGTTTGTAACACTCGCAATCTGTCTTTATAAACTCTGATGATAGCGCATTCGACAGACTTCATCAACGTTATCATTTTGGCTTTGGTTTCTTCAAGTTTTCTTCAAGAAAATGTATTTATTTTTTGTTATATTTGAGCTTTCATCCTCTGCGATTGTGTTTTTGGATTGATATTATTTTTCTTTCATTTTTTTGATTTGAAGGTGATCTGATTCGACAATCCATCTTTGAAGAGGTATTACATGCTTTTGATTTTTAAACTTCTTTATTTCTTTTTATGTTTACTGCCATATTATTATTATGTTCGATTGTAATTCTTTTGATATGTGCAAATTATTTTGATCCATCTATAGTTGGGCAAATGATGGGAATTTGTTATATCAAACATTATATTTATTCATTTATAAAACATAGACTGAATTACATTTTTCGTTCTTTAGGTTTATTGTAAATTTCAAGTTTTGTCTTTAAGCTAGGAAATTACAGTAAACATCCTTTACATTTAAAAAAGTTTACACGTTTCGTCATTTCCTCTAACGGACGTTAATTTTGTTCATTAAGTTGGGTCATGTGCCTGACGCGTGATGGGAAATTAGTCTTTTTGCCCCTATTAAACCCCATCCCACCCACCCACCCTCAACTCTCTCTCTCTCTCTCCCTACACAAAAGCGACCGGCCTTCGGCTACCTCCTACCACATGCTAAATCACCATCACTCGTAATCTTTCTCATAAATCCGA
Source organism: Flaveria sonorensis (assembly GCA_025506505.1). Classification (NCBI taxonomy): domain Eukaryota; kingdom Viridiplantae; phylum Streptophyta; class Magnoliopsida; order Asterales; family Asteraceae; genus Flaveria; species Flaveria sonorensis. Next base: position 48,060,243 of record CM046431.1, on the reverse strand, counting down.
CCACCATCACCACCACCCCTCATCTTTCTCATAAGAAACTCCAATTTCATGACATCATCTTCATCATCATCATCTTCTTCTTTTTCTTTTTAGTTTTGATTTTTGCAAAGAGCTTAAATGGAGCATCAATAGCAAAAGAAGAAGGAAGACATAATCATCAACATCCGTTGTTGAGATGAGGAAGAAAAAAGAGCAAAGACTTTCATGGCTTCTTGTCATCTTAGATCTAATCATTGGCTGCCATCTTTGAAGCTTTTATCCCTTTGATTCCTTCGCCTGTGAACGTTAGAAGAAGGTGGATTTCTTCATTAGGTTTCCAGATCTGATTGTTTTGGGTGATTTATTTAATGAAAGACAATGGTCAGATTCAATGATGTTCATGTTGATGGTGGACGATGATGTTGATAGAATATGATGGTGATCGTGGTTGTTATAGTGAAGGTGGACGGAGATGTGTGTGTGAAAGGTGGTGACGATGGTCAGGTTTGTTGTTGCTTTTGTGGAGAGAGAGAGAGAGAGAGAGAGAGAGAGAGAGAGAATGAGAGAGAGTGTGTGAGGGAGAAAAAGAGTTAAGGGTGGGGGTAGGTGGGATGGGATTTAATAAGGGCAGAAATACCAATTTACCCTCACATGCAATGCACATGATAGGACTTAACGGACAAAACTAACATCTGGTAGAGGAAAGGGCGAAACGTGCAAGATTTTCTAAACGTAAATGACGTTTACTGTAATTTCTTTAGTTTAAGGATGAAACCTAAAATTTACTAGAAACCTAAAGGACGAAAAATGTAATTTATTCTAAAACATAAAAACAGAAAGGAAAACAATTAAAGAACTATGGGAATCATGTAAGTTGTACGTAAGAAGTATAAAAGGCATATTACCTTAACGACTTATCCGTGCCAATGAATGTAGAACCAAAACTTAAAATGAATGAAATGATGTGTCTATGTCTCGATTCTTATAAAATCATGTTGAGTTTAAAGTTCATTTTGAAAATGATTTTTTAAGAATACTAATATCAATCATTTGTAAATCTATACTAATAAATACAAATAAATAAAAATATTTGTCATCATTTTACCACATCTAATATTTAGCTTTCCCGTCTCTCTCACCCTTAAAATAACATGTATATTAAAAAGATACTTTTTATATATTTTTTATGTTATAAATATTAAAATTTTAATAATAGATGCTATAATAAGTATCCATTAATAACTATCCATCTAATTATAGATAGTTATTATAGCATTAACCAAATGATTTTAATAAAATTATTAATTTTCTAATTAACTTTTATTTTAATTAAAGTTTCTATTTATCTCTCTAAATATAATCAAATGGAAAATTATATTCGTTAATATATTAAGAAAAAGAAAAAGAAGAATAATGATAATAATACACGAGTTTCATGGGTGTTTAAACATATATTTTTTCTAAGTATATAATATTATATTTATTCAATCCGTATGTTACATGAGATTCCATCTGTAGTTAAAACATTATCTTATATGTTTCCTAACATTTACTTTAAATTATTATGATTTTTTGTTATGTTTGTATCGTTTTACATTACTATAATGTAACATTTAGTTTAAATTATTGTGGTTATCATTTTACCTTATCATGAACATCAATGAAGCATTTTTTTTGACTATCCACTTAGTCATACATAATAGGGTGTTTTAAATGCTTACTTTATCTGAGTTGTATTGTAATTGTTTAGTTATATAAAAGTGTCAAGTTATCATGCATTTAGCTATATATTACTTAAGATGGTTCAATCATATGAGCAAACTATTGTTTTAGATGCTTACTTTATCTAAGTGTACTGTAATTATTTAATGATATACAACTTTTATTGTTACTTTGTCTGTTATTTGATATTTTATTTGCAAGTTGAAAAAATCATAACATATATACCTGCAAGTTTAAACTTATTATGTACATGTAAAGATTGTTTGATGCGTACTACAACCTGCAACCTGTTTATGTACCAGCAAGCATTGTATATCAATTTAAATCTTTAATTACTTTGGTGTTTAATTGAATCAATACATTATTGTTTATAATAATTTTGTATCTAAATCCATCTGCTAATAATATATTTATTATTTTAATTAACCCATCTGTTGACCATATACCTACCGGTTGACTATATGCTGGGCAATTTTAATTATGCATGAAATTAGTTCATATATGAAATGTTATGCAGATTAACTATCTATACAATTCACACAACCTTTTGATGAGGTATGTATGAAATGTTATGCAGATTAACTAAAGAGTCAAATTTTATACTCTTTTTAACTCATTGTTTGTATATGTATACTATGATGTAACATTTAGTTTAAATTATTGTGGTTTTTTGTTGTGTTTGTATCGTTTTACCTTACTATGAACATCAATAAAGCACATTCTTTTGACTTTCCTCTTACTCATATACAACAGGTTGTTTTAGATGCTTACTTTATCTGAGTAGTATTGTAATTGTTTATTTATATGCAATTGTTAAGTTATCGTTCCTTTCGCTATATATTACTTTAAATGGTTTAATTATATGCAAACTGTTGTTTTAGATGCTTACTTTATCTTAGTTGTATTGTAATTGTTTAATGATATACAACTTTCATTGCTACTTTTGTCTGTTGTTTGATATTCTATCTGTAAGTTAAAAAAAATCATAACATATATACCTATAAGTTCAAACTTATTATGTACCTACGAAGATTGTTTGATGCGTACTGCAACTTGCAATCTGTTTAAGCATCAGCAAGCATTGTATATCAATTTAGATCTTTAGTTACTTTGTTGTTTAACTGAATTAATACATCTAAACTCATCTGCTAATAATATTTTCACAAAAATCTATATACAAAGTATTATCAACAACAATATAACTTACGAATCTTTTTAAACAACAACAATATTTTTGGATTGAACCCGTGTGTTACACAGGTTTTTAGCCTAGTACTTAATATACAAACAAAGCTAGGTTTAGTTATACTCTAAGCGTTACGGATAACATAACATTTCTCTGCTTATTACGTACCATCTTTTTAAAATCTATTGTTCTGATATCATTAACTTTTAAAGTTCTCATTCCCTTGACGTTATAAGTTTTATTATTGTCAATAACAACTTTGATGCTTAAGTAACACATGCACTACTACTACTACTAGTAGATTCATAAATTAAATTAATCGTGGAACCCTGTTGCATTTAAAATTACCAAAAGCGAATTTTGGTTTGGATTCAATTATAAATTTTTGCCAGTAATAAATTTTCTTCTTCATGAAGAACAAAGTGATATTAGGAGAATTCGTTCATAAAATTATTATTTTATATTACTGAAGATAATAATTTATATGAAAGAATTTGAATATAATCAACATCTTGAGTTCTTTCGTGACTAAATAATATCACTCACATACTATTAATGTACCATTGATATGTACATAATAATACATGGGTTGTGAGAAATTATGCTTATGTATCATATGAGCAATATGATGTGTTATACGACCACAACATAATATTATACGGTCTCTATAACTTATTGAAATTGCTATATGTGTCAGGACACATCACTAACAAACTTACTAGGCTTCTGGTCCTATTTTGTTGATGTAGTTGGGGACTTGTGCCACATGATAAGAGTTTTGATCGGAACCTTGTCTTGTGATCTTGCTTTTGTTTAGGGTGTTACCTGTTCAATGGTCATACTAAGATCCTATTCGTGAATGGTATTTTTCTGAACCAGCTTGCTGCAAGTATTATTGTGTTGACCGTTGTTTCCTAACTTTTTTTAGTTTCTTTTTTGTGATTTCATGGACACAAAACTTCACCTACCTCAGAGGTAGGTGCACCTACCCATTACTTTTTTTTTTTTTTTTTTTTTTTTTTATTTATTTTTTTAATAACAACTCCTAAATTAACTAGGATAAAATGAGCAACATCTAGATATTCTAAGAGTTGTCTTCATCAAAACTCGAACCTATAACATTTGGTTGGGATGAGCACACCACTTTTAACTCCTACTTAATTAACACTACACCCAATCCCTCACTTCACACCTACCCATTACTTTGTTTTTTCCCCTTACCCTAAGAATTCAATAGCGATTTGAAAGAGCCATCACTATCTTTTTGTTAGTGCTTCTTCTTTTCTCCAAAGGTCTTGGTCGTTGCATCCGTTTTTAGTCTATCTTCATTTCCCTTGTGAGAAGTGAAAATCACATTAGCAAATGATAATCAAGTTTTGATGAGTAAAGTTACGGCATACATGATGAAAGAGGTTACTTTACAAGAAATTTGTTTCTATCTGAGAGCCTACATAATGTGACCAAGCATTCCTTTCCTCTTTATTTTTTTGAAAATCGGATTCAAAAATCTCCCGGTTTAGATGTGGTTCGTTGAATTAGCGGTTTATTTAGTTACCACATTTTCAATTCAAAACCAAATCCAGTTTGATATTTGTACCAAAACTCACACCATGATCATAAGCCGAATATAAAAATGATATATTTTTCCTTGTCAATTTGTTTCTTAAAATCATCTAATCTCAGCACAGTTAATATATGGGAAAATTATTTAAATAACTATTTGACCAAACAATCCATTTTAGGCATTGACTTTATGTGTTAAAATTTTGAAAATTGAGTATCACTGACCAACCATACATCACCCAAAGAATATCGCCCAAATAGGCCAAATGGGTTTTCAAACAACAAATTGCATAAACAATCTTGTACTTTCAGATTATTTTCTTTAACTTATAAAATACTTTAAAAACAAGAAGTTGTAATAATATCAAATTTTCAAATATATAAAAATAAACATTAAGATAAAAAAGATCCTGTTTAGTTTAAGGATAGATTTACAGAATAATAACAAAATTATAAAAATTTTCAATTAGATCACTCATACTTAAAGAAAGTTTAATTAAGTCACTCACGTTTCATGTTTTATTTAAAATAATAGGTGTAAACATGTTTTAGCATTTTTTTTTTCTTTTTGTTTGATGTTAAATGTGGTGTGGTGGTGTCGATTATATGGTTTTTTTTATACTTTTTAATATAATAACATGTTTTTAATTTTATATATATATATTGAAAATCCAAACCCCTAAATCTTACCATTCATTTCTTTCTTGACACAAAAAAAAAAGAAAAAAATACAATGACGATTCAATTTAATGGTTTAGTGACTCAATTCGCATGAAATATGCATTAGTCATCTAATTGAAACACTTTTAAGGTTTGAATATTTTTCTTTTTGAATATTTTTTCAAAAAAAAAAATCGTTTATTTTTAAAATCATTTTTATAAATCTAAAAAGTCTTTGTTTAGAAAGTTTTAATCTAACTTTTATAATTAAAAAAGAATCATTTTTACTGTTCAAAGAACATTTCTTGCAGGACAGAATTTATTTTTTGAAATAACATTTTCGTGACAATTTCTAGAGCAAGGAATGAGTCAAATTTCAAGAACGAACCCAGCAACACATAAAAATTTCTAGAAGAAGTCAAGACGAGCTCATACTTGCAGGGTAAAGAATTGTTGAAGATCTAACACTTTGGAATGGAAAACTTAAGCGTAATTTTAATGTTATTGATATTCATTTCTAGTCCTGAAAGTAATTATGTAATTTTAGTGTAATATTGTATTTTTCGTGTACTCTTTGTACCAGCAAATTGCTAGTAGTTTTTGTTGAATGAATATATTTTTGTCGTTAAAAAAAATATAAGACTAAATTCAATACTTTCAAACGTAGATGTGAATGTACCCCATCAACTTTAATGGTTTTTAGCAATTTATTGATTATAGAAATATAAGCGTTATTAGTAAGATAATAACTACCGCATTGATTGCCATTATTCTGTACCATGAAACATTAAAATAAATTCAAAAAATGGTTGGAAAATATGAGCCAATCACGATAATTTATTATCAAATTCACGTGTTAAATGACACGTAATTTAATGTTGCATAGTAGTTTATTCGTGATATATATACATATAGTCATAGCAGTAAAAAAATATATAGTTTCATGATTTTAAATTGATTTTTACAAGGAGAATAATAATAAAGAATACACAAAGCTGGAATCAAAGATTCGGTCGAAGGCTTGAATAATAATAATAATAATAATATAATATAACTGACATCAAACTTAGTGTACCGAAACAAACTTTAAGCTTGATTAGTATGAAAAATTCAACGGCAAACAATAATCTTAGGAACGAGTGAAAATCAAGTTGAAGATGAGGGTTCTATCCTCTTCATGGGGAGGCCTTTTTGATCATCTTCGTCATGATAGACGTAGGCGAAACCACCATGCCTGGTCATGTCCATACCCGCTGTTTCATCTTCAGGAGAGATCCGTAGCAGCTTAAGCTTGTGCAGAATGAAAAACAGGGGGCCCATGGTGGCACTCACGAACCCGAATATCACCAGAATCTGGATCACATGGGCACCCAACAGCTTCCCCCCGCCTCCCATAAACAACCCGTACGGGCGGCCCGGCTTCCCTGGGTACACCTCGTTCACGTACTTCTCCTTGGCGAATAGCCCCGTGAAGATGACCCCCCACGCCCCGCACCCCCCGTGGAGCTGCGCTGCTTCCAGCGGGTCGTCGTACTTGTACTTCTCCGCCACTTTGTTGAACCCCGTCAGGACGCACGCCGCCACGAACCCGCATATCACCGCAGCCCATGGCTCCACCACCGAGCACCCCGCCGTTATCGCTGCAAACCCACCCAGCAGCCCGTTGCACACGTCTACCACGTTCCAGTGTCCCGACAGTATTCTTTTCCCGAACAAGGTCGTTAGGGCCGCCGTGCAGCCCGCCAGCGTCGTTGTCACCGCGGTCCTACCAACCGCGCTCCACTGCCCGTAGTAGTCACCCGACTCGTACGGACTCAAGATCTTGGTAAACGAGCCGGGGTTGAACCCGTACCACCCAAACCACAAGAGAAAGGTGCCGAGCACCACGAGCGAGGCGCTGTGGCCCCTGAGAGCAACCGATCGGCCGCTGTGGTCGAAGCGCCCGATCCGCGGGCCTTCGATCAAAGCACCGTAGAGACCAGCGATGCCGCCAACCATATGGACCACGCCGGATCCTGCGAAATCGATGACGCCAGATCCAAGAAACAGGTTATCCAGGTTTAAGGCGCTGGCCCAGCCGTCCACGGACCAGAACCAGTGAGAAACGACTGGGTAGACGAAGCCCGTGAGGAAGGCGGAGTAGATGAGGTAGGCGACGAACTGCGTTCTCTCAGCGATGGAGCCGGAGGTGATGCCGGCGGCGGCGATGGCGAAGGCCCATTGGTAGAGGAAATAGCTGTAGTCAAAGGCGGGGGAGGGGATGGATTTGAGGGCGAAGTTGTGTTTTCCGATGAATCCGTTGGAGGGGGTGCCGAAGGCGAAGGCGAACCCGAAGAGGTAGTAGAATAAACCCCCGGCGGCGGCATCAAGGACGTTGGTGAGCATGATGTTCATGGTGTTCTTGGCTCGAACGGAGCCGGCGCAGAGCATGGCGAAGCCGAGCTGCATGGAGAATACGAGGTAGGCGGAGAAGAGAAGGTATGTGGTGTCAACGGCGTACGCGGTGTCGCTGAACTTGGTGGAGACGCTGTCAAACTGGTCGCAGATAAAAGCGGCGGCGGCGGTGGAGTTTGTGCCGAGCATGGAGGCCAGTGTATCGGCGGAGCATGACGGTGAAGCCATGGGTGGCCTACGTTTGATGAAATGAAATGAAATGAAATGAGGAGTGCCCATGGCCCATGGGTGTGATAAGTAAATATCCGGAGGCGAAAGGGGAGGAGAGAAATCGGAAGCCAACGACTTTGACTGTTGACTTTTCCTCTCGTGATCCTTTTCCCAACCTATTTGGGTTTTAGTCCCTTTTCCTCCTTTTCTTTTCACACGTGATGTTACACCATATTGATGAAAAATGTTTTTCAAACTATATTTTAATTTAATAAGATGTACCTTTTAATTACCAGAATCAAACTTATTAATTAAAAAAATTATACTGTCTAATCTTAATAAAATTTTATATCTATGGGATACATGTCATTCAACCTCATTATGTTTTTTTTCGCTTAAATCAATTTATCTAGATTTACGTATATACATGGATCCTTTAATCATGTTGATGATGAATTTTTAAATTTGAACAATAATATTTTTGTGATTGAACCTTACACTATTTTTCAATTACACCCCACTCTATTATATATATATATTAATTATATTTTACTAGAAATTTATTTATTTTATTAAATTTAACTATAACAAATACATGAACAAGTATCTTCAATACTACGAGATGAGTTTTAATTTAATTTAATGTTAAATGAATAACTAAATTCTTATTTTTTTTTAAATTTCTATCAGTAGAATGAGTTTTTGTTATAATTGATTTATTATTAATAATTGGTTTCTATTTTTTTTACAAGTTTCAATTCACCATGTACATATTAATTAACCCATTTTTAGGTACTACAAAAAAATCTAATCTTAATAAAGCTTTACAATACATATATGGGACACGTGTCATTCTCTCATTCAACCTCATTACGTTTTTCCCGCTTAAATTAATTTACCTAAGTTTACCTATATATGTGGATCCTTTGGCCATGTTGATGATGAATTTTCAAATTTGAGCAAGAATTTTTTGTAATTGAACCTTACACTATATTTCAATTACACCCCACTCTATTATATATAAAATAATATATTTTACTAGAAATTTATTATTTTTTGTTAATTTTAACTGTAACAAATACATAAAGAGGTATATTCAATACGAGATGAGTTTTAATTTAATTCAATGTTAAAATAAAAAACTAAATTCTTATTTTTTAAATTTCTATCAGTAGAATAAGTTCCGGTTATAATTAATTTATTACTAATAACTGGTTCTTATTTTTTTTACAAGTTTCAATTCACTACATACATATTAATCAACAGATTTTTAGGTACTACAAACAAACATAAAAATTTCTCCTAGATAACTTACTAACGATTCACATATAAATAAAATATATAATTTTATATATCAAACAATTTATTAAAAATAATATTTTTATTATTTGTTTTAAAAATATTGATATCGGATAATATACTAAAAACATCAAAAATACCTATCAAAATGGAAAGATAGTAGTTAACATATAATCAAAAGCTTTATAGGATTTTGGTAAAAATATATATCAGTGTATATAAATACAAATATGCTGAAGTACAACTTTTTAGTTTTTTAGAAAAAGTTATATAATTTTGTTTGTTCGACATAAATGTTAATTGATAATCATGTTTTACATTAAGTAATGCATAGTCAAGTTACATTAAATTTGTTCACCATGTTAAAATGTATAGTTCTAACTATTCATAATAGTATTATTCTTTGATAACTGTAATAGTGTTTGTCAAAACTTTAATTTAGCTTCTTAAAACTCTGTTATCTTTTATTTAAACATGTTTTTATTATTATGAAATTCATTTTATTATGATTGCTAGAAACCAACTGGTATGAAAATAATATTGTTAGTTTACATTTATTAATTTTATTTTTATTTACTAGACTTTTTGAGGTTGACAATTTAAAAAGTTTTTTGTTATTATATTGAACGACCTGGACTATGAACGGGTATAATGATTCAACATACGTAATACACGATATATAGTTATATAATTTTTATTATACAAACCCGTGAATACACGGGTCTCTATAACCTAGTTATTATATATATGACTTCACAACGAGAAGGAAATGTGCAGGCATGAGCCCATAAGCACATGGCTTCGATACTTAAGGAAGCCGTTTTCTTCCTATTTTGAAGGCTTCACACTTTTATTAATCTTCTCTCTTATGTAACTCATAAAATTAAAAAAAAAAAGATTGTATTAAACACATTGTCAAGAACATAACTACAATGGGATCCTGTGACCCTCCGACAATCCAACAGACCAAATTTTCTCATTAACTACGATTTGTAACTGAGTATATTTTAAATACTTCAACCTCAAAGAATCAAGTAGTTAGTAGAATAAAAAAAAATATCAAGATAGATGTTTTTAACAGTAAAATAAACAACGAAATTTATATTGGTTTCAAGATATCAAGTTAGGAATTCTTACATATTTCTCTTTCTTAAGATCTTGAATTACATATTCTTCAAGTCAAAAAATCAATTATATATTTTCTCTTTCTAAAATATATATATATATTACATATTTAGTCATTTTATTAAAATTAACTTATTAAATGATTGCTTTCATACATATTGATTTTATTGGTACTTTAGTAGTTTAAAACTTTGGCATTTGATTTAAATTTGAAGATGTAACTTCAATTATGAGTGATTGTTGTTTGAAAATATAGTTTCAAACTTTTGTATCTATATATGTAATTTTATTGTTTTTATTTATACAAAAGACTCAAATTTGAAGAAAAATACAATTAATGGTCTCGGGTGGGGAAATATTTTAAAATATATATATATTTGGTAAAAATAAACGTAAAGGTTATTATTTAAGTTAATTCTAAGAAAATGGATAAATATGTGATATATATGTATAAGGAATGAAAAATATGTAATTAATTTTTAAGATTGAGAAATATATAATTAATGATATTAAGAAGGGAAAATATGTGAATACCTCTCAGGGCATGTTTCGTTCAAAGAATTTGATGGAATTAAAATTGAAAAAGTTTTTTTTTAAAATCATGTTTGGTTGGAAATGAAATTGGAAAATTTTCCATCAAATTCTACTGGAATTCTAGATCGTCCAATGAAATGTGAAAGAATTACTAGACTACCCCATTTTTCATCTTCTTAAGAAGAACCATATAAGAAGATTAAAATCCAAAGAAACTATTCAAAATTCTTCCACTGATTGATACAAAATAGAACCCAAACAATTCTCTTCCATCAATTCTTCCACTACTAAGTTTTTCATTTAGTAATAATCCCAACGGTTTCTGATGTTCGGCTTTGACTGTCGAACAAGTCAAACATTCACTTACATACGTGGCAATGTCCTTCTTCATACCTGGCCACCAGTATAATTCTTTAAGATCTTGGTACATCTTGTCTGCACCAGGATGAACAGAATACTTGGACTTGTGCGCTTCGTTCATAACTAGGGTTCGAACATCTCCCCACTTAGGTACCCATATACGATCCACAAAGTACCGTACACCATCTTCTTTACAATTCATCTGTTTATCCAACCCTCGAAACTCCTCACTTGTAATATTTTCTTCCTTCAGCGCTTCACCTTGTGCTATCAGGATTTGAGTTTTCAGATTCGATTGAATGGTCATTCCTAACGCTCGTGCACGTAAAGGTTTCATGCGTTCCTTCCTACTCAAGGCATCAACCACCACATTTGCCTTTCCTGGATGATATCAGATCTCGCAATCATAGTCACTAAGAAGTTCCACCCATCGTCTTTGGCGCATATTAAGTTCCTTTTGATAAAAAATGTGTTGAAGACTCTTATGATAAGTGTAGATAACGCACTTATTCCCATACAGATAATGCCTTCATATCTTAAGTGCAAACATCACTGCACCTAATTCCAGGTCATGTGTCGTATAATTCTTTTCATGAACCTTAAGCTCACGCGAGGCGTAAGCAATCACCTTATCCTTTTGCATTAGTACACAACCCAGTCCTTGATGTAATGCATCGCAGAACACTACAAAGTCGATGGATCCATCCGGGAGGGTCAATATCGGTGCATTACACAATCTTTCCTTTAACGTCCGAAAGACCTCTTCTTGTTTATGACCCCAATCAAACTTCTTGTCTTTCTGTGTTAACATTGTCAACGGTTGAGCGATTTTGGAGAAATTTGCAATGAATCGACGATAATAACCAGCCAACCCTACAAATTTCCGTATCTCTGAAGGCGTCATAGGTATAACCCATTTCTTAACTGCTTCGATCTTTCCAGGATCAACGTGAATTCCATTCTCATTCTCCACATGTCCTAGAAATTTCACTTCTCGCAACCAAAATTCACACTTTGAGAACTTGGCGTAAAGTTTCTCTTACTTTAATAGCTCTAGTATCGCTCTTAGGTGCTGATCATAGTTTTCCTTTGATCGAGAGTAGATAAGAATATCGTCTATGAACACGATTACAAACTTATTCAGATAGGGTTTGCAAATCCGGTTCATCAAATCCATAAACACTGCCGGAGCATTGGTCAGTCCAAACGGCATTACTAAGAACTCATAGTGTCCATATCGAGTTCTAAATGCTACTTTTGGTATGTTATCCTCATGAACCCTCAATTGATGATAGCCCGATTGTAGATAGATCTTAGAGAAGTAAGAAGGTCCCTGTAATTGGTCGAATAGATCATCGATTCTTCACGGTCAACTTATTCAGCTCTCGATAATCGATGCACATTCGGAACGATCCATCTTTCTTCTTAACGAATAATATTGGTGCTCCCAGTGGTGAATGGCTGGGTCGGATAAAACCCTTATCCAACAATTCTTGCAATTGGCTCGATAGTTCCTGCATTCCTGATGGTGCTAATCAATATGGTGTCTTTGCTACGGATGTTGCTCCTGAAATCAAATCTATACGGAATTCCACCTGTCGAGGAGGAGGCAAACCGGACAAGTCGTCAGGAAATACTTCCGGAAAGTCTCGCACCACCGGAATATCCTCCAGTTTCCTTTCCTCTGCTTTCTTTTCCATTACATGCACTAAAAACACGTAGCATTGCTTCTACAGGCATCGAGACGAGTCTTCATACAGGAGATAAGCTTTAGGTTCCTTCCCGGCCTTTCTCCTTATATCCTAAGCACATCACCCTTAGACATTGGGATTCGCACCACCTTTTCTCGGCAGACAATCTCAGCTCCACATTTCGATAACCAATCCATCCCCACTACTACGTCGAAACTTCCCAATTCAAAAGGTATCAAGTCTATATTAAAGGCGTGGTCCTCTAACGTTATCATGCACCCTCTAATTATCTCACTAGCTTTCATAAACTTACCGTTAGCCATTTCTACGGAGTAACTAGTCTCTAGACAACTAGGGTTCAAACCAAGTAGAGGTGCAAATTCAAAGGAAACAAAGCTATTATCTGCCCCGGTATCAAATAATACGGATGCGAAATGAATATTGATAAGGTACATACCTGTAACAACATTCGAATCCTGACGAGCGTCGTTTGCTCCAATCACGAACGCCATCCTCGGGCAGCATTCCCTTGATTCGCCTGACCTTGATTGCCAGCTATCGCCATCACTTGATCTTGATTATTCCCATGTTGACCCGGTGCCCGATTCAGTCTAGGGCACACATTACGATAATGATCAGGGCTTCCATACTCGTAACAAACCCTGACGTTTCCCGCTGGATTAACTGCATTGATCGGCGCAACCAAATTAGGAGCCACCCTACAATCCCTTGCAACATGTCCTGGGCGCCTACAGTTCATGCACACCCGGCACGGCGCCGCTTGCGGATGATGAAAATTGCACTTACCATACTTAGGATGTGGCCCAACATATTCTCTCCTACCTTGGTTCACCGCCACAAAGTTTCTCGTCACCTTCGCCTTCTTATCAAACCCACCCCCGGTTTGCTTGCTTGATTTGTCGTTATCTCTTCGTTTTTCACCACCCTTACCTAGCACTCTAGTTCTCACCATCTCATCAGTTAGGGCGCCTGCCTTCAAGATCGCACTCTGGATAGTTGTGGGTGCCGTAGCCGTCACCATACCACGAATTTGTGGTACCAAGCCCCAGATGTAACGCTCAATTCTCTTTGACTCAGGTGTTACCAAGTGTGGCACCAGCCTTGCCAATTCATGAAACCGGTCGGTATATGCGGCATGACCAGACCCTGCCATCGAATGGTTCCAGAACTCATGTTCCAATTTTTGCATTTCATTCATAGGACAGTACACTTCAGTTGCCAAAGCTTTGAATTCAGCCCAAGTCATGGCCATTGCTGCCTCCCTATCTCGAGCCTGAACTTGGATATTCCACCATGTTAACGCCTTTCCCACCAGTGAGAAGGTGGCATACTTTACCTTTTGATTCTCAGCACAGTTGCTGATATCCATCACAGTTTCCATCTTCTCAATCCAACGGGTCAAAGCGATGGCTCCACCCTTTCCGTCAAACTCCTTCGGTTTACAAGTCATGAACTCCTTGTAAGTACAACCAATCCTACTCCCAGTACCATTTCCCATAGTATGTTCATTTCCACCATCTCCAGTTCCCAGCAACACCTCGCCCCCATTCGCTCCTTCTTCACCTCCATGGTTACCATTGTCCCCTTCATTTTCGTTTCCTCCGCCCATACCACCTCCATTGTTCAAATATTATTACTTACTTGAGTAACAATAGTAGGGATTAGCTCAGCTAACTGTTGGGCAATGATAGCGGCGATATCCGGGTTACCAGCCTCATTATTCCCATTGTTCAGTCCATTCTGACCTCTTCCACCTGTGGCTCCACCACGGCCACCAGCACCTCTACCAAGTCCTCGTCCCCTAGGGACTTCGCCTCCATGGCCCGAGCTGCGAGTAACCTTTCTTGGCGGCATTTTCTAATCAATAACAGATAACACGTAAGCTTCAATCATATCAACGTTTATCATATTTCAAACATCCACAAGCAGTTGATATATCAACGCAAACCGTATAATTTCTAAGACAAAATCATGAACAATCCCATAATAATAACACAAGGTTTCATTTCCATAAATAGTAATATTCCAATCATAACCAAATACTTAAATCAAAGTCAAACACACTAATCCCGATAATCTCAAGCCGGCCGTTCTAAAATGAAATCTAATAATAAGTGATAATCAGTAGCGGCATCAAGCGTTCCTAGCTCAATCCTTCTTATTGCTCCATGAGCAAGAATCAATAAGTCCTCCTGTCATGCGACGCGCAAACTCTCTCTTGCCCTTTAGGGCCGGAGGGGCAAGCAGATGGCCACCCTCATCCTAAATAATCGGTGGGTGCGTAGCCGCCTACCGTATAGGCCCCACACGACTCTTACAACTGCTAACGGATCTAGGAGAATCAGGTGGTGATTCAGGAATGTCGCTCATAGCTCTTTGAAGTGGTACCACGTTCCCTGGTTGAGGGAAGGTTCTCTTCACAACATAGGCTCTTCTGGGTGCCCTAATCCATAGGATCTGAAGCACTTCGTCATAGACCTCGTCTTCAGTCTACGCCTTCACACACCTACTGCTAACTTCACTTGTTTCGATGGGCCAGATGATACATCCTCACTCTCCGAGTCAGAAGAAATCACAATGATAGAAGAGGGAATGAAAAAAACCAGTAGAAGACATCCTATAAGGAAAAAGTAAGAGTACTTTTCCTCAGGTGAAGTAGATCAAACAGTAGAGAAACATATGAACGGAATAGGAGGAACATACATGTAATATCAAATGCACACAAAACCCTAGTATGCATTCTACATGAAGGTTCCTAGGTTATAGTCTAGGTCGAGTGATCCGCCTAATTCTCTATAACCAATGGCTCTGATACCAATCTGTCACACCCCCTTTTATAGAGGAAACACGAGGATGTAACGGACGGGATCGTCATAACACATTGTTGATTAATAGAGATGCATTAAATGATGAAAAGTCAACGTGTCATGACATCACCCGACACAAATGTAGACTTGTGCCGTAGCTAGTCAATTCCATGACAAACATAGCCAAACAGGCAAAAGAATTGTAAGTCCCACAACCCGGGAGCAAGTGCACAATTAATGAATAACAAAGAAAATCCAATGTAGTTGTCAGAGACATCCAATATGTTTAAATAATGCAAATCCTAGGGGTCGTCGCTAAGGCATCATCCCTAGCTATCTTTAATGATTGTTACCTGAAAAGATATGCTCAAAAAGGTCAACATAATGTTGGTGAGTTCGCAGGTTTAAGTAGTAAACATAATTGATGCTGTGTAATAGTTTTGTAGGACATAGTGTAAACAGTTATACGCAAGGAATATCACATTTAAACATGAGCATCACAACTAAACCTACGACGTACACACAGATCTTGTCGAAACATATTCACCCTAGGGCCCGTCCCTGGCCACTGTCAGTCCCAACTAGTATACCAACAAACAAGGGTGGGGGTGTCAGCCCAATAGTACTATCAATACCTGTCCGTCGGTTCCAACACCGGAATTAAATAGTTGTGAATAAAGAACCACGCAGCAAACTCATGCATTTACCAGATATAAACTTATAAAACAGTAAACACAACAGTCCCAAAGAATAAATGAGTTCACAACATAAAAAGGGTGAGCATACTTTTCCCCAAGTTTGTAAACAATTGGAATGAAAACGGGGCCACAAAACTCACCTTGAAATGATACGAAATAAAGATGAACAAAAACTTCAAAGGATGAGAGCAATCGAACGAGCAAAAACCTATAATTAATTGTAATTAAGGTCTTAAAGACGTTCAAAGAGAATAGACACGCTCGATCGGTTTCAGGTCGGTTCGGGTTCGACACGCGACGCGCACACAAAGGATATATACACAACACACTATATAATAATACTAATAATAATGATAGTAATATTAATAAAGATATTACTTTTATTATTAATAAAATAAAATATTAATAATAACAATAATAGGAATAATAATAATAATAATAACAATAATAATATTAATAATAACAATAACACAAACCACACACACCACCAGCACATACAAAGTCACACACTTGAACTCACGCACACATTAGTAATATATATTCACCCATACACACGCCTATATATATGTATACACACACTATATATATATATACATCTATGCATGCACACACAATCACATACATACACCCACATACTCATGATTACTCATGTGACCTCCCGTATTTTTACTTAACGTTTGTTAAACGTCGTTATCTCTTGTAAGGGGTTGTTTTGTTATTAATGCAAATGCGAGGGCTTATTTGTAATTTCCTCTTATTTTAATCTTTGTTGGTATTTAAAATTTTTATAAATTGTTTTATTATTAAATAATTAAGTTAATAATGAAAACAATAATAACAAATAATAATCATAATAATAATAAACGTAATAACTGCTAATCTTGGAAATAAATAAAAACAAATAATTTTAATTAATTTAAAACTTGTAAATTAATAAAAGTGTGCATAAAATAAAAAGAATAAAACTCCAGGGTCTAAACTGTAATTACCTTTTAAAATAAACTTTGGGTTAAAAATGTAATAATTATAACCGCAGGGACCAAACTGTAAATTATCTAAAACTTGGGCTAAATTGTAAAAACATAAACCGTAGGGACTAAAAGTGTAAATCTTTTTTTAAAAAAAAAACCCAACCCATCCCCGTCGGTCACTTCTCCGGCCAACTCCGGCCGTCGCCGGTGACCACAAACCATCAAAATTCGTCGAATTAAACCCCAATTAATCTCCCTTTACACCCACACATCAGTTTCGAACACTACAACAGTTTCAATTCGAACTTTGATTGACGGTTTCACCTCTTCCGACCGAAACCGCAACAAATTCAAATCATGGGTATCATCGACTTAAAACAGTTTCAATCAGGTGCAATTGAATGAGGGTAATCATTCTAAAAGACGTTTATAAACTAAATACGTCCCTAAAATCACCTGAAATCAACACACTTATCGAATTACTTCCCTGCGAACTACCGAACCTGTAACCCAACCAAAAACCCACTCTTGAGCATCTAACACTAAAATTGACAGAGGGCTTTCGATCTTAATCGACATTAGAAGCTTCTGGTACTATGGATTTGATTACAATCAGCATTACCCACTCGAATTGAAGTTAATTCAGTCGCGGTTTTACTCGGATTTGTATTCGTCGGTTTCATAAACAATCAAGGTGATTGTAGAAACCACTCACTCGACTAGCCATGGGGAATCAAAGCCCCATGGTTAATTTCTTTATCAACTTCGATTGGTTGATCGTTTTTCTCGATTTCAAACCTAGGGTTTTTATGAATTTGGGGGAAGTTGGTGGATTATGTTTTTAAATTAATCCTTCTGTTCTTAGACACAAACCAGGGCCTTGGCCCAGTGGTTTGAGCGTGGGGAGATAGGACGAGGGACCCGGGTTCGAACTCGAGTCCCTACATCTATTTTTTTTAGAGTTATTTTCATATTAAAATTCAGAAAAATATTTTAATACTTAAGATAATTATATAAAAACCTTTTCTACTTAGAAATCAAATAAAATCATTTTCTTTTAATTTTTTAGAAAGTAAATTAATAAATCATTATTCTTGTATTTTAAAAATTATAAATTTTTTTATAAAATATCATTTATTATTAATTCTAAATTGTAATAAATCTCATTCAATTTTAAATAATTTCAACTTAATAAATTCTTGATTCATATAAAATATAGTTACAAATTTATATATATTTAAAATATATATATATATATATATATTATATATATATATATATATATATATATATATATATATATATGTACATATTTAAATGTACACATATTGTAATAAATTTTTTTAATCATTTGGATCTACAAAATTTTATTTTATTTAATAGTAAATAATGACCATTTAATAATAAAAGTTTAACTTTTATTAATAGTGGTAATCACTAAATTCTTATTTAAATCATTTAAATACCAAAATAATCTACATCTATTTAATAATTTATAATCATGGACAAAATGGTTTATCAAAATACCACTATAATCACCATGATTAACTTAATACGACGTTCATTTAGGTTGAACGTTAACGAATCCTCGGCATTATATACAAGACCTTCTTATTTGACATCCTTATTATACTAAGTGAGTTCTTCCATACCCCTTTTATATATTTTCACACTTTGGGGTGAAACATGTTAACCTTATGATAAATGCACTTGTAAACTCGTTTGAATCTTGTAAACACTTGGGCAATTCATCTTATTTGTCATGGTTAGTTGAACTCTTATAATTACCATATGATGACTATAATATGTACAATCATTAACTATTTCTAGCCTGGCGACGTCATAGATCTATGGGCCTGACAAGCCTACTTGGTTAATCCAAGTACACTTAGCTAATCGTTTAATCTTGTAATCTTGTAATCTGTCAAGGTTTGATTGTTACATTTGTTCATCCATCCCTAGTTACTTTATTCAATAACCTACGACATGAATTGCCATCTTTTATATATATTTATGTATGAAAACTATGGAAAACTCACCAACATTATGTTGACATTTTTATTTTTAACATGTTTCAGGACTTGTTACCGCTTAAGTGCTCTTGAAGACTTGATCACATCTAGGATTGGACCTAGAATAATAAAATGACTTATATTGTCACATGATGCTAGGGAATCTTTTGTAGTTATGATTGTTTGAATCTTATGTTTTATTCTCAATGTATGTTATGAATCTTGGAAAATCAATAATATTGGCACTTTGAAATAGCGTTGTGTGGCATGGACAATCTTAACCCTCGCATCTCGACGTTTCCGCCGTTAAGGTTGGGGTGTGACAACTCACACCCAACACACACACAAACCTATATACCTACACACTATGACACACACATGACACACACACCCCTATGGGTTTAAACACACACACACGCACACGACACACACTCACATAAACACAAGACGCACACACACACACACACCCGGTACACACAGCAGCCGAAGGCTGCTGTGAGGGTTAAGATTGTTCATGTCACACAACGCTAATTCAAAAGTGTAAATATAATCATTTTCCAAGGTTCATAACATACAGGAAAGAGATATCATAAGTTTCAAGCAAACAAAAATAAAAAAGTTTCCATAGCATCATGTGATAGTATAAGTCATTTTATTTTAATCTAGGTCCAAATCCTAGATGTGTTCAAGTCTTTAAGAGCAACTTAAGTTGTATCATTTCCTGAAACATGTTAAAAAATAAAGTCAACATAATGTTGGTGAGTTTCCATAGATTAATCATACATAGATATATATCAAATATGGTAATTCACGTCATAGGTTATTGAATAAAGTAAATAAAGATGGATGAACAAATGTAACAATCAAACCTTGAAAAATATGGCCATTACAAGATTAAACGATTAGCTAAGTATACTTGGTTCCCATAGTGCTCAAGAATACGACACTAGGAGCCGGCAATAACCTCGGCTTTAGCACCAAATAGGCTTGTCAGGCCCATAGATCTATGACGTCGCCAGGCTAGCAATAGTTAATGATTGTATCTTACAAGAGTCATCACATGATAATTACAAGTGTTTAAATAATCATGACAACATAAAATGAAGTGCACAAGTGTTACAAGAGTAAAAAAAACGTGTTTACAAGTGTGGTAAATATAAGGATAACATGTTTTACCCCAAAAGTGTGAAATAATATAAAATGGGGTATGAAAACTCACATGGATAATAAGATTGTCAAATAAGAAGGTCTTGTATATAATGCCGAGGATTCATTAACGTTCAACCTAAATTGACAACGTGTTAAGTTAATCATGGTGATTATAGTGTTATATTTATAAACCATTTAACCCATGATTTTTAAATTATTAAATAGATATAATTGTTATTATTTTGATATTTAAATAATTAAATAAGAATTTTATGATAAAATCATTAATAAAAGTTAAACTTTTATTTATCAAGGATTTATTATTTACTATTTGATACAATAGTAAATTTTTAATTGATTAAATTAATTCTATTTATCACAATAAATGTACATTTTAGATATGTACATATATTTATTCTCAAAATATAAAATTAAGGTTGTGAATATATTTCATAAAAATAAAGAATTTATTAAATTTAAATTCTTGGAAATTAAAGGAGATTTGTTTCAATTTAATAATTAATAAAAAAGTTGTATTTTATAACAATTTTTATAATGTTTAAAAATAAGAGAATAATGATTTATTAATTTAATTTCTAAGAAATTTTAAAAGAAAATAATTTTATTTGATTTCTAATTAAAAATGATTTTTATATAATTAATCAAAATATTAAAATGTTTTTCTGAATTTTTAAAACTAAAAAAAAACACTTTTGAAAAATAAATGCATGCCCGGGTTCGAACCCGGGACCTCCTGCCCATCACCCCCGCGCCTTAACCGGTGGGCCAAACCCAAATTCCTGTTTTAAAACGCGAAATAATTAATAAAAGAAATATTTGAAAGAATCCCCCAATTCCACCATAAACCCTAGAATCAAATCGATCCAATTGAGACCTCTTTCGATCCTGTCACTGAGTGAAATCATGGGGCTTTTGTTCCCCATGTAAAACCGAGTATAAAACCCCATTTAATTACCTGAATTGATGTTGTACGAATAAATTCGAGTGTGAACCGAGGTCGCGACCGTTCTTGATTCAATTGTTATGCGTGTGTGTGTTTTTTTGAGAGATTGATGTTACAGAGTTAAAAGGGGCTATTAGGATCATTTGCCCTCTTATTTATAGCTCCAATTTGGTTGATTAAATGTCCAACGGCTATAGAATTAACCTCGGCCGTTATCATCGATTGGGGGGTGTAATTTGGTCGTTTCAGGTGAAATTAACCGTACTAATGATATCTAATTGGTGATAACAACGTGTATACACAATTAATTAAATTAATAATGAGACTTAAGTGTGGAAACGTATTCGATTTTTGATGAGTTCGGTTACTTCGTGTTTAACACTATCAAGATCGATTTCAACACTCCCCTGTGTTTGAAACCTGTTCGCGACCGGTTTAGGGTTGATTTGAGGGTTTAAAAATGTTTAATTTTGGGCGTTTGAGGCTCGCCAGAGTTACCCGGAGGTGTGGCCGGAGGGTGGCCGGAAACACGGGAGGGGGTTTGGGTTTAATTTGAGTTGTTACATTTTTGTCCCTGCGGTTATAATTTTGACACTTTTAACCCAAAGTTTAATTTAAGAGATATTTACAGTTTAGACCCTGGAGTTTTATTTCTTTTTATTTTATGCCCATTTTTATAATTTACAAGTTTTAAAGTAATTAGCTTATTTGATTTTTATTTATTTTCAAGATTTAATAATTATTATGCTTGTTATATATTTTTTTATTATTGTTATTATTATTATTATTATTATTATTAATTACTTAGTTATTTTATTACATCAAAAAATTACAAATAAATCCTCGTACTTGCATTAATAACAAAATAAACCCTTACAAGAGATAACTAAGTTTAACAAACATTTAACGAAAATTACGAGAGGTCACAATCCGAATTCGTCTGGTCTTCCCGTTCACACGTAAATTCTGGCCCTCGCTTAGAATTCCATCGTACCCTGACAATTGGAATTTTGCTACGTTTCAATCGTTAACTTCCCAGTCCATAGTTTCTATCGAACGAAATGAAGTTTCTCATCAACTTTGATCATATCACATGAAAGGAATGTATCATGCACGCCACTAAGCTCTTGAGGTAATTTTAATCGATAACCCACAGGACCAATTCTTTCCGTGATCTCGAATGGTCCCACATACCTTGGAGCTAACTTTCCTTTCTTCCCAAACCGTACGATTCCTTTCCAAGGTGAAACTTTCAACAAGACTCGATCACCCACGCTAAATTCCAGAGGTTTCCGACGGTTGTCGGCGTAACTTTTCTGATGGTCTCTAGCTTCCTTAAGTCTATCCTTGATTTGAAATATCTTATCAGTCGTTTCCTGAATGATCTCTGGACCTGTCAATTGACTTTCACCTACCTCAGTCCAACACACTGGAGACCTACACTTCCTTCCATACAACGCTTCAAACGGAGCCCATCCAATGCTCGTATGGTAACTATTATTATAAAAGAATTCGATCAACGGTAAATGAGTATCCCAACTACCACTAAGTCGATCACACATGCCCTAAGCATGTCTTCTAGAGTCTGTATCGTACGTTCACTTTGACCATCCGTTTGTGGATGATAGGCAGTACTTAAATCCAATCGAGTACCCATTGCTTTCTGTAAAGTCTGCCAAAACCGCGATGTAAATTGACTATCGCGATCTGATATAATTGACACAGGCACTCCATGCCTAGCCACAATCTTGCTAGCTTTTCCATCTTATAATCCTAACGAATCGGTAAGAAGTGAGCGGACTTCGTCATTCGATCCATAATAACCCAAATCGAATCATGCCCACTACTTGTTCTAGGCAGTTTAGTGATGAAGTCCATCGCTATATTTTCCCATTTCCATTCGGGAATTTCCGGTTGCTGTAATAATCCCGATGGTTTCTGATGTTCGGCTTTGACTTTCGAACAAGTCAAACATTCACTTACATACATGGCAATGTCCTTCTTCATACCTGGCTACCAGTATAATTCTTTAAGATCTTGATACATCTTGTCTGCACCAGGATGAACAGAATACTTGGACTTGTGCGCTTCTTTAATAACTAGGGTTCGAACATCTCCCCACTTAGGTACCCATATACGATCCACAAAGTACCGTACACCATCTTTCTTACAATTCATCTTTTTATCCAACCCTCGAAACTCCTCACTTGCAATATTTTCTTCCTACAACGCTTCACCTTGTGCTGTCAGGATTTGAGTTTTCAGATTCGATTGAATGGTCATTCCTAACGCTCGTGCACGTAAAGGTTTCACGCGTTCCTTCCTACTCAAGGCATCAGCCACCATATTTGCCTTTCCTGGATGATATCAGATCTCGCAATCATAGTCACTAAGAAGTTCCACCCATCTTCTTTGGCGCATATAAAGTTCCTTTTGATAAAAAATGTTTTGAAGACTCTTATGATCAGTGTAGATAACGCACTTAGTCCCATACAAATAATGCCTTCATATCTTAAGTGCAAACACCACTGCACCTAATTTCAGGTCATGTGTCGTATAATTCTTTTCATGAACCTTAAGCTGACGCGAGGCGTAAGCTATCACCTTATCCTTTTGCATTAGTACACAACCCAGTCCTTGATGTGATGCATCGCAGAACACTACAAAGTCGTTGGATCCATCCGGGAGGGTCAATATCGGCGCATTACACAATCTTTCCTTTAACGTCCGAAAGGCCTCTTCTTGTTTATGACCCCAATCAAACTTCTTGTCTTTCTGTGTTAACATTGTCAACGGTTGAGCGATTTTGGAGAAATTTGCAATGAATCGACGATAATAACCAGCCAACCCTAAAAATTGCCGTATCTCCGAAGGCGTCTTAGGTATAACCCATTTCTTAACTGCTTCAATCTTTCCAGGATCAGCGTGAATTCCATTCTCATTCACCACATGTCCTAGAAATTTCACTTCTCGCAACCAAAATTCACACTTTGAGAACTTGGCATAAAGTTTCACTTCCTTTAATAGTTCTAGTATCGCTCTTAGGTGTTGATCATAGTCTTCCTTCGATCGAGAGTAGATAAGAATATCGTCTATGAACACGATTACAAACTTATTCAAATAGGGTTTGCAAACCCGGTTCATCAAATCCATAAACACTGTCGGAGCATTGGTCAGTCCAAACGGCATGACTAAGAACTCATAGTGTCCATATCGAGTTCTAAACACTACTTTTGGTATGTCATCCTCATGAACCCTCAATTGATGATAGCCCGATTGTAGATCTATCTTAGAGAAGTAAGAAGCTCTAGGGAGAGGATATCGATTCTTCACGGTCAACTTATTCAGCTCTCGATAATCGATGCACATTCGAAACGATCCATCTTTCTTCTTAACGAATAATATTGGTGCTCCCCATGGTGAATGGCTGGGTCGGAAAAAACCCTTATCCAACAATTCTTGCAATTGGCTCGATAGTTCCTGCATTTCTGATGGTGCTAATCGATATGGTTTCTTTGCTACGGGTGTTGCTCCCGAAATCAAATCTATACGGAATTCCACCTATTGAGGAGGAGGCAAACCGGACAAGTCGTCAGGAAATACTTCCGGAAAGTCTCGCACCACCGGAATATCCTCCAGTTTCCTTTCCTCTGCATTCTTTTCCCCTACATGCGCTAAAAACGCGTAGCATTGCTTCTGCAGGCATCGACGAGTCTTCATACAGGAGATAAGCTTTAGGTTCCTTCCTGGCCGTTCTCCTTGTATCCTAAGCACATCACCGTTAGACATTGGGATTCACACCACCTTTTCTCGGCAGACAATCTCAGCTCCACATTTCCATAACCAATCCATCCCAACTACTACGTCGAAACTTCCCTATTCAAAAGGTATCAAGTCTATATTAAAGGCGTGGTCCTCTAACATTATCGTGCACCCTCTAATTATCTCACTAGCTTTTATAAACTTACTGTTAGCCATTTCTATGGAGTAACTAGTCTCTAGACAACTAGGGTTCAAACCAAGTAGAGGTGCAAATTCAAAGGAAACAAAGCTATTATTTGCACCGGTATCAAATAATACGGATGCGAAATGAATATTGATAAGGTACATACCCGTAACAACATTCGGATCCTGACGAGCGTCGTTTGCTCCAATCACGAACGCACATCCTCGGGCAGCATTCCCTTGATTCGCCTGACCTTGATTGCCAGCTAACGCCATCACCTGATCTTGATTATTCCCTTGTTGACCCGGTGCCCGATTCAGTCTAGGGCACACATTACGATAATGATCAGGGATTCCACACTCGTAACAAACCCTGACGTTTCCTGCTGGATTAACTGCATTGATCGGCGCAACCAAATTAGGAGCCACCCTACAATCCCTTGCAACATATCCTGGGCGCCTACAGTTCATGCACACCTAGCATGGCGCCACTTGCGGATGATGAAAATTACACTTACCACACTTAAGATGTGGCCCAACATATTCTCTCCTACCTTGGTTCACCGCGATAAAGTTTCTCGTCACCTTCTCCTTCTTATCAAACCTACCCCCGGTTTGCTTGCTTGATTCGCCGTTATCTCTTCGCTTTTCACCACCCTTACCTAGCACTTCAATTCTCACCATCTCATCAATTAGGGCGCATGCCTTCAAGATCGCACTCTGGATAGTTGGGGATGCCGCAGTAGTCACCATACCACGGATTTGTGGTACCAAGCCTCAGTTGTAACGCTTAATTCTCTTTGACTTAGGTGTTACCAAGTGTGGCACCAGCCTTTCCGGTTCATGAAACTGGTCGGTATATACGGCATGACCAGACCCTACCATCGAATGGTTCCAAAACTCATGTTCCAATTTTTGCATTTCATTCATAGGACAGTACTCTTCAGTTGCTAAAGCTTTGAATTCAGCCCAAATCATGGCCATTGCTGCCTCCCTACCTCGAGCCTGAACTTGGGTATTCCACCATGTTAACGCCTTTCCCACCAGTGAGCAAGTGGCATACTTTACCTTCTAATTCTCAGCACAGTTGCTGATATCCATCACAGTTTTCATCTTCTCAATCCAACGGGTCAAAGCGATGGCTCCACCCTTTCCGTCGAACTCCTTCGGTTTACAAGTCATGAACTCCTTGTAAGTACAACTAATCCTACTCCCAGTACCATTTCCCACATTATGTTCATTTCCACCGTCTCCAGTTCCCATCAACACCTCGTCGCCATTTGCTCCTTCTTCACCTCCATGGTTACCATTGTCCCCTTCATTTCCGTTTCCTCCGCCCATACCACCTCCATTGATCAAAATATTATTACTTACTTGAGTAACAATATTAAGGATTAGCTCAGCTAACTGTTGGGCAATGATAGCGGCGATATCCGGGTTACCAGCCTCATTATTCCTATTGTTCTGTCCATTCTGACCTCTTCCACCTGTGGCTCCACCACGGCCACCAGTACCTTTACCACATCCTCGTCCCCTAGGGACTTCACCTCCACGGGCCGAGCTGCGAGTAACCCTTCTTGGCAGCATTTTCTAATCAATAACTGATAACACGTAAGCTTTAATCATATCAACGTTTATCATATTTCAAACATCCATGAGCAGTTGATATATCAATGCAAACCGTATAATTTCCAAGACAAAATCACGAACAATCCTATAATAATAACATAAGATTTCATTTCCATAAATCGTAATATTCAAAATCATAACCAAATACTTAAATCAAAGTCAAACACACTAATCCTGATAATCTCAAGCCGACCGTTCTAAAACTAAATCTAATAATAAGTGATAATCAGTAGTGGCATCAAACGTTCCTAGCTCAATCCTTCTTATTGCTCCATGAGCAAGAAGCGATAAATCCTCCTATCATGCGACGCGCAAACTCTCTCTTGCCCTTTAGGGCCGTAGGGGCAGGCAGATGGCCACCCTCATCCTGAATAATTGGTGGGTGCGTAGCCGCCTCTCGTTTAGGCCCCACACGACTCTTACAACTGCTAACGGATCTAGGAGAATCAGGTGGTGATTCAGGAATGTAGATGATAGCTCTTTAAAGCGGTACCACATTCCCTGTTTGAGGGAAAGTTCTCTTCACAACATAGGCTCTTCTGGGTGCTCCAAATCGATAGGGTCTAAAGCACTTCGTCATAGACCTCGTCTTCGGTCTAAACCTTCGCACACCTACTGCTAACTTCACTTGTTTCGACGGGCCATGTGACCTCTCGTATTTTTTATTTAACGTGTGTTAACGTCGTTATCTCTTGTAAAGGACTTGATTGTTATTAATGCAATTACGAGGACTCGTTTGTAAAATTTTGATGTAATTAAATGTTGGATAATTAATATTGACAATAATAATAATAATCATAATAACAATAAAGATAATAATAATAATATGAACAATGAAAATAATTAATAAAGATAATAATAATAATAATAATGGTAATAATAAAAATAATAAGCTTGTCAAGTGTTTAATTTTGAAATAAATGAAAACAAATAAGTTTTATAATTCAAAAACTTGTAAATAATAAGCTTGTGCATGAAATAATAAAACCAGAGGGACTAAAGCTGTAAATTGTTTAAAATTAAAACTTTGGTTTTAATTTGATAAAAGATAAAGTACAGGGACCAAGGTGTAATATTCTTTAAACCCAACCCCCATCCCCGCACTTCCGGCCAACACTCCGGCCAACTCCGGCAACACCAACACACCACCTAAAACCATGATTAACTCAATTAAATCCCCATTTACGCTCGCGTAACAGTTTCGAACTCGGCAATAGGTTCAATTCGATATCTTCCCACAGTTACAACCCCTCCCAATCGAAACCGATCCTCATCGAACCGTAAATGCGTTTCAACGTTTAAACACAACAATAATGCGATTAATTGAGTGTACACCCTCGTTTAATCATTTTAAAACCAATAAAGTGATTAAATTCACCTGAAACAACATTAAATTTGTTCAATTCGACCTGAAACCCCCGACATTAATCCTATAGTCATTGGACATTTAATCGATCAAATTGAGGCTATATAACAGAGGGGAAAGGTTGCATTCGTCCCTTTCAAGCTTTCTGTAACCTCAATTTCATAAAAACACGTACAAATCAAACGGTTGATTCAAGAACATAGTCGCAGCTTGTTCGAGCATTAAATCGACGAATACAATATCAAAACAGGTAATTAGAGGTGTCATTTGATTCAATTTTACATGGGGAGCAAAAGCCCTATGATTAATTTGAGTTTAAACAACGATCTGATGTTCAATTTGGGTGGAAATCAAACTAAGGTTTATGTGGATTTGGGGGTTTAATTTCATAAAATCTTTTTAGAATTTAAAACAGGTTTTTGACAAATAACAGGGCATTGGCCCGGCGGTTAAGAACATGAGCTCCTAGGCAGGAGGTCTCGGGTTCGACCCCGGCCCCCTGCCAATATTTTTTAAAAGGGTTTTAATAACTTTTGAATTTCCGAAAATGTTTTAAATATTATTAGTAACCATATAAAAATCATTTTTATCAAAAAAAAATGATATAAAATTTATTTTCTTTTAATTTCATTAGAAAATCCACTTTAAATTATTATTTTCTTTTACATAATTATTTTAAAAATTATAAAAAGGATATTATAAAACATCATCAAGTATTAACTTGAAATTGTAATAAATCCCATTTAATTTTTTTAAATAATTTTAATGAATTCGTTATTGTTATAAAATTTAGTTACAAAATTTGTTTATATATATATATATATTTTTTAGAAGATAAATATATATGTATATATTTAAAAGTACACTTATTGTAATAATTAGTTTAATCTTTTAAATCTATAAAATTACTATTTTATTTAAATGGTAAATAATGATCATTTGATAATAAAAGTTTAACTATTATTTATATTGTTAATCATTAAAATCCTTATTTAAATTATTTGATTACCAAAATAATAATAAACTACATCTATTTTAAAAAACATGAAAATCATGGACAAATGGATATTAACATAACACCAACATCACTATGATTAACTTAAATACGACATTTCGTTTAGGTGAACGTTAACGAATCCCCGGCATTATATACAAGACTTATATATTGTTCATCCTTTATTATCATGTGAGTCCTTCCATACCCCTTTTATATATTTTCACACTTTGGGGTGAAACATGTTAACCTTATGATAAATGTACTTGTAAACTCGTTTGAATCTTGTAAACACTTGGGCAATTCATCTTATTTGTCATGGTTAGTTGAACTCTTGTAATTACCATGTGATGACTATAATATGTACAATCATTAACTATTGCTAGCCTGGCGACGTCATAGATCTATGGGCCTGACAAGCCTACTTGGTTAATCCAAGTACACTTAGCTAATCGTTTAATCTTGTAATCTTGTAATCTTGTAATCTGTCAAGGTTTGATTGTTACATTTGTTCATCCATCCCTAGTTACTTTATTCAGTAACCCACGACATGAATTGCCATCTTTTATATATATTTATGTATGAAAACTATGAAAAACTCACCAACATTATGTTGACCTTTTTATTTTTAACATGTTTCAGGACAGGTTACCGCTTAAGTGCTCTTGAAGACTTGATCACATCTAGGATTGGACCTAGAATAATAAAATGACTTATATTGTCACATGACGCTAGGGAATCTTTTGTAGTTATGATTGTTTGAATCTTATGTTTTATTCTCAATGTATGTTATGAACCTTGGAAAATTAATAATATTGGCACTTTGAAATAGCGTTGTGTGGCATGGACAATCTTAACCCTCACATCTCGATGTTTTCGCTGTTAAGGTTGGGGTGTGACAGGCCAGATGATACCTCCTCACTCAAATCACAATGATAGAAGGAGGAACGAAAGAACCAGTAGAAGACATCCTATAAGGAAAAAGTAGGAGTACTTTTCCTCAGGTGAAGTAGATCAAACAGTAGAGAAACATATGAACAGAATAGGAGGAACATACATGTAATATCAGATGCACACATAACCCTAGTATGCATTCTACATGAAGGTTCCTAGGTTATAGTCTAGGTCGAGTGATCCGCCTAATTCTCTATAACCAATGGCTCTGATACCAATCTGTCACACCCCCGCTTATAGCGGAAACACGAGGATGTAACGGACGGGATCGTCATAACACATTGTTGATTAATAAAGATGCATTAAATGATGAAAAGTCAACATGTCATGACGTCACCCGACACAAATGGAGACTTGTGCCGTGGCTAGTCAATTCCACAACAAACATAGCCAAACAGACAAAAGAATTATAAGTCCCACAACCCAGGAGCAAGTGCATAATTCATGAATAACAAAGAAAATCCAATGTAGTTGTCAGAGACATCCAATATGTTTAAATAATGCAAATCCTAGGGGTCGTCGCTAAGGCATCATCCCTATCTATCTTCAATGATTGTTACCTGAAAAGATATGCTCAAAAAGGTCAACATAATGTTGGTGAGTTCACAGGTTTAAGTAGTAAACATAATTGATGTTGTGTAATAGTTTTGTAGGACATAGTATAAACAGTTATACGTAAGTAATATCACATGTAAACATGAGCATCACAACTAAACCTACGACGTACACACAGATCTTGTCGGAATATATTCACCCTAGGGCCCGTCCCTGACCATTGTCAGTCCCAACTAGTATACCAACAAACAAGGGTGGGGGTGTCAGCCCAATAGTACTATCAATACCTGTTCGTCGGTTCCAACACCCGAATTAAATAGTTGTGAATAAAGAACCACACAGCAAACTCATGCATGTACCAGATATAAACTTACAAAACAGTAAACATAACAGTCCCAAAGAATAAACGAGTTCACAGCATAAAAAGGATGAGCATACTTTTCCCCCAAGTTTGTAAACAATTGAAATGAAAACGGGGCCGCGAAACTCATTTTGAAATGATACGAAATAAAGATGAACAAAAACTTCAAAGGATGAGAGCAATCGAACGATCAAACACCTATAATTAATTTAATTAAGGTCTTAAAGACGTTCAAAGAGAATAGACACGCTCGATCGGTTTCGGGTCGGTTCGGGTTCGACACGCGACGCGCACACAAAGGATATATACACAACACACCATATAATAATACTAATAATAATGATAGTAATAATAATAAAGATATTATTTTTGTTATTAATAAAATAAAATGTTAATAATAACAATAATAGTAATAATAATAACAATAATAACAATAATAATATTAATAATAATAATAACACAAACCACACACACCACTAGCACATACAAAGTCACACACTTGAACTCACGCACACATTAATAATATATATTCACCCATACACACGCCTATATATATGTATACACACTATATATATATATATATATATATATATATATATATATATATATATATATATATATATATATATACATCCATGCATGCACACACAATCACATACATACACCCATATACTTATGATTACTCACACCCAACACACACAAACCTATATACCTACACACTACGACACACACATGACACACACACACCTATGGGTTCAAACACACACACACACACACGACACACACTCGCACAAACACAAGACACACACACACCCGGTACACACAGCAGCCGAAGGCTGCTGTGTTGATTCTTCCCGACCAGTAGCCAAGGAAACACACACACCTGCACACACACCCCCATCACACACACACTCACATACACACTGCAACGCACACACACACACATATATATATACACACACTGCATTCACGCGCACACACACGGCACATATATATATACATATACATACATGAACACCCGTCGCGCGCCACCATACCACCACCGAGTACCATCGAAACAACTGCGACAGAATTAACGAACCAAACATGTGATACAACGAAACGAAACGAAATCCACGACGATTTATTACCTGCGAATCAAATCGGCATGTCGGCGGCAACCGATGGCGGAAGGGGCTGATTTCGGTGGCTCACGGTGAAGGGGAAGATGACGGCAGTGGTAGGGTTTCGGTTGAGGGGGGGTCGACGGGTTGGTTTGTTTTATAGTTTTTAATATTTACAATTTGGACCCCGAGCTTTCAATTAATTATTTCCTCGAGTTTAGTTAAATTACAATTTAAACCCTCTACTTTAATTATAATAATAATATTAATAATAATAATAATACTAATTGTCATAATAATAATAATTATAATTTAAATAATAATAATAAACATTATTAAAAGTTAAAAGAAAAGAAAATTATTAAATAAAATTAATTGTACTATTAATAGTTAATTTTATTATTTATTATTTATATAATATTAAGGTCAATGCGCAAGACGAATAAGACAAAAATTTTGAGATCAGAACGAATTAATTACGAGACAAAAGAAAGTACACAAGGAGAGGTAACGAGTTTCATGACGATTAACGGATCTGGTAGGGACGGATTTCACACCTTATCACCTTCGTTTCATTCCATCAAAATTCAGAACCCAACAAAATCACCGCCTGCAACCTTGGACCTTCAACCTTCGATTTGTTCTATCATAACCTAACAAAATTATCGGCACCAACCTTCGACCTTATATTCGTTCCATTAGAACCCAATATAATCATCGCCTGCAACCTTTGACCTTCAACCTTTGATTCGTGGTGGAGGTTGATTTTGTTGGACAACAACCGATGTTTTTGAAACCATCGCCTTTGACGATCGGCTGCAATCATCGCCTTCGACCATCGGCTGCAACCGTTGATTTTGCAACATTCAACCTTCGACATTAGGAAATAATTGATTTGGGCTCGAGCATGGTGGTGAAGAAGGACGTTGGAGGTTGTTTTTGTGGTACGATGAAGACAAGTTGGTGGATGCTGGTTGTGTTGATACTTTATGATTTTGATTTTAGTGTTGGGGTCTTGGGATGAAGAAAAGAAAAAAGGGGCAGTATAGTAACTTTAACATTGTTAATTTCTAATTCTTATTATAAAACACACCCTAAAAGTTATAGTCAGGAAATTGTAGTGTTTTGAAAAGTATATTTGTTTTTGGAAAGTAAGATATTTATTTCTTATACTTCAGAAGCAAGTTTGTCTTCAAAAGTAAGATATATACATCCAAAATAGTTATTGTTTAATACAAAACTATAAAGGTTATGAGTACCTGTCAAACTGGTTTTCTACTGTTGTAATGGTTGGTGATGTCGGTTCATCTGCTATATAAAAATAAACTTAGGCCATAACAAAACACACAAAAATAATTATCCGATAGAATATTGAACATGTACAAATTAATTAAATCTGAAACTGAACTTCACACAATTCAACAACCACTCAAAACTTAATGTTTACAACTCTAAAAATTAACCTATATATTAAAAAAGAAACTGAAATGAACAGTAGAAATCGAAAGTGAGTCTATGACTACGTGTCTGTTTATAGATCTACGATTGTAACTTTTTAAGGTTTCTTTATTGAGTCTATGACTATGTGTCTGCTCTGAAAGTGAGTTATGTGGCATATCACATAACCGATGAACAAATACAAGAACATGCAAAATAGTATACCAAGCTCTAAACATACCGATCAAGGAAAAGAAAGGTAGAGCAGATTTTTCGTGTTACCGGAGAAGATTTAAGATGGTGAGGTGAAAAAGGTAGTAGAATCGGAGATTAGATGAAATAGAGGGGAAAAATCACGTAATAAAGGCTTCCTAGTTTACAAACATAAAACTTACCATTCCAACCACCCCACGATGGTCACCAAAAACACGAAATGGGCCGAAGTGGGAGAATCGGGGTCGTGGTCCCTCCTCAGTCACATCTTCTTCCTGATTGTAACTTTTCCTTGATCGGTTGTTTCTAATTAAAATTTATTCACATTGGATAAAATAATGTGGTAGAGGAGGGATCCTAAAAAAATCACAAAGTTATATGAAAACTAGAGAAAATCAATGAAACTAGTTACATAACTTATAATTTTTTTATTACTACCATTTATATTCGTGTGTGTGTGTATATAAATAATGGTATGGGTCAAATGAAAAACCGTAGCATGGTTTTACATACACGTCATATATAGGTTACGTATACGTAACCATTTTTCATTCGACATAGTGTTACGTATACGTAAAACTCTTTATTCTTGTATTTATGTTCAACATATATGTAACAAATATTTAAATAACCTTTTAACAGTTAAAATAACATAACATTATGAATTATGTTATTGGTTTTTATGATTTTTTTTTGTTTTCACATAACTATTGGTTTTTTCAAAAACCATCCCCTAACGTGGTAACACTTTAAGTTATGCATTTTTCTCATGGTTTATGTTGGCGTTATTCCAGTCATATTTTAAAAAGATCCTCTAAATAGGTGGATGATTAAGGCCTAGCAGGACAAAATATTGACCCCTTATTTGGTTCTTGAAACCATCTGCAAACCACAATGATTTCAGTATTATTACCTTTATGCATAGGCATATCGACATTGAATTTGCCTTGAAGTAAAGCCTATTACTTTTCATATTCAAGATTCACAATAATTTTCATGTTTTATATTTCATATGTAGAGTCTATCATAGATGATCTATGCAAGTATTAAATGTTTCTAAAGAACTTGATGTTTGTTTTGTGGATGTAACCATTCGATGATGGAGATTGAATTGTAGCTATTTGTTACACCCTGAATTAATTTGGTGTGTGGTTGTAGAAAACTTATTTCTTATTGTTTAATTAATATGTTATCTATAAGTGAGGTTAGATATTTTAGAATCCTTAATTCTTTCAATTTTAGTCTTTCTCTTGAAAATTCTTTATTGTAACAGAAGTTTACTTTATAGTAGATATCTGCAAACCATCTTGTCGCTTTTTGAACAAGATCGGTTATAAGAATGGCACCTTTTGAATGGTACATAGGTTTATGCAATGTTTGCTATGAGTCAACCCAATGCAAAGGAAGCAGCATTATGTAAAAACCAAGATATCTAACACCATGTAAACAAGCAGTGATATTTTGTGGTTGCATAACAATTGGTTGAGATGTTTTTTTATCGCGCAACGTGTGAAACGAAATCTAGCTAATTTTTAATTTAAATTCATATGGATGCAAGATCGAGGGAACCACGACTGTTGTTTTTGTTAAATATTTTATTGTCAGTTGTCTTTTTAATAGTATTTAATTAATAGGCATTGTTCGAGGAAAAAGGATTTAAAGCCTAACATAACGTGGGATGTATGCTAGCATTTAAATAATATCGAAAATCGTCACCGTTTATTTGGCTAAAAATCAAGGAAAGTAGTATGTCTTGTATTTTTCTGAACAAGTTGGACCGTGTGCACAAATCTCTTCTTGATTTTGATATTAGCGGTTTCTCTAAAAAGGACACCGCCCCCCTAAAGCCCAACATGTTTTGGCGGGTGCACTTTTTGGTAGGATCGTTCAAAATTTGAAAGTGAGGTTTGATTTGTCACCCCATCAAAAAGCGGTGTTTGGGTGCTTACGGGCTCCTCGGGCTCAGGATTTTTTGACAGTCATCCCCATTGAAGGACTGGGGCAGCATATGTCGTCTTTGGAGTAACGGGCTATCCTTAAGTATCGGTTAGTGATTCCCTTGTTTCCGATTGATGAGACTTGTCTAGTTTGCCGCAAAGTTTGTTTGGATGCTTTTGGTGACCATGCGGTTCATTGCAAGGAGTTGCCTAGTTTTAAATACAGTCATGATTTGATTTGGGATGTCCTTTGCGATGTCCTTAAGCGGGCAGCAATTTCAGCTAAAAAGGAGGCTCCCGTGAACTTTTTTACGGATCCGCGAGAGGGGAGGTCTACTCTATGCCCAGCTGACGTTCTTGTATTTGGGTGGGCAGGGGGGAAACACGCTTGTGTGGATCTTACCGAGGTATCTCCTTTGGTTGGGCTCAAGGATAATAGGTTTGTTGCGGGACAGGCGGCGTTGAAGGCAGAATAATGCAAGGTCACTAAACATAAGAAAGCTTGTCTTGAGAATCAATATGTTTTTATTCTATTGGCCTTTGATACCTTTGATTTCCTAGCCCCGGAGGCCGTGAACTTCCTTAATCGGGTTCAACGGGTCAACCATAGCAATGTTTCGACCCCTAAGGGCCAAGGTTTTGTTTTTAGTAGGCTAGGTTTCGCTATTCAAAAAGGGGTTGCGACGCAACTTGTTGGCCGTTTACATGCCTCTTTATTATAAGTATTGGACTTAATCATAAATTTGTTTGTGTGAAAAAAAAAATTAGCATTCATATCTGATCGTAATTCAACAAAACATACAAATACTAACAGATAAATAATTCGTAGCCCAGATTCAAAGTTTTGCCTTTTGAATTTGCGAATTCTCTTTTTGTCAACTCATCACTATGTTTATATCTCGTGTAATACAAGAATTAAATAAATATACTTTTATATAGTTAACAATAAAAAAGTTATGTCTTAAAACCAATGTACTATGTATTACATGTATTTGAAGAATTAAATTTAACATATTTGAAAATTTTGTGACATCACTCATAAAAACAATTATTACCATTTTTTTTCATAATATATTAACAAACATAAATTTGCACTTGATTATACTGAATACTTAAATAGGAATTTTTAAGTGAAAAAAGAAAAAAATATTAAATACTTATACAATAAATTCATTTGGTTAATGCTATATGTATTTGGGAGGGGTTTGTTATCATGATCTTTATAAGTGTCCATTTAATTATGTACAGTTATTTACGGAGAATTATTATAGCATTTATAATTAAATTTATATTTTAAAAAATATATAAAAATACTTTTTTTAATATCCTTATTATTTAAGTGGAGAGAGATTTGGAAAAATCAAATATTAAATGGTTTAAAATGATAGCAAGTGTCCTTATTCAGTAGTATAAAAATAAATATTACTTGAATTAAATTCAAATGTTTACTTATTATACTCGCTAGAAAATGTTGTTTTTTCTGTCTGCTTTTTGTATCATGTATATGTCTACAAATGTATATTTCTTCATATGTCTAAAAAATGTTATTTTTTTTATCATGCAACCTATTATTTATGTGTTATTACCATATTTAAAAAAAATTAAGAGAGTAAATATTAGAGTAATAGAGTTATACACAAATATTCCATATGGTTTAGCGTGAATCTCATGGTTGAGTATCAACTTTTATTTAGTAACAATATACACAATAAACTGTTTGATAAGTATTACATAATTACTTGGTCAGGATTACATAATAAACTAAAAAACGTAACAAAATTACATTTTTAGCATTGTATTATTTGAAAATCATCATTTTTAAAAACACAATACATAACAAAATGATCAACATTAGACACAATGATCTGATGAATATTACACAATGACCTGATATTACATAATTAGCTGACGAATATTACACAATAAGCTACGAATATTACACAATGAGCAGAAATAACATGTAAAAAAACTTCGTTTTTATATATCAAAGTTAAAGCGTTTTAAAGATTAATAAACGCTTATTTTTATGATATAATTTTAAAAAAAAATAATATTCTATGTAAAAGTTACGAGTGTTTAAAAAAGATGGAACTTGAAAATGTGGTTAAGACCAAAATACATTTGGTCTATCATTTAAAGTTTTAATTATTTACTATTATGTCATCAAAATTTTTTAGCCATTGGATCTAAGATCTAATGGATAATAATCCTTCTCATATTTTTTAGTTTTTTCTCCCTTTTTAAAATAACCCCACCCAAATAATATATTATAATACATACGAGGAGGATTAAAAAATAATTTTATAAAAAATTTAAGTGTTTATGTAATTACAAGTCTTAAAACATATGATACAATCATTGAAGCAAAATGTGTGATTAAATTTTAACAAATAAACGATCATTAATCTTTCACATTAAATAATAATAATAAAATAACAAAACCAACCACCACCGTAATTCCAAAGGGCCAAAAGTGTTACATACGTCAATAGTTTCTTTCTAAATACACCATAAAAATTAGCATTATCTTCTCTTGAATTTAAGTACAATATTATTATAGTTTATCTTTGTTAATTTAAAAAAATAGTTTATCTTTGTTAATTTAAAAAATTAACACATCACCATAAATATTTCATACTTAAATACTTTTAAAAACAATTACATCATAAAAGCGACTATTTTATTCTTTTTAATTTACTTATGACATTGCTATAGTTTTATTAATTTTAAAAGAATAAATGTGGTATATGATTACATATCATTACGTGATTACGCACTTTACCAGTGCCTATGCTAGTGTTTTTTGTTCCCCAACGCATTCGATCCCCGGCAACGGTACTATTTTGATCTGGTTGTCGAGACTCGATCAAAAACAAATTAATATATCAGTCTTAGCTAATATTTATTGCGTAAGGGTAATTAAGGTCGTCTTCACGGGGAATTTGTGGAAAGTGTTTAACGATTGCAACTCAATTAACGAAAAGAACTTGGAAGTAAAGCTTAAAACGTTGAATGACGTAATGAACACATGTGTATAAAGCAAGAAACTTTGAAACGAATATACTTAAATAACGAAAAACAATTACTTCCAGATTTTTAATTCCGCAAGATCCACAATTGATACTTTTGAATTAGAGTTTGTAAGAACGTGATTTCAAGATTTTAACTTTTGGTTAAAGTGACAACAAATGAATAAGCTTTTAAGATTCGTTCGTTCACAATGTTACCAATTTACCTATATCAAATTGCTTACTAGTCTTAATGAGTTCACAATGCAAAGAACCCGAAAACTAATAATCAAGCAAACAACTTTATTTACAAGCAAATCTTTCAATTCAACCAAAACATAATGTTTTATTCAATAATTCATTGTTCAATACGAAAACCTAATCAAGCATACCAATTGTTTCAATTGACAAGAAGTGTACTCCGGAAAGTAATCAAGAAAGAACTTAGCTATTCATGGTGTTCATCGGATCTTCAATCTTATTTTGATAATGTTTGTAGATGATTTAGCCAAATGGGAAAGCTTGAGATCACCAAAAATCAGCTTAGAATCTTCAATTGTTGTGCATGGCAAGTTGTTCCTCGAATTA
Source organism: Flaveria sonorensis (assembly GCA_025506505.1). Lineage (NCBI taxonomy): Eukaryota > Viridiplantae > Streptophyta > Magnoliopsida > Asterales > Asteraceae > Flaveria > Flaveria sonorensis. The sequence continues at coordinate 48,020,808 of CM046431.1, read as the reverse complement.
GGGTTGGATTGTGTTTAAATAACTTGAATTTCCTTAAAATCTGGCAATTGGTTAGTCACCGGCGTATGATACATTGACCCTGGGCGTGTCATACTCCTAACCCTGTTCTCCGACGCCCAACTTTCTGTTTTTTTCTTTAAATATGTCCACAAATACGCCGTCCATACATTGACCGGCGTATGATACGCCCATCGTGGTAGGGTTCACTGGGCCTTTTTTGTAACTTTCGTTATTTTCAACTTCAATCACTGTAGTTTCGTATTTTGCTCCTTTTTCTCCTAAACAAGCATTCTTTAACTCCAATCCCTACAAATCAAAACACAAACAAAGTGAACTTATTCCACACTAATCATGATGTAAAATCACACATTTAAGTTAATTAAACACTGAATTATTGCCACTTCGATCAGGGCACCACTCTAGTATATAAACATACATATAATTGAAAGTAAACAATTCGAGCCAGAATCGAGCTAGCTCAAGTTTAAACCAGCCGAGCCGAGCTGCCTTAGTTTTGTAAACATATCGTGCCGAGTTGACTTGGTTTATAAAAGAGCAGCTTTCGAGCGAGTTTTTTTGAGATTTTTCCAAGCAGGCTTCGAGTAGGATATAAGTTGATTTTATTTACCCATTCTATGTTACTAATTCTCGAACTCAATGGCTTGCGAATTGTAAGTACCAGTAGAAATGCTCACGCGTTGTAGCTATTTTTAGAAATCAAATAAAAAATAAAATAACAAAACAGTTTCTGGGCACATAGGATATGATTACATGAATTTGTATCTTTCATTAGCACTAAATGTAAATGTTAATCTTTTACTAGCCTGCTAAAAGACAATTGGTTGAAAATATTTTAACATATAAAAGGTTCGTTATTTTGTATCTTTCACAATACTAAAGTCGTTTTCTAATCAAATCAAACAAAATAGAACGAAACATAATCGTAAATGAACAGATATGGAACAATACATGGATGTATGAAAGAACACATTATAAGAACGTAACTAACCAAGATTTTCATATCCTCGCATGTGTGTATGAGAGATCTTAAGTTCAAAAGCCTGTAGTTTGTAAAAGAATGTAATTACCTCATACTTGTTCTTAATGCTCCAAACAAATGGAAGATCATGTATAACAACATCAATGTTGCCAGTTGCATCAATTCATTGTGTTTCTTCCTAAAAATAATGAGCGGATGGCATTTATAAGAAACATAGTGAAAACAAATGAACAAAGCTCTTCTTTTGAATCACAATTTAATAAAAATTATTAATGATTAATCAAAACACTATATTCACTAATCAATAAAATGGTTTTATATGGTTCTTAAATATATAGCGATTTTTATTTGAAATAATCCCAGATCAAAAAAAGTTATAGTATAATATTTACATAATCGAGCAAACTACACGTTTTTACATCTGGTTTGCCTCATAAAAAATTTAATTGTAAAATAATAAAAAATTTAACAAATGTATTTTTTTTTGTTTGATTTACTTACGTTTTGAGTTTTTAAGCTACATTCGATATGCAGTTGCACCCATTTGTTTCTTCAATTCCTCATCATAATAAATATCAAAAAAGATTATCTATATCTCAATTACTAAACGTAATGAGCAGTAGAGTTTGTGGTATGTGTTATTAGCACAAAAGTTTCTTTTGTTTGGGTTTTGCCGATTATAGCTCATAGAAAGAAAAGTAAATAAAAATGATTGATAATTTTGATAATTGAGGGGATATAAGTAGCAAAAGAAAACGAAGACAATTCACAAAAACCACGACACGCGTAGAGGCATACCCCTCCTAATTTCTAAAGAATTTAAAAGCTGTCTCCATAACCTTTTCAAGGTTTTGTACATTTTTACTTTGTAAAAACTAATTTTTACATCTTTATTTTTATGTACGTGTCAGTAATAAAGTTTGAATATGTGTATGTTTTGACGTAAATTTTATTCAGTTGTGAATCGAGTCAAATATAAACGTGTTCATACTTAGCTTTAAGTACGTTTTGAGCTGGAATCCGTTTCGACGTAAATTTTGTTTGGAAACAACTCGGGTCATATATAATATGCTTTCATTCGACATTATAAATTCGAGTTATGATGTGTGTTTTGATATATATATATATATATATATATATATATATATATATATATATATATATATATATATATATATATATATATATATATATATATATATATATATATATATATATATATATATATATATATATATATTAATAATGTATTTTATACAATTAAGCTTTAAATTTATAAGAATGATTTTCACCTTATGACTAACTACACACACAATAACCAAGTGTACATATCGGATAGCAGTATAGCTTTTGGTAAGAACCAACTATCGATCCATGGACACGAGAGCTCCTGATACTAAGCCTTTGTCATTATCTAGCCGATGAAAGATGATTTTTGAATAATATGATTAATTAATTTAGCTAACAATTAAACTAACTGAAAGAAAGTAGACGAAGATAAAGATAATCAATTAGAGAAAGATATCACTTAGACTTTGAATCCGTTTAGCAAAACAAAGACAAAATACATGAACCTATGGTGAGATCATCCTCTAAACATGAATGTAAACTAGACTCTTGTCAAAGTTATCTAATTATGTAACTTGGTGGAAAGCTAAAACGATAAACACATAATAGCCACCTAAAGGCATGCCATGAAGACCCAAGGTTTTATTAAACCAAAGTCAAAGATGGTTAGGACTCCAAACCCATAAATCTTTGGAAAGTTAACTCGATGAACACATAGTAACCACCTCAATTCGTGTAATATAACAATAGCTATGTAAATCTTTAAATTTATGAATGTCCTAACACGAATACACGAATCATAAATATGCGCATTATATATGGTTACACATACGCGATGTTAGGAGATATTCATAACAAACACAATGGTTTTCACAAACATATGTATAAGGATGCATACTTGTTCAACTTGACTAAATAATCAACCATCATTTACCATTCCTAGTCTAATGTCATAAACCACACACTAATGTATGCATTTCATGAATAGATGTTCTAAAACATAAGGTTTTCTAACAATATGTGATTATAACACCCACAAGATTCATCATTTGATCAATTTCATTAAGCATACACAATCATTGAAGGACATTCATAGTCTTCTAATAAACATTGACCTAATCATCATCAAAAGTTACATGTAAAATGTCAAAGCATGCTAAGCTTCATCTAATCTAAGTGATAGAGAGTGTTTAGCCTATGAGGCTTACAAAAACCACAACCAAACTCATAACATAGAAGAAAATATGATAGATCTAGAGATTTTCAAACCAAAAATGAGTAGAGGTAGGTTGTATGGAGTTGAATCTTCCTTTAAAATGCTTGATCTTCAACCTAGCTTGAACTCTTAAAAGAGCTCATTCAAAGTTACCACAAGAATGAAGAAAACTATGGTTTTTACTCCAAAATTCGTCTCCCACAAAATGAAGAAGAAGAAGGGCTTAAAAGGGGGGATGGTTCGTGTTATGGCCATGATAAAATCAGTCATGATCATAGTGCGCAGGAAAAAGGGACCTGATGCATGTTATGGTCATGACAGAATCAGTCATGACCATAACAACCTCTAAACTTCTAAAATCTTCATGCATTTCTTGTAGTTTTCTTTTGAAATTATCAAGCAACCATTCAAAACTACAAAATCCAAATTAATCACAATTAAGTAAAGATAAAGATGGATTTGTAACAAAAACATTTAAAATGGGGAAAGATATGCATTATTAACATATATATTTATTCACATATCAAGTTACTTTACTGTAGTCTATACTTTATCACGTCACAATATGGCGTCACCTCATGTGCTTATTTTATGTACGTTTGAGTTGATCTATGTTTCAATGTAAATTTTGTTTGGGGTCGTGTCAAATACATTATATTTTCATTCGACGGTATAAATTCGAGTTACTCTACGTTTCAACGTAAATTTAGTTCAGAAATGAGTAAGGTCGATTGTAGTTTATATTTTATCATGTTACGTATGTTGCCGCGTGGCCGCCGCAACGCGCTGCTGGTAAAATTACTAGTTATAATAAACAAACAAACAAACTGAAAAAAGACAATATAAATGTATAATACGAATGAAATGAAGTATAACAGCCTAACATGACTATATAAGCTGTAAATTGTATCTAATTATATCTTAACGAGTACTAATGGAACATTTGGTGGTGTCCACTGTATAAATTGTTAAAGTTGACTTTGTAGATTTAAACTTGTATTGAGTTGACATAATTCAAACTTGACATTGAAGGAGGGATAAAGATGAAAAGAATATTGGAGAAGAAGAAGATTTAAGCTATATTATAGTATTATAGATATATGATTAGGTTGATTAATTATTATTTTTTTATTTTCATTATAGGTTTCATGATATGGTTTGAGTACCAAATGCAAAAGTTCACTAGCTGAGTTGGTTTATTCTACTCACCTCTCTATTGTAGGTTGTTGGTTCAACTCTCCCAACGTTTTTTTTAACATTTCATATTTATTTAAAATTTACAACATATACAAATTTACTAAATGATGACAAGTCCATTGTCTTTGTAATCAATACGGCCCAAGCTGTGTACCTACCATTTACTAATACAGTAATACTTCAACTTTTGTTGAATCGATTGTTATATACTTTTAAATCAAAAGTGGTGATTAGCTTGGTGGTAAAGGAGTCATTAATATATCTTCAACCCAAGTTTAACATTTGGGGCCGGAAACTTTATAGAAATATAACCAACTTTCGTAATTGTTCCAATTAAGTAACTTAAACTTTTTTTTTTTCGATTTAGTCATTCAACTTGTAGGTAATGTACTAATCTTATATGTATTATATGTTTAGCATGTTAAAGTGCCGAAGTGGATTTTCTATGCTTTTTATTTTTAATTTGCCGACTTGGAATTAACATTTCTTAGTTTATATGAACATTAAATTTTAGAAGCCAGTCAATTCCAAAAAAAAAATTGACTGGTTAAAATCTATTTTAGAAACTTGAAGCTTCTGTTCTTCTTCGCTTGTTCCTGTGACTGGCTACACTTTCGTTTTATACTATCAATCTCAAATTGACATGGAGTAATTATACATAATTATTACCTCTTCACAAAAAGCTAGGAACTATAGGATACACTTTGAAGCAGGCATAGAATCTCAAAGTGTATAGAGAGCATTTGCTTTTGTTCATGTTCCCTTGTATAGAATCGGTCGTAGGTATAGAATCAATTAGGTTGTTCTTGTTCGCAGTGATATTTTTGTTACTCTTGTTCGATTCAGATCTTTGTTCGCAGGTACAGGATCAATTTGATCGGTCGGTTTTCCAAAACTGATTGGCTTCATGTTAATTTAAATTAAAAATTGTAAATTCCAAGTCAACAAATTTCAAAATATAAAAATTAAAAAAAAAAACACGTCAGCATTTTAACATGTTAAACAGGTAAATTGTATAGAATTAGCACATTACGTACAAGTTGAGTGACTAAATTAAAACAAAATAAGTTTGACTTACTTAATTGGAATAGTTACGAAAGTTGGTTATATTTCTGTGAAGTTTTCCCTTAAATTTATCATCTCTCATTCCTAACTTGATTTTTGAAACCTTTTTGTGTAATTTTCTTTTAGTTTTCTATGCTTTAATTACTACTTATATTAATTCTAAAGAGATACATTTCAATTGTTGCATGCCACCCGAATTCGAGTCTAGCTGGTATTTTATTTTATAAGTTTGATTTCTTGTGTTTCGCTTTAAAATATTAGATAGAGAGAAAAGATCCGTTGCAACATGCTGAGATTAAAAACTAGTTGATAATAAAGTTTCGGCTTATATGTATTCTTAGTTTGGACTTTGGACCATGAGAATTGAGGTATGAGTAAGGTCGTAAACGAATCGAACGAACAAAAACAAAGTCTTGTTCGTATTCGTGTTTATGAAATATTTATGAACGCTTACCGAATTAGATTTGTTGTTCATGTTAATTCATTAAGAAAATGAAGTGTTTATAGACTGTTCACGAACACTTACTGAACATAAATGAACAAAAACAAAAACAAACGAACACAAACATAAACAAATACAAACAAAAGTTTGTCAAGCCCTACAAAAGTTAACATAATTATTCAACATACTTGCATTATTATATTAAATATAATTAACACAAAAATTAAAAAATTTGACAAATTATCATAAACTGAAGTTAAAAATTGCCATACTGGGATGTTGGGGGAGACATAATAGTATGACTAAAGTTTCATATTTTTGAGAATAAGAACCTATAGAATAGAAATATAGAATATAAAATCTTTACATAAACAATCACAAACGAATATAAACAAACATGTTATCGAACTTTCATAAACATGAACAAACGAACACGGCCTCTGTTTATGTTCATTCATTTAGCTTAACAAATGGAGTTTTCTTGTTCGTTTATTTATTAAACGAACGAACATAAACGAACTTCCCGTCGAACGGTTCATGAACAATTTATTAAACGTTTTGGTTTGTGTCTCTAACCGATTACAACCATCTTTAGCGTTAATTACTTTTGCGTTATATAATAATGTTGAATTACTAGCGGTGAAAAAATTGAATTAAGGAAAATCTATGTTGAAATGATTAAGCAAAGGTAGAGCGAGTATATAATCGATCTGGAAGCCAATTATTATTATAATATATACACATTATATGCAAATAATTACATTGAATGAAGTAGAGTTGCTTTACGGAAAGCAAGATTATTTAATCTTGAATGGTACCAAACCAAGCTTCATGTGTAAATTCATCCTTAATTTAATAATAAAATGAAAATTAATCTTGAACTAGTATTTAGCCCCACGTTGTAGCGGAGCTGTAAAACCATGATAAGTAACACCAGTGGCGCATCACCATCTGTGACCACCAGCACCGAAAATATCGTAATAAAAAATTGAACGGAAAATAGACGTAAAAACGTTGGACCACACTGACGAAACGTAAAATGTATAAAACAATAAGTAAGTCGATCTAGGACCAGTGCGTTGCGACGAGAACGTTAAACGAGGAAAAATAATTGTAAAAATGTTAAACCACACACGCACGCCGCAACGTTTTAACTCGTAAAATTTAGACCAAAACGTAAAATAAATATTTTGTCAAATATAAAAATTATACAAGACCAACGTCGAAAGTAAAAAATATTATGCTTAAATTGTAAAATATATAAAAGTATTGGGTTAAAATAAAAAAGTTAAAGATTGAAAAAAAAATAAAAGACAAAAGATGAGTATGACCTACTAAAACACATGATACAATTCATGATGCATACCATACAACACTCTCGTACCCAAACCACTTGATCAATATGAGATACTACAACCTTATATATAAACCCTTGATAATTAGTATTATATATAATTATATTAATAAAAGAATGACCATGGATTGCATAGTTGTACAATAAGCATTGCTACTTGAACAAAGAGTTGATAATTAGATTAATATAAATTAAAAACACATATGTCAATATCAAATCGATCATGGGACTATAGGAGTGTATTGCCACTTCATAATCATTTCATGATTTAGGGTGGTGGGGGCACACACGTTGTGCCTTTCGGTGTACCCCGGCATATTAGGCACCACCGCCGCCACCATGGAAAACATGCAACATTGCGTCTTCAAGCGGTACTCGTCATGGAACACACCAAAAATCTAACCGTTGTGTGGGTGTGGGCATGGTGTGACAAGAGCGTCTCCTCCAAATTTAAGTTTGTGGTGTTGACATGATTTGATATAACACATTGTAATTGGTTGTTTTTTATGATGTAGTGGGGTTAATGACATAAGTGCCCCATCCACAGTTATCATCAAAATGAATCAATCCGCCAAAGCCTCTCCCTCACTTGATCATGTTACCCAACTTAATAATACGTGCTTTCAACAACACCAATAATATTTCAAGTTAGGTTATATGTTATATCTTAGTGAGTGTGAGCAAAAAGTATAAAGGTGAAACGGTGTCGAGCCTGGGGAAGGTGGGAAATTCTCGGCTCGGGTAATTTATTTATCATTAGCAAAGTGCAAGACATCACATCCTCATCAAGAAAGTATTTTATTTGTTTTTTAATATTATTATATTTATTTATGCTCACTTTTTTAAAAATATTACTATTTGTATTTATGTTTAATTTTAAGTTACATGCATAGAGAAGAAGGTTGTGAAGAAATTCATAAACAATTAGTGACATAACTTTTGTTGATAATCATTCAACATACTGAAGAAGGTTTCAAACGGATAAATGTCTATTTTTAAATATCGTTGGTCGATTAGAGACGAATTTTGAGTTCTTTCGAATCACTTCAAACACGTGGAGTCATCGAAGTTTACTTCATTAAAAAAGGCACTTCTGAAATACGACAACTCGCAGTTGCATTTGGATTGAAAAAATGTAGAATCAAATGTGAGGGCAATACATAAGGGGTGATCACAAGCATCTGACGATAATGCTTGAAGCGGTGGCGTCTACCGAATTCCGGATTTAACATGTGGGACTCCTAGAGCTAACAACGACATCAAAGTCCTTGACCAATCACATTTGTTTAATGATGTTATTAGTGAAACCGTCCCGAAGTGTTCGTTTGTGGTAAACTAGCTTGAATATAAATTTGAACACTATTTAGATATGTCCAAAATGGGCAACAATAGTTAAAATATTGTTGTACCCACCGAAGAACGATCTTCAACAATAATAATTCATGAGAGCGCAAGAAGTAACAAGAAAAGACATTGAACGAGCTTTTAGGGTCTTAAAAGGTGACATATATTTAACAACCGGAAAAACACCTACATCCACGGAAAATTAAAAAAAGCATATACACGTGTATTATCTTACATAGTATTTAAGAGTGATGGTATGGTGATATCTCTTGATTGCGTAAAAGATCCTCCAAACAATTAACTGGTATAACATGATTTACTTTCACATCTATGATCATGCACAACCCATAATAACCTTTGAGCGGATCGAATCAAGGATTTTCCAAATTTGTATCAATCGAACCAGGTGAACCTTTAGTATTTTTTATTTAAAAAAAACTTAAATGTTATTTTCTTTCTATAATTTATTTTTTATTAGCTAATGAAAGTTTATATTATTTTTCCTAATTTACTTAATTTAATTGTAAAAATTTGAAATGAAAATACATATTAAAAAAAAAGTTAAATTGAAAAAAACAAGAAAATGGGGAAAAACTTAGAAGACATCTTATAAACCAAAAGTAACGTGACATTGATGTGTTACCCGGAGAATAAGGGGAGAAACAAAACGACTGTCAATGATCTAATAGGCGTCACATAGCTAATAGATGTAGTCACACTGACACTCAACCCACTAAAAAGGTGTAAGGCAGGGTGTTGTTGGATAGAGCCTCATGTGAAGTTATCCTGTAATATTTGCGACATGTGCTACTGACTGGATGTTGGATAGAGCTACTAATCAAGTAATCTGACCATGTTGTGAATCAGGTGATCGCGACCTCCTCATGCCCTTGGAGATCACGCCAGTTAGTTGCAGTGTGTGCGACCGGGGTGGCCGGCCATGTGGCTTGCGCCCTGGTTCGTGGCCTCGTCAACACATAGCCTAATTCGATAGTGAATGTGAAGGGGTGAGTGGACGAATTTTAATGTGAAGGGGTCACACGCTCGTGAGCATGGTCAGATAAGAAAGGATCACGCGCAGGATAGCGCGGTTCCATGCCCCACGCCCCTGCTACATTACCTATCACCACTCTCTCATGAAAATATAACACGTAATCTTAGTATTGATTGATTGGCTCAATCACTGTGACTATTAAGCAAGATTAGAAAACATAATAAATTCATATTCATAAAACAGAATTTGTTATTAACAAAGAAAAACCACAAGTAAAAAATAAAACTTATTTCATTTCTATACCTCTCTGCACCTCGTTCACATAACACAAAATAAAACTCACTCTATATAAAATATTGGAGATTGGAGATATTATGATAAAGATTTTCGCTAATAATATTTGTAATGATTATAACTAGTGTTTCGACCTTCGCTTCACAATGGGACGAACATATGTTGATGCAATGACACTAACGTGGTCAAGTAAATAAAGATCAGAAACGTATGTAGCTGCGATAACTTGATTCTGAACATGCAGAAATAAATAAAAAAACACGTCACAAACAATATATTCGGTCGATCTGGGCTTGACGCCATGTCCTCGGTTCCTAGTTACGTGCATAAATTTGGACTCTCCAAAGTTCAGTCTCCACATCCCACTAACTGCTCATTTGGGCTCGATGGGTTGAGTGACCTGAGTCAATCACTCAATCTATTAGATCACGAATTTGCATTATCGCACTGCCAAACATTTTTAAATTAGTAGTTGTTATTTTAAATAAAACAAAACCTAGGTGGTTAAACTCAGAAAATCATAAAAGCTACTGTATCACTTGGTTTTTAATACTAGTACTAATATAATAATTTATGATAGTTTTTAAATTAATCAGATTTTTAATAAGAAATATATTGTTGCCATAAAACTGATATTTCAAAGAAAATAAATAACTCTATTATACATCTTTGGATATCATAGTAATCATTTTAATTAAAAAATAAATATGTATCTAGACAATCTTACTTTGTATCTTTGTATGTCGACTAAAATCTTTCAAATGTTGCCTTTATTTCACTTTTTGGGTAAATAAATCGAAGATTTATTAAGTGATAAGATTAAGGTGGGAATAAGTTGCTTAAAACCTTATTTGACAACGATATTGTTAGCCTACGTCACAAATTTTAAAACTAATTTATATTATCTCCCTTTGCCCTTCATAAAACCTTGTTAGTAAGTTTAAAGCATTTGCACGTAACTTATGTCGAATAGAAAAATAATAAAATTTATGCAAATATCTTACCTAAATGTTCTTTGATAACAATAAAACATAGATAATATCAATGGCCAATGTCATTTAAATGGTTATCTATATTATATAATAAACGAGTAACTAAAATGTAAAATGCCATTCTTATGTTTATTCTTGAGTAAAAAAATTACCGTCTAAATTAATATATTATTTTAGTCAACTTTTTTAGTTATTCATATGAGTTTTTAACGATTGATTTTTGAATTTAATTTTTTTTATCATCAACTAAATTGTTTAATCATATTGTATGAGATTATACATACTTTTATAGCCAAATTGAATTTAATATAAACCAGTCAAAAAGAAAAAAAAAACATTTTTTGATATAATTATATATTCTGAATAAGTGTGAATTTGAAACAACTTGTTTTTAATTTTTACATAAGTCAACTGTTATATTATCCAAATAAGCATTTATAGATTTATCAATTATAAATTTAACTTTTTATTTTCTATTAATATATGTAATAAATAACTTAATTAATCATAAGAAGTATTTATACATTTATGAATTATATCACATTTATATTTTCAACCAGTGTAATACACGAGTTGCTAGCCTAGTACATCTATATAAGAGTAGGGTTAGTAAAAATGTATTTAATCTAGAAAGGTTAAAAAGAATTATGAGCATGTGTTTTTTTATTCTTTTTAAAGATGATGGTATTTTATTATTGTATGAAATGCATCAAATTATTGTGTTTAATATATCAGGTTATTACGTCAAATATGTCAGGTTATTGTGTCATTTTTCATCATTTTTTGTATGTATGTGTCATTGTTTTTAACGTTATATATTATTTCTATTATTTTTATCATTGTTTTATATATGTTATATAAATTTGTAGTTACTTTATCATTATGTTTTACAATTAAAAGTATACAATAATATTATTCCACTAATATGTTTTTCAAAACTTATCATTTCAGAAAAATAAAATAATGTTTAAAAAACACAATGATAGGTAGAGAAAACAAAAGAAAAAAACAATGATGAGCTCTACATCCACGGGTACGGGGTCAATTGACCCCATTGAGCTTTGAGCCTAACCCATAAAATTTCAGGAGATGACCCCTTTGATATTATTAAGTTCAAAAAATAATTAGTGTTTGATCTTGGTTTGGTGGTCACGCGCGTGAAGTTAGTATGCAGACTTGTCATAGGTCGTGGGTTCGACCCTGGCAAGGTTAATTTTTTACACTCATTTTAATAACTAATATTACATTTCTAGCCTTAAATTTATTACATTTTAACCCTAACCCGAAATCCTCCCCCCACACCAAAATCGCTGCTGGGCTGCTGCTATTCCAATCTCGATTTGAAATCTCAACCCCCCCCCCCCCAAATCGGCCTTCACTAGTTTATTGACCTTCGGCGGCCGGTCCATCCAAGCTCCGGTAGTCGACGACCCTCTCTTCCGGCAGCCTACTGTCTACACCCTCTAGTCAAGCTTTTAAGGATAGTTTTCTAACTTTCTAGTCTCTTGAGTAGTTGAGCTAATAACCTAGTTTTTTTTTCTTGGTTTATATATTAATTAGAAGATCTAAACATGAAATTTAATACACATTTACAGATTTGCTACCACTGCATCATCTTTGACCCAATAGAACAATATTTTTTAGAACCTTTAAAAGAAAATTGAACATGAAACTCGATAGCTAGTTCTGTTGTTGGATGGCATGCTATTGTCTTTTCTGATGGGGAACTTAAGGATGAGTTTTTCTACAACAGATTTGCATCACTTGTTAGTAAGTTTATTCTATCAGTTTCATTTTGTCGATTTCTAATGTTTGATTGTATCAAATAGCTTTTCAAGAGGTTGATTACTAGTTAATAATATAGGTCTTTTAAGCGATATTATCTATCATTTACAATAGATTTAGACATAATGTTTTCTTCAAGAGCTTGATACATACAAAGAGAGCCCATGTTCATATTAAAGTTGTATCTTTATGGCATTAGCAACCTCTTATATATCAATAACACACCATTTTTGCATGTTTTCTATATTTGGTGTCGGGTTGTAACAAAAGGCGTGGGCTGCAACTTGCAATCTATGATTGATTGCTAACTTAGACTTCCCAACATTTATCTCCATAGTTGCTACAGCTACAACATTTCATTATTTCATCCCACTTCATGATCACAATATTTAAGGAACGGTTTCTAAAGATGAAGATGTCTAGGTAACAACTGTAAAATGTAAGTTTTATTTGATTTCTTTTCGTGCTATTTTTTATAACAATTCAATGCAATTTAACTATGCCTAATCCAGACCCACCCGACCCGAATGATCGAACGATCCGAAAATTTTTATGTTTTTTCATTAAAAAATTAATTACAAAAAAGTGACCCGTATGAAATAATTTCTGGTTCCGCTACTCTTTACTTTACAGAGAACCTACTTGATTTGACATGTTTGCTAAAGTTAGATATACAAAGTGAGCCTTAGTTTATTAAAATTCAGTAGCAGGAAACCTTTTACACATAAGAATGTAACAACATGTGTCATGTACTAGCATCATAGTTGATAAATATAACTAGTGAACATAACTTCATATCTAGTTAACTCGTTTAGTAAACTGTACTAGCAACCTTCAGTAGTAAATGCATACTTGTAACTTTAACTTGTAAACATGCTAGTAATATTTAACACATGATCATATGCAACAAGGTATTATGAGGCCTACCTTAAAATAAGACTCTCTCATAAGTAGGACTCTATGATGCCGCTCCTAAAACACAACTTTATGTTGTCAACTCAAGGAAGGACTTCTAAAGATGCTTGATATAAGGTAAGACTTTATGTTTTCTCCTTAATGAGGACTCTAGTAATGCCTATCATAAGACAAAGTTCTAGTAATGCCTATCATAAGACAAAGTTCTAGTGTTGCCCATCACAAATACCAAACTCTTGTGTAAGACTTGCAAGCTCAAATAGCCAAGATGGCTTTAACACATATCAAAACATGTAGCATCATAAATCATTCATCTTTACTTGTAACATATGATAATATCATATTACTTTATAAGTGCATAAAACTATATATCTATCGAAAAGTAAAACATTCAATTTAACCTGCTCTTAATCGAAAGTATCACTTTCGATTTACATAGTCATTTTTTATGGCTAGCTAATTTTGATAAGACAACGGGTTATGATTGCATAATTTCTATAACACAACTTTGATCGCATCATTTCTATAGCACGCTTTCGATAAATGGCACATTTGATCAAGGAGCACTTTTGATTAATGGTTCCTTTACGACCGCGGTTAAGCCAGTTTTCAAGGACGTTTGATTTGGTAAAAACTCTATTTTTGTTAAACTTGTGTTAAAGCATACATGCAACCCCAAAAATAATAGGGGGGGACATAGAACTCACATTTGGATGAAAAAAATTCCTAGTTCTTGGCTTCATTTGAGAATTGGTGATGAACACCAAGTCTTCGACCTCCTTAGGGTTCTTATCAAAAACTCTTTGAAGTTATACGTAGATAACGACAATCTATCATAGAACAAGCAATAACAATTGAGTATTACCTTTAATTAAGAGAGAACGTGAATAGTCTTGCTACATGCTTGAATCCTAGAGATGAAGGGTGTAATCGGTCCTGACTGAACAAGAGGGATTAGGGTTAATCCTTCCTCTCACATTTATTATTAGTTCCTTTTTTGTACCAACTTTAGATACAGGGTTATTAGAAAGATGAGGATGTTAAAACATATATCGAATGTAAATAAACACAAACGAACACAAACAAATGCAAAAAAAAACATAAACAAATGTTCATGAACTTAAACAAACATAAAAGAATAAGAATACAAAATTTCATATATTTATTTTAGAATAAACTTTGTAGTTTTCATTATAAACATTACAAACATAATTAACACAAAATTTAAGAAGTTTGACAAACTCTAACACAAACAAAAATTGAAATAGTCAAACGAGGGATGTTGACGGAGGTAGCTTAACTAGGATTTTATATTTCCAAAAACTACAACATTCAAAACCCTTTAAATAAACGAACACAAACAAACATAAACGAACATAAATGAATGTACGTAAACGAACACATTATTGAACCCTCACGAACAAAAATAAACCAATGCGATCATTGTTTATGTTCGTCCGTCATTTTCTTATTCATGTTGATTCATGTAGTATTATACATAATACATATATGATAAGAGGTTATGTAAATTAGACAATTCTATAAAAGAGTAAAATGTTTACTTTTATAATCGAAGAAAAGTTATTTAGAGGAAATAGATATTAAGAGATTTTACATAAAACAAACTAGAAAAATAAATTTTATATAAAAGTAATAATACAACATTATAAAAATTCTGTTAATAGAAAACGTGCCTATTATAACAACACCTGGAGGGCTGGCTAGTAGGGGTGTTCAAAAATATCCGAATCCGAAAATCCGAAAATCCGAATCCGAAATATCCGAAGTTTCGGATATCCGAATTTTCGGATATCCAAAAATTCGGATTCGGATTCGGATAGTGATTTTCAAAAGTTTTGGTATTCGGATATCCGATTATCCGAAAACTTAAAAATATTTTTTTTATTTTTTTAAATTTTAGGTTTATTTTTACTTTAGATTGAGGTTTTTAAGTGTATATTAGGACTTTTATGATATGAGTTGGTTTTTTATATTATTTTTATAATAGCGTATGTCTAAATATTGTAAAAACTAAAAAATAAAAAAAAATGAATTTCGGATATCCGAATCACTATCCTTATCCATATCTGAAATTTCGGATATCCGAATTTCGGATTTCGGATTTCGAACATCCGAAATTTCGGATACGAATAGTGATTTCTACCATCCGAAATTTTCGGATATTCGATTTTTAACACCCCTACTACTGGCTAGTATCTAATTATGTTTTTGATCATGAAGCTCGACTTTTTCTAATTAAAAAAGGCACATCATCTCGTAAAAGAGGCTTGACTAGGTTACATTAAATGATACATGGTCAACAAGCGTGTAGCTTCCACTCAAATCTATGTCGACCATCTACTTTTAAATAATATAAAAATAGATTCACCAATTTCAAAATATTTTGTATTTTTTAAAAACTTTGATGTTTTGGAAAAGTTTCTTATATTATAAAAGTTTGTTTCTTTAAAAATAACATTAATAAAAATTCTCATTTTTATGTTATTAAAAAACTATTTTTAATCTGTAAAAGAATTAATTAATATTGTTAGCAATTAATGTGATTATTTAATACGAGAAAGAAGCGAAAAAATTTTGTTAAGAAGAAATATGATGTTGTCACGCGTCTTCCTTACTTACTCTTTTTATTAGAGTATAAAAATATAAAGATAAAGATAAAGATTACGTAAATGACCGATATGTATGTTTCAATCTTTTAACTCTAGATTTTTATGGTTTGAATCATACGGTCTAAATTATAAATTTATATGTATATATATATATATATATATATATATATATATATATATATACACACACACGTATATATATACTATTATATAAAGCATTTAAGAAGGACACAAATGTAATTTTTCTCAAATTTTAAGATACCTAAAACAACCTTTTAAGTACAAGGTACATGTGTTTTATGCTATGGTTCCTAAATTGCCCATATTAAATTAACTTCTCATGATTAATACATTATTTAATGTATATTGATTATTTAATTTATAAAATTAAGTATCATCTTATTTATTAAAATTTAAATTAAAATTTAATTTACATATAACTAAATATTATTTAAATTAAGTATTATCTTATTTAAATAAATAAGTATATAACTACTAAATATTTACATAGTTATAATAATATTAATAAATAATAATAATAATAATAATAATAATAATAATAATAATAATAATAATACCTATACTTTTATATAAAGTATTTAAGTAGGACATAAATGTAATTTTACTCAGATTTTAAGACATCTAAAACAATCTTTTAATCACAAGGTACATGTGTTTTATTTAATAGTTCCTAAATTACCCATATTATTTAATACATATTGATTATTTAATTCATAAAATTAAGTATCCTTATCTTTATAATAGTTTTAATTAAAATTTAATTTATATTTACTATTTATATTTTTATAACTAAATATTATTTAAATTAAGTATTATTTTACTTAAAGAAATAAGTATATAACTACTAAATATTTACACAGTTAATAATAATAATAATAATAATAATAATAATAATAATAATAATAATAATAATAATATAATATAATAATAATAATAATAATAACAATAATAATAATAATAATAATAATAATAATAATAATAAAACAGCAGCAACAACAAAAAAGATTACAATGTAAGGCCCCGTTCCCGAAGACCTCACAGTTGGTCAATCACAGCATAATTAAATAAAAACATTACATAATTCTTAAAACATGACAACGGAATTAACATCAAAAGCCATTCATTAATTAGTAAATTCTATTGCTAAGTATACATGTGTATTTGTTATCAGTTACAAAGATCATTAGAACGCATTACAAAACAACAATGTTATTAATCATGAATGGATGTCAGTCCTGCCCTGACAAGTAACCTCCCGTGTGTCATCCTCAGCAAAATTACCTGCCAAGTGAAAATGCATAAAAGTCAGCATTGCTGAGTGAGTTCTAGTTTTAAAATAGTGAAAATACTTTATGCGTTTTGTATAGGAAAATACTCCTTAAAATACTGATTACTCTTTCGTATGTGATCATACGTCATACATGCATTCAAATATTATTCATTATCAACATTAATATCTTTCTTCACCATTTCCATGGTCGTTCACTTGAACTTTTACATTTAATCTTTCACTTCGATATGGACCAAGGTGCTATACCCCCAATTAATGCGCATAAACCTGGTACTGGGCCGAAGTCTAATAATAGACCCCATTCGTGGTGCACAAAGCTGACTCCAGTACCGGGGCAACAACAATGGTCCCCTCAATCTCACGATTGACCCTGTGTGCATCCAACGGGTTAGCTAAACCGCACACAGTTGAGCTAACAACCTAGTGGTTGTGAACCTCATGTGAATTTGCTTGCAAGACTTTCTTAAGTTCTTTATGTTCCACTTTCATTAATCTTTCCACTTTCTTAAATATAATACTTTGCGGATACGGATAAATTCACACCACGTAAAGCCACGTAATAATATAATAAATAGGAACACAAGAACAGCCCAAAACATAAATAAAATAATCAAGTAATAACACCAAGTCAAACCAGGGTCAAACCCTAAAATTCTGATTTCCCCAAAATTCCAGAAAATTTTCTAAGTGTTTAGACGCATGGGCACTATGCAGGCGCACGAGCACTGCTTAGGCGTATTAAGACTATTCAGGCACATGAATCCTACACTTAGGCATTGCAGCTTACATTCTGGGCGTAAGAACTGTTCAGGCGCATGGATTAGCACTTAGGCGCCTGAACAAAGGGTTGGGCGCATGACACTATTGGGGCGCATGAATCCCCTCTTAGGATTTTCTAAGGCAATTCCCAGGCACATGGGCCCTGTTTGGGCGCATGGCCTGAACTTAGGCAGTTTCATGCTATAATCCTAGGCGCATGGGCCCTGTTTGGGCGCATGACTACCAGTTATGCATTTCTACATTTCAGAATCAACCCTGACCTGTTCCATCACCTGTTCTAAGCTTAAACATACATTTCTAAGCATACCTAACACAAAAATAAGCATAAACATACACAACATACGGGTATACATAAACTAGTTGTAAAACATTTTAATCATGCATTTTCAGCCCCAAAACAGTTTAAAACACATAGAAACCGGGGTCTAGAACTCACCTATAGCAGCAAACAAGTAACACTCCTCCAAACTTGCTTGCACTAGAGTTCAAACACCTAAAAACAAGCATAAACAAGCACCAAAACACCAAAAACACTTAATAATCGGTTTCTAAGGGTGAAACCACAAAGAAACCGAACCAATTAACATGTAAACACACTAACCTTCGAAGAATGCAGCCTTCTTCCTCAACAAACCAAGAGAATCAAGAGTTTTCAGCTCTTCCTTCTTTTCTTGGTCGAACACAGCAGCAGAACAAGCTTGGCATAGGCGACCATGCCTTAAAAGTGAAACGTTTGACTTTTTGGTGCTCTATTTACACTTTACACCCCTCATCTTTGCCTCTTCTTTTATTTTCTTATAGATACTTTTCTTTTTATTTATTTGACCAAGTTTTCGGGTGTTACATACAACAACAACAACAACAACAATAATAATAATCATAATAAGAGTTAATTACGCAAATGTTCCCTGTGGTTTATTGCAAATAACATGTTTGGGTACTAAGGGTTTTTTATAACAGGTAGGGGTATTGTGTTTTTAATTTGTAACAAGTTAAGGTATTAACACCAACAGACGTTAACTTTTCAGTTAAATCTATGGGTATTTTTGTCTTTTTACCTTACAGAGACTGTTTGTGTCATTTAATACATAAAAAGGATTGTTTGTGTGTGTGTGTGTGTATAAATGCAGAAAACACCCACACACACACCTCTTACATTTCAGAACTAATTTCACCATAACCACCACCGGCCACTACCACCCCAGCCCCCACCGCCGGCCACCACCCCCCCAAGCCCCCACCACCGGCCACCACCCCCCAAGGCCCCACTGCTAGCCACTATCCGTAGCCCCCAACACCGGTTCCCACCCCTAGCTCCCGCCACCAGCCACCACCCCCACTTAGCCCCCATCGCTGGCTACCACCCCGACAGCCTTCATCACAGGCTACCACCCCTGACAGCCCTTATCACAGGCTACCACCCTGTCATATCATCCTCACTGACTTGGTCAAACGAAGCCACAACCAAAATAAACCCAGTTCCCCCACCTCCGGCGACACCACCTCTAATCGCACTCGTGGTACCAAACATACCACTGCTTCCCCCCACCTCCGGTGACACCACCTCTAATCACTCTGGTAAGTACTAATCAAATGTGAGCTAAACCTGTTGGGAACGGTCTGCCCAAGACACATATTAGATTGATGTGGCTAGTACGTTATGATCCAAGTCGGGTCATACCTAATAACAAGCTAGACAAACACCCATAATATTTATTTTGTGATATGATCATGTAAATAAATATTGACACTTGAAGTATTTAGAAATTGGGTTTCTAAATATTTGCACTAGTGTTGTGAATAAATTAAATGGATAATTTATTCTAGAGAGAGTACTTTGTATTGTTATTCAAATGGTTGAACAAATAATACAAGTCTTTTTATCAGCATTTTGTTACTCATCCGCATTTACTAATACGGGTGTGTTTTGAGGAAATACGGATGAATGTTCCTCATCCGCATTTTGCAAATGCGGATGTGCATTTGTGAAAATACTGAAGGAATTTCTTCATCCGCATTTACTAATGCGGATGAGCATTTAAGGAAATACTGATGAAACTGATCGTCCGCATTTACTAATGCTGATGAATATTAGAGAAATGCGGATGGGTTAAAGGGATGGGTCCCGCCCACTTTTCTCTCACTCTGAAATTCAGTTTCACAGAATGTGCAATATATGATTGCATTCAACCACTCTCTCTGATGACTTACAACACACACAAAAGCTGCAGATCTGTGTTCCTGTTGGTTCTCTCTCGATCGGTCGAAGAGAACAGTGAACAGAACTCCTTCAAGTGAAGAAAATCCTAGCAACCTGATGTTTTATTGGAAGCTAGGGGTAGACAAGCTTGAGGCCTCCTACTTTGGAAGCTGTCGATCAAAGATCATCTTCCTATGTCCCATTCGAGAGGTAGAATTCTAAACACCCTATAGTTGTTTGTAAGCATGGTTTTTTATATAACGATTCATTACGGGTTTTTAACAGATATATAAATTGGTTTATATATATTAACTGTAACAAGTTTTTCATTCAAATTTCGCTACGTTTTTCATTTTATAAGGATAAAATGACTCTGATAAACTTGTGAAAACCCCTACAAAACCAACATAATCTCTGTCCCAATCTTCTTCTCAGGTCCTTAGAACCTAAAGCCTTTTCTTAAAACCCTAAAACCCAAATCAAGCGTTACCTAATTGGGGATTCTTGATGTTAAGGCTTGTAGGAAGAGCTTTGAACTCAGGGACTAAACCGACGACTTTGGTGTTTGATGATGATGATGGTACGATGGTAGTGATGGTGCAATGGTGGTGATGGTGCGATGGTGGTGATGGTGTGATGGTGGTGATGGTGCGATGGTGGTGATGGTGCGATACTGGTGATGGTGTGATGGTGGTGATGGTGTTGATGGTGCGATGATGATGATGATAAAGATGATGATGGTGGTGAGATGGTGGTGGCGGCGGCGGTTGGTGGTGGTGGTGGCTGGTGGTCGCCGGTTGGTGGTGGCGGTGGTATGGTTGGTGATCGATGGGTAATGGCGGTGAAGATGAAGATGGTTGTTGTTGTTTCTTTAAGATCTGTAAAACACAAGGTTTCCTTTAACATATATAATTACATAAACAGTCCCTAGTAAAATAAATTACGCAAATAGACCTTTTAAGTTGCATTGGTAGTCCTTTTGAAATTAGATTTAATAGAAAAACTAATGTCTATTAGTTTTAGTACCTTAACTCGTTACAAATTAAAAGCACAGTGCCCCAACCTGTTACAAAAAAATCTTAGTACCCAAACCTGTTATTTGGAATAAACCACATGGACCATTTATGTAATTAACTCTAATAATAATATCCATATATAATCAGTGTTTATAGCAGTTCAGTTGCATTACGATCTTCAGAAGAGACTCGATGAGACCCGCCGCGTCGTGCGGTTCAACCCACTTACTATATAAAACATTTGGGATGTATACAATGGTAATTTTACTTAAACTCTAAGACACCTAAAATCACTTTTTAAGCATATAGTACAAGTGTTCTATGTAATAATTTCTATATTACCCTTATTTAATAAACTTAATCTAATTAATACATATTAGATTATTTAATTTACTACACTAATTATTTTATTATTTATACTATCTTAAATTAACATTTACATTGACATGTACCTTTTATTTTTTTAAAATTAAATACTATTTAAATTAAGTATTGTTTTATTATAATACTTATCTATCTATCTATATTATTATATAAAATATTTGAGGATACAATTGTAATTTTTCTTGAAGTTTAACACACCTAAAATAATTTTTTAAACACAAAGTACAAGCGTTTTATGCAATAGTTTTAAATTTTCTATTGTTAAATAATTTTTTCCTAATTAATGTATTATTTAATACATATTAGATTATTTTTAAAAAACGTAAGTATTATCTTATTTATAATAATTTAAATTAATATTTAAATTTAACTATATATAATTTTATAACCAATAATTATTTAAATTAATATTATGTTATTTAAATACATAAGCATATATTTACTAAATATTTACATAATAATATTTATAATAATAATAGTTATTATTATTAAAATAATTTCCAAGTACTATAAATATTTAAGGCAGGTCAAGACTCGGTGACACCCGTCGCATCGCACGGGCAAACCCACTAGTACTATATAAAGCATTTGAGATGTACATAATAGTAATTTTACTTGATCTTTAAGACACCTAAAATAACTATTTAAACATATGGTACAAGTATTTTATACAAGAATTTCTAAATTACCCTCATAAAATCAACTTATTTTAATTAATACATGAGTTAATGCATACGATTTAATTCACTATATTAAGTATTATTTTATTTATAACTATTTAAATTAAGTACTATGTTAATAACTAAATACTATTTACCAATATTTACATAGTTATAATAATATAAATAATAATAATAATGTAATCAGCGTTTAAAGTGGGTTGGAAAAGAGACTCAGTACCACATTTGCATCATGCGAGCCAGTTTATTATATATAACATATAGAAAGCAATAATGAATATTTATATTAATCTATACTATTTATAAAACATTTTAGAATGTCAAAATAATAATTTCATTCCAACCTTAAGAACCTATAGGGTTAATAATAATAATATAGTATTAAAAGTCATTTTAATAGCTATTTACAAAAATAAAAACAATTAGTTTTAGTAATTGTGTAATAATGTACAAGTCCTCAAAATAAAAATGTACAAGCCCTAAAAATTAATTCAAGTTTCTGAATCTTATATCATTTTTCTTTTATAATCATGAAAATATGATGGTTTACAAATATAAATTTTGTCGTTATGCTGTGTTAAATTATATCAATGTTTCGACATGAGTTTTTTCCAAAATCGAGTTGTCAATATAATTTTTATCTAAAACTACGGATTGAAGACTAATGTTAAAGTAATCGAAATCAAGTGTTTTAAATTTAACAACCCGTGACAAAACGCATGTTCACACACTAGTATATATGTATATTTGAATCTGTACGGGCAATATATAATAGTAGTAATTAACCATGTAAAAGCTCCCTCTCATCATAATTGTTGTGTGACTAGTAGCATAATGAGAAAGCAACTTTGTTTATACGAAATGATTCAACAAACCTTGATAATAGGGTTGCTACGGTAGACAATCGTTTCTACGTTATAAGACATCAATTGTACTGATCATCAAATGATTTCACCATCTCCTTTTTATCTACATTGTAAATAAAACACAAATCAGTCATATATGACACATGTTTACCCACTCCCTACATTCTCTATGTTTCATGCAACGGTATTTACTCTAACTTTGAAGTCAAATTGCGGGCAAACACCCATACAAAACTAAATTTGCTTTGTTCTCATAATTAAAAGATGACATCCTTCCTTCTTACAAGACCCTTGAATAAAGCTTTTCACAATTCTTCTTTTGTTTATAACCATAAGAAGTCATACATATCTAAACAACATTTAATGTGTTAGCTATGTAACAAGTATAAATATAACCAGTTTCTTGTATGGATTCATTCTATATTTAAACTCAATATCTTATAAAAGATATTTTATATTTGAAAATTGTATTTATAATTTACAAAGATTAAAATAACAATATATCTACTGAGATGTTTCGTATTTGTTATCGTAAAAAGAAATCTGAAAAATCTTGCTTAAGAAATATATTCAATAAGTTATTCCCTTAAAATAAAATGAGGAGAGTTCCCGAGAAAACCACAAGTTATGCAAAAACTATGAATCAAAGAGTTACGTATATGTAACTGCATAAGACTATGAGTTACGTGTACCTAATTTAAAATTCGTCCCATCATATTTGAAGGAATCTGGATTAATATAAAATTAAATCAAATAATAAGATCATAATTTACTCAAATACATATTAGATAAATGTGTGGCATATCAACTATATCACTGTGATACTTTCTATATCGTCAATTTATAGTAAGCTTGATTTGGTTTCTATGAGGGACAAATAATCTAATTAATAAAATCATATACGCATTGATTTTTGAAAATTTACATGAATTTTAATTGAATAAGAAAAGCATGGTTTTCATCGACTCATGCAATTTATTAGCCGTATTAATTCTTTAATTGTCGCAACATATCAACTGCTCAATAGTCCTAGAGGAGATCGATATGAATCTCAAGTCCAATATGCCACACATTTATAAGGAATAACAAATGAGTTACTAGATGCATTGATAAATACATATAAAGTGATAAAGTCACAAATACCAGTATTAAATTCACCTACTCATTAGTCAGATTGAATAATAAACATGGGGATAAATGTTTTCCAAATATAAAAATTCATAAAATTAAAAGAGCAGTTGGTGTAATATCATAATAGGTTATATACAAAAACCACAGAAGAAATAAATGTTTCAGAAGAGACTAATTCCAAAAGAAAATAAGAATACCTAAAATAGATAACTGTACTAGAAGAGATTAATACAATCCAAGAAGATATTAATAAAATTCTTGAAAAGGATATTGGAGCTCCAAAACAAACTTCGATACCAAATATATATATATATATATATATATATATATAGAGAGAGAGAGAGAGAGAGAGAGAGAGAGAGAGAGTCAGGAATATTACAGAATCACTTTTTATTTTCAGAACCAAAAGAACCATTGATTTACATAAATGTAAATTACGAATCATTAATTTACATAATGTAAGTTAAAGCTGATGATATTTATTTGTTTTACATAGTTTATTGTTCATGTCTGATATACACATATATAAAATAGATTAAGTATCACCAAACTTAATTTACACTTATGTAAATCAATGGTTCTGTGATTCTGAAAATAAAAAGTGGTTCTGTAATGATCCTAACCCTATATATATATATATATATATATATATATATATATATATATATATATATATATATATATATATATATATATATATATATATATATATATATATATATATATATATATATATATATATATATATATATATATATATATGAGATCTCAATACATTATGTACAAACAATATAATATGGAACCAAATGAAATACATATTTGTATATGCTATAGCAACAAATGTAATTGATGAGAAATATTACATATCTAAAACTCTGTAAGGTTATATACACAGAGATGACTTGTCAAAATATCAAGATGCCTAAAAATCTAAAGTAAATTTGCTTAACAAGCATAACGTTTTCGGACCAGCAGTCCGAACACCCATACACGTCAAACCGATAGGTTATAAATGGGTGTCTTTCATGTAAAATGAAATGCAAAGAAAAAGATTATGTGATATAATGCACGAATTGTAATACATGGGTTTTTTTATAATACCAGTGATAATTATAAGAAAATGAAGTCCACAGTAATGATGCGATAGTGCTATCATGATCATCAGCCTCACAATCTAATAAGGACTTTAAATGAAACCTAGGTGTCATCATTGCAAACTTATATGGTACACTTGAAAGTGACATCTACACCTTTAAGAGATAAGATTTCCTGAAGCATTATAATTGTACCTCAAGATTTGAATGGTTGATATTTATATGGTCTTAAATAAGTTAGTCGTATATGGTACGATTAACTCAATAAATAATTTGAGGTAAAAGTTTTATAAAATTAGCTAGTGTGCTTTAAACAACTTATTTATTTTTTGATCTGTAGTTCGAGTATATGTGTTATGGATTAGTTTATCTATTTACACCTTGAAAGTGTTAGCACATTTTGTATGAATAGTGTTAACTTGCTAAGTACACCTATCACTATCCGATCACTATACATATACAAGGATCATTACCGTCCCCATATGAAGGATGAAGAAGTACTTGGTCTAGGAGTACCATACTTAAGCATGATCGGTGAACCAGTATAGCTAGTAAATGTCATGAGATATGATATTGCATTTATTAGCACATGTGCTAGCAAAATATAGTTCTAATTCAACACGTTGCACTTTTTTCCTTTATTAAGTTTTATCCCTTTAGGTTTTTTTAGAAAGAGTTTTAATGAGACAACGTAACTGATCTAGTAGAATTATTTTATTATATATGCCCCAAAGTGCCGATTTAACATTATCTTGAAGTATGTTGTTAATTATGTGTGATGCGTGCTACACTCTTTTCCTTAGTTATGGTTTTGTTCCGTTGGGTTTTCTAGCAAGGTTTTTAACAAAGCAGCTTCGTAAGCATATCAAAGAATAAGTAACTTTTGCAGAATTCAAGACATGCAATATGATAAGAACAAAAGTCTCGACTAGCTAATTATGCTTATGCAATCAAACAAAGTCCAACCATACTATATGAAGACAATACATCATGCTTCACAAAAATGAAAGAAGACTGCATCAAAAGATCAAATGAGCCAATATCATATAAGATTGAACTCTAAAGATTTAAAGTTACATGTTTAATTAAGGGAGAATATTATACATGTTGTACTCTTTTCCTTAACTAAGTTTTGTCCCACTAGATTTTCTTAGTAAGTTTTTAACGAGACAGCCTAAGTGATCCTGTTGTATCGGTTAATATCGACACTAACGAATCGAACCAACTATATCTCATAGTATAATGTTGATAGTGTATAATATAAAATGTCTGAAGATGAGTGTTATAAATGCAGACCATTTTTAGGCTCAACCAATGTTTATGGGCTTTAGGTTTTGATTATTGTGTATAAATATATCATTTATGTATTGCCTTTTGCTAACCCTAATGGAATGAATCAGTTTTCCCCTCTACTATTTCTCTCTTGTTTACTATTATTCACAACAGTTCAGAAATATATGATTATTTTGTATAGTATTTCTCTCTTGTTTTCTAGTTTGTTCTGCGTCGTGTGATATGTGATGGATTGTAATTTCATCCTACATTTAGAACTTAAAAACTGTAAAGTAAAAGAACATATCGCGTTCATGTTAAAGACTATTTGTTGAGGTTGTGATGCTTGAACTACCTAATTCTAATTTTTGTAATTTTAATTTTCGTGATTTAGTTTATTGTGATGTCTGGGAATTGCACATGTGTTATCTCACGATGAACATCGTTATTTCATGTTATGCATAATGTATTGATCATTTGTCTCGTTACATGTGGATCGTGTGATACGCACCGAATTGCAATTCCGTATTGGTGTTATAAGTTTAAATGAACCAAACAGTTTTTTTTTTATTTACTTAGGGAAATGGCAACAAAATGAACAGATGGTGTTCATGTTGAAGACCATTTGTTGAGGTGGTGGTGCTTAAACTACTAACCCCAATACCAAATTTAGCATCAATAAATCGTAGTTTATTAGATGCGATTGTGATTTATGATCGTAACAAGTAAGTTTGTAGACACATGCACTAATCTCATTAGCCACGAGTAATTTAAAATCAGCCTAATTAATAATAAATGTTATGCTTTTTTAGTGACGCCTTTGGCTCCATGTTATACGTGGCCAAATGTCGTAATCAACTACTATACTTTTAGGATATGCTCAAGATTGAACATGTCATGCACCTTAACCCATAACAGCTAGTAATTTCCTATAACACCCTTCAATAATTTTCAAAGCGTACATATGAGGGATAATCTTGTAAATTCAATCATATAGAGATATAGTGTTGGTGAGATCTATTATGCTTGCTTTATGTAGAAAGAGAGATTGGGACATTAGGTTCTTTGGTGGTATAAATACTTGTCTGATCAAGATGATTAGAGACACACATAGCCAGATTAGTAAAAGCAGCTTAACTAATTAGTAAATATGATGTATTGGGGCCATGTGATAGGAGAAGAAAATTGGAGAAAAGGGCCATGGACTGCTGAAGAAGATCGGATGCTCATTCATCATGTCAACCAACATGGTGAAGGCCGATGGAATTCTGTGGCTACCCTTTCTGGTATGCTACTAACTATACATATTATTTATTGTGATTTAAACTAAACATGCATGTATATACTATCTACATAACGATGTCTTTTTGTTTGTAAATATATACATAGATGGTAATTTGTGTTATAATCTTCTGGTCGTAACATAGGTCTGAAAAGAAACGGGAAGAGTTGTAGGCTAAGATGGGTGAACTACTTAAGACCAGACCTTAAAAGAGGTAGAATTACCCCTCATGAAGAAACCATCATTCGTGATCTACATGCTCGGTGGGGAAATAGGTACTTAATTATTATCCTTTCAAAAACAAAAACAAAATGCAAATATCACATGATGTTTAAACTCAATTTGTGCTGATATCATATATCTGTAAACTGATTGCTTAGATGGTCAACGATTGCAAGAAGCTTGCCTGGGAGAACAGATAACGAGATCAAGAATTATTGGCGAACCCATTTTAAGAAAAAGAGTAGTAAAGGGATAGATGTGAAAACACGGCTACTAAAGAGACAAAGGTTTCAACAACAACTACAATATCACATGCAACAAAATGAAGCTGGTATAGAAGAGATAAGTACATCGCTGCTTGAAGAAAGTGAGCACAAAGAGGGATACACGTCTCCATTAATGGTTGTGAAGCAACAAAACAAAACTTATGATGAACAACAAATAATTAGTTTATTGTTCAACGGTGGTGGTTCTTACAACTCATCTTATGTGCCTGAGACCCCTAAGATCGAAGACGTTGGTCTATGGGATGGTTTGTGGAACCTGGATGATCTTAACTTTTATGCTGCCAAAGCTAACTAGCTGCCAACTGTTGTGACATTTTCCTAGTGTGTATGTCGTGGCTAAAGAGCCATGTTTCCGTATCACAGCATAATGACAAGCTTTAAATTAATTATTAGAAAAACTATAACCATCTGATCGAAACAATCACCAATCATCCATCAAATTAAAAGTTACACTAGATAACAATGGCATATCTTTTGGAAGTTGCAGGATTTTGATTAATTTCGTAAGCATAATATTTAAACCATTAGCAGTACCAACAAGGCACATATAACAATATCATATGACTATTGAACTTGGTTGTCGGTGCCTCCTCCAGAATGTGTGGGTGATTATTATTCATTTAGCAGTGTCACAAAACCTACGTGACGTTTGCTTATTTGATATTTTCCTTTTAAATTTCTCAAACCAGACTTAATTTTAAATAGAATCCAATGAATTTTAGATCAGCTGGTTTGTGAGTAGGTATCTCACTATTTTTCAAAATGGAAGTTGAATCTCACTTGATGCAATATGTTTTAAGTGAGCCAGTGATTTTATCACAGTGGGTCTTTGAGTAGTGGGTTTCCCCTGAATGGTGGGCGGGGCGGGCCACCAGCGCCGTCTGTGTTTGCAGGCGCGAATGGCCATTCGCAAATAAGTTTACCCAGATGACTAGGCTTAAAGTATTTACAAACCGTTAAAAAAACAAAATTTTTATGAATCTTGTTCGAATGTCAAAGAATCAACTCTGTGATATCATGTCCCAGGTGAAGGTAAACCTAAATCATAAAAAGCAGACGTGACCTTTGCTTATTTGTTAGTTTCTTTTATTTTCTCAAACAATAAGTTATAACTTATAAGATCATTACGTTGTGTTTTTTGGATTCCGGTCCGGAATAAGTTTGATTTACAATTATTTTTCCTTCCGGAGCAGCTTTTGGTAGGGTGGAATAGGTTTAGTCAGGGGCGGACCTAGATAAAAACTTGAGGGGCAGTCGCTCCTTGTAAAAAAAAA
This sequence comes from Flaveria sonorensis, assembly GCA_025506505.1. Taxonomy (NCBI): domain Eukaryota; kingdom Viridiplantae; phylum Streptophyta; class Magnoliopsida; order Asterales; family Asteraceae; genus Flaveria; species Flaveria sonorensis. The sequence goes on along the minus strand of CM046431.1, from coordinate 47,990,712 downwards.
ATTTAGTATTATATGTATGTGAAGATCTCGAACGTTCTTCTTAAATTTATGCAGTCGCCCCTATTTTACTATTTATGAAAAGAAATTTTGGATCCACACTAGATCGAGTGATATAACAAAGTTAGTGAAATCAGTCGATCTCTTCTACTTAACATAAAAAAAGCAAAGATTTACACATAAACCTTTTGAAGTGTTATCTATTTGCACATAAACCTTTTAAAGTTTTGGATATAACATAACAACAAGTTTTTTTACCCGTCGCATCTTGTGGTGGCATCGTATGCGACGTGATAATGTATAGACTGCAACCAATGCGGTTTTTTTGAACTAAATTTATGTTGAAATTTAGAGTAATTTGAATTTTATACTGTCGAATGAAAACATATTATATTTTACACGACTTCAAACAAAATTTACATCAAAACCCATACCAATTCAAACCGTACATAAAGATAAGCTTGTGTGCCGCCGTCATATGTAGCCTAATAAAAATATAGACTACAATTGCTCCGACTCGGTTACAAACTAATTATATGTCGAAAATAGAGTAATTTAAATTTATACCGTCAAATAAAAACGTATTATATTTGACAATACTTGTTTTTGAATAATAAATAACAACAATAATATACTTGTTCCCTCTTTATTTTTTTTATTTATTTATAGAAAAAAGTTTGCAAAGCTTGCGCACATCAGTATATTCTTAATATATTTTGTAAAGATATATTTTTTATAAAAAAATCTAGTTATATGTGTTTTTTAAAATAAAAATAAATGTATAACTAAACTGTTTTTTATTAGAAAAACTAATTTTATGACTATACATAGTGTATAATACAATGATAAATTCAAAATCTAAAAAAATAAAACAAAAAGAAATAAATTAATTGGGTTATTAATAATAATAATCCCAACTTTCATATGTTGGCCGGGGTTAATCATAACTCAAAAAATATTTATATACACTCTTAATTTTACATTTATTTTCTTACAACAATCTATTACTAACTGTTATTAGTTTCATGGTGTGATAAAGGTTAATAAGATGAGTGCCTACTCCACCCAATGACAGAAATTCTGGTACACAAATTCCGGTAAAGGTTGAAAGAAAAAAAAGTGAGATGCAGGAGCACGTAGACATGGCAAAAAAAACGGTTCGGGAACCGGTTCGGCCAAAAAAACCGAAACCGGTTTCCGGCCCAAACCGGTCCCGGCCCGATCCGAACCGCCGGTTCGAATGTGTTCATATGTTGAAACCGGTTTCAAACCGGCCCAGTTTCATACCGGTCCCAAACCGGTTCACCAAACCGGTTTTGGTGGCGAAAAATAAAGTATCCAAATATGCAACAAACGAACGGAGAACGACTAGCCTAAATGTTTAGTTTTTAAAATTTTAAGTCGTTTGAATTGTTTATATAGTTTGAATAGTATCTTTATTTTATATTTTATGTAATCTTTGATTTTTAAAAGTTAAATTATTGAATAAATTTAATTTTAAACCTTTTGTAATGTTTTATGTTTTATTATTAATTAATAATTTATATAAATGTGTTTTATGATAAAAACAAATAATCATATTTAATTTTTCATGTATCATAAATGAATTACTTTGGATTTATCCTAAATGTATCATATTTACCCTAAATGTATTTATAATTAATTACTTTAGATTTAAAATAAAATAAAATAAAAAACAAAAAAAACCCGGACCGGTTTGGGCCCGAACCGGTTTTTAAACCGGCCCGGACCGGTTTGATAGGTTTGAGACTTCTAGCTTTGAAACCGGTTTATGAACCAAACCGGTTGAGAAAAAACCGATTTAAACCGGACCGGTTTAAAAACCGAACCGGTTTGACCATAAAAACCAGTTTGTACACCTCTAGCGAGTAGGAGGGGTGGGTGAGTGGGGTATAATTAACTTGAAGAAATCCTTCAATTGCTAAATATAAACGGCCAAGATATAAACTTGGTCTGATCCGGCGGTCATCTGTTTGTTTTTAAAACAATAACATTTTCAATCTTTTAATTTTAGCGTAATTCGTGCCTCTTGCTCCCCAGTCCCCACCCAAAATATTGTAGAGTTGTTCCTGCAGTTTCTGTCTTCTAGAATAAGGCCATATTTGAGATTGCTTATTTATGTTTTTTTTTTTACTGACTTTTTAAAATGAATTTTGAGACTGTTCATAAAGTTACAGTTCATCCTTTCATAAATAGTTTTAATCAGCATGTCACATTAGTTTTTCATTCATCCCCACCCATTCTTCCCACAAACATTTTTTACCCCCAACTAGAGCTGCAAACCAACTGAACGTTCGGCGAACAGTTCGTGAACCGTTCGACGGGAAGTTCGTTTATGTTCGTTCGTTTAGTAAATGAACGAACACGAACAAGAAAATTTTGTTCGTTTAGTTAAACGAACGAACACGAACACAAGCCGCGTTCGTTCATTTATGTTCGTGAACGTTCGATAATGTGTTCGTTTATGTTCGTTAATGTCCGTTCGTGAACGTTCGATAATGTGTTCGTTTATGTTCGTTAATGTGTTCATTTATATTCTTAATTTTTCTGTTATTTATTTTTATGATTATTATATCAAGTATGTTTTTATATTTATGTTAAATACTTATTTATTTTTGATTGATTCTGTGTAATGTTTGTAATAAAAATGTAATTTTATTCTAAAATAAATTTATAATCAATTGTATCCGTTTGTGTTTATGAGCTTTTTTGTGTTCGTCATGTTCATGAACAGTTGGTTGTGTTCGTTTGCTTTTGTTTGTATTCGTTTGCGTTCGGTAAGTGTTCGTGAACAGTTCATGAACATGTTCATTTTCTTAATGAACGAACATGAACAAAAAATCTCGTTCGTTTAGTGTTCGTGAACAGTTCATGAACACGTTTATTTCTTAACGAACGAACACGAACAAGGCCTTGTTCGTGTTCGTTCGGTTCGTTTGCAACCCTACCCCCAACACTATCCTTCCCACAAACACCTTTATTTTTCCATCTCACATTTTCTTTTTTTATTTACTTTAAATAAAGATATTTAAATTAGCCATTATGAATAAAACAAAAAAGTAGTCGTTATGAATAAAACAAAAAAAGTAGCCGTTATGAAAAAACAAAAAAGTAGCTGTTATAAATAAAACAAAAAAACTAGCCGTTATGAAAAAAATAAAAAAATAGCCGTTATAAATAAAACAAAAAAAAAATTAAAAAAATAAATAAATAAACTCTAAAAAAATTATTTTTATAAATGTAAAAAAAAATTAAAAATATTTTTATTTAATTAACACATTTTAATTAAAATATTATACTTAAATTATTATTTTAATTAAAAGATTTTAAAACATTTTAATTAAAAGCATTTTAATTTAAAATTATTTTTTAATATTGAGGCCCACCATCACCTCTCCCTCTCACCATCCTCGCGGACGGATTACCCACCTCAAACCATCACCTCCCATCGCCGCCCCTCCGGCAGGCGCGGTCCACGTTGACGACGGGCCGGCCACGGACGCGTGATGGGGACCGTCTAAGAAGTTAAAATTTTTAATTTCTCAAAAACTCTTTTTTCTCCTTATATCTTCGTTTCTATCCGAACACACTTTCATCTCCTTTCGATTTATCTTTTTTTTTTAATTAAAAGAAGTTTATAATAATCAATCTCAAACACCCGCTCAATCTCTCGTTTATTTGAAATCAATGGAGGAATGGGTTCCTTAATTGATCTCAAATCACCACCAACCATTTGGTTGAGTGGTAGTCTTATGACTTCCTCTAGGGGAGGTTGTGAGTTGGAGTCCTACTAGCAACAAAATGTTGTTGGTGGGCCGGGATTTACCGCAGTGGGCCTTCAGGTGACGGGTTTTCCCTGGAATTGATGGTTGGTAGGCTTGGGTTACCCAACGCTGTCTGTGATCGCGAGCGTATGGGATGCTTTTTCGCCATTGGAATACCCCGGGTAGCCGGACTTTAATTAGTTGGCCGTTAAAAAAAAAAATTGATCTCAAATCGAACCTAAATTGGCACCTCTCGATGAACCAATCGTTGTCCCTCCACCACAACTCCATCAGGGCCCTAACTCACAAGCAATCGTGCCAGTTCCCGAAGAAACCCAGCTTTCTACCTACGGTCGTTGTTTCGTCTCGCCTGAAGGATCCTTGGTTAGGGTTACGAATCTTGGAATCGAAGACGAGAGGTATTTTCGAATGAAGATGAAAGCAAGGATGATTTATGATTCTCTTAGGGTGTTGGTCGTGAATGAAGATCAAAAGCATACGTCTTTTGAAACTGGTGTTCATGTTGGCCATGTGTTCTTCTTCAGTAAATTCTGTTTGTTTTGTGTATTAAAACCATTGTTATGAGGCGATAGCTATAGTTTTATATGAGGATAGTGCATTGATCCGATCCTTAATGTGTTGGTTATAGAATTTACTGCGACCATATTTGGTTTCTTTGGATCTTCATGCCCCATAAATATGTGTGTGTGGAAAACAAGGTGTTTGTTTGCATGTAGAAAAACACCATAAGCAGATAAGCTGTTTAACTAAACAAAAAATATCAAACACCTCTATGGTTTGTAAAAGCAGTACTTTTACATTCCAATGGTTATTGGCTTATTGCATATCATATGAATGCTATTGATTTTGATGCCATATTCTACTTTTCACTTGAATTTCACTTGCCTCTTGATTGGCAACTTTTATGCAAGGTTTTCCATTTTCAGGTTGTCAATTCATGACAGTTCTCTCTACATCTACTAGGGAATGTTAAATTCAAGCATTTTAGAGCGATATTCGTCATTATGCTTCATTAGCTCGTCAATTCAAGATTAGAATGCTGGTGATATCTGTTGTAGACTTTATGTGCTAAGATCAGCAACTGGTACTTGTTAGCATGTATATATAAAGTTCAAATTGACTATATTGTTAGTAAACCATATGTTTAAATTAGTTGATTCTGGTCTAAATTGTTATGTTCTTTCTTCTTGAGGGATCGGCAAGTTATAGCTTTGCTGATATTTATATTGACATTATTTTTCATATCATTCTCTTTTTTAGTTTTCATTTATTTTTTAAGCTGTGTTTGAATGAAATTAGGGTCCAGTTTTTCAAGTGCATCGTCTTATTCTTGTAATCAATATAATGAAGTTATGAGGCATTGGATCTTTATTGAAATCCTCTACACATTCTTGATCACCTTTCTTCAACTTAACTAAATATCTTTGTACTCTGAAGATATAACTCAAGATTTGAGGTGAAAGATTGGATCATTTGTTGTCATAAAATATCATTTTCTTGTGGATAAAATCTGAATGCATTCTAAGAAATCCTGGTAATGATCCATTTCCAACCTCCACTTGGTAATAGTATTCTAATCCAACAGTTTTATTGTTGTTCTCTGAACATACAAATCTCTTTGAGGCCAAAAATTGAATCTTTTGAAAATGAGAGGGATTTAGAAATTAAAATTTCAGAAGGAAAGAGGATTGTGAATTCTCTTGATAGGAGTATGGAATTAATTGTGGGGGCTGACGCAGATGATGAATCGTGGGGATTTAAGAATGTGGAAATTGAAAAAAAATAATGCAAAAGGCAATGAACAGATAGCACCACCGAGTCCTAAAATGTATCTTGCTACAGGGTTTCGAATTAATGTTATGGGAATTTTTGAATATATATCAACTACATTCGATGAAGAATATTATAAGATAATAGTTATTAAAGATCCTTGCAATCCCCTGTTTTTGAGAAACTATGCACAGCTTTTGCAGGTAAGAATCTCTTTCCTTTTATTTTTTTAATCAGTTGTTATGTTTTAACAAAAAGTTATGGAATTGTTTATTAACATGACAGACTAAGGGAGATCTTATTGGAGCTGAGGATTACTACTTGAGAGCTATAACTCAAGATCCTAAAGATAGTTAAGTACTGTTGCAATATGTTTAGTTAGTCTGGGAGGTTCACCATGACCAATACAAATAGCTAAACATACTACAGAAGTAGCTAAACCAATCATGGAATGCTCAAATTCAGATCTTTGGTTACTACACTTCCCCATTTGAAGCCTTCAAATTCATAAATGGGTTTGCTGCTGAAGCGCAGATGGTGTTCACTGCAATGCCTTAAAGAAACTTACAATGGTATGAGAAAAGACACAAACTCATCTTTGGTTACTTGAGTAACAACTAAAAGTAAATAATTAAATCAAACTAGCTTATTTTCATAATCCAAGTCAAATGGTCACTGTTGTGCTAAAGATGGTTTCAAGTCAAGCAAGATCTGCCAATTTATAATCTATTTTCTGCCTTCTAATTGTACATATGTCATCAATCACGCTTAATAAAAATAATATTATCTTCATCATCTCCAAGTGCGTCTACTCTTGTCGAGTTCATAAGACTCTTTGCACTTGACATGTGTGTTTGGGCACAAGTTATGGTTCTTCAAACCTGACCCTTGTGTTTTTGTTCTGATCTTGTTTTTGGTTCCATGCATTGCATCATTCTCTGTTTACACAACACCCAAAACTTTATTTACTCCCATACATACATTTAGTTGATGTAACATGTGATGGTTAATTATAGTCTACCGTATTACCTGGGCTTGATAAAACAGCCCTTGGTGGCAACACAGAACTTGCCTTGCTATTTGATTTATTTTCATCTGAAACTTTTCTGTTGACATTGCCTGCTTTTACTGATTTCTTGTTGCCATCTGGTTCAACATACAAATAATCTTATCAAATTAGCAAAGGCTAAGGTTGAATTAATGTGGGAAAATTAAATCTTTAAATGATAGAATAGCAACCATGCCTGAATTTGACATACGAACCCTCACGTGTGGTGCTGAGTAACCATCTTTTTGTTCTGCAAGCGTTAATCAAAATGTTTTCACGGTGAATCAAAAAGAAAAGATGGAAGGGTAAGAATTAAGCACCTGGAGAATTTGATGGATCATCATATAAATATAAAGACTGAAAATCCTTCGAAAGAGACTCCGGTGGATCTTCTTCTTGTTGTTGTCTCACCTTCACCTTTGGATACACTTTTACCATATACAAAAACCATAATCAATCAATAGCCTATATTAAGATGAACAGATGCAAGAGAATAACCACAAGCGTACTTGATTTCCATTGGATTTGGAATGAAAGGTACTTGATATTCTAGAATTCTGGGTAACAAAGATTCAACCAAACTTGAACACCACAAAAGGGTCTTTAAGAAGAAGAAGGAAGAAAGAACATCAAACTGGTATTTCAATAAGGACATCGTGTGAAAATGATCGACATCTGTTGCGGTCAACGCAAAGATTTGTGTATGCGCCTCTAAAAAAAGGTGGTCGGCCAATTAGACCCCACTCAAATCATAAGTCAAAAGTTTAGGTCCAATGATTATATATTTTTATGTGAGAGTTATCAAATAACTAATCTTTTAATCTTAAATTTTAATTAATCAATGATTGTATATTTATATTTGATCATTCATTTCTTTTAATCTTAAATTTTAATCAATCAATGATTATAAATTTATATGTGAGAGTTATCAAACAAGACTTACGTACAATAGTTTCAATAATCTTTTTATACAAAGATACAACTTTCGAAAGAATCATCTAAATGGGATTCTGATTTTGAGTCCGGAAATGGAAATACAAATACATCAACAAGAAGCATCTTATGTAATCATAACACAATACTAAAATTCTCCAAAATGAAGTTGATTACAACTCACCCACATATGTTTTGACATGAAAAGTAAAGGGAAAACGTTGCCAAATTCATTCTTGTTTTCATTTGAAAACCGTACATCGACAAATTGATTGAAGAAATCGGAAGGGCGATTATTCGAGGCAGAAAAGAGCCAAACAATCACATGCCTTTGAGCCTCGCCTCTAAATATAAATAAAAATAAATAAATAATAATCACATATTCTTTCCCTTATCTTTTTCACCATTCACAAACATTCATTCTTCTTACGATTACAATTACAATTACAGTTACAGATACAGATACAGATAGCATCCATCCATATTTCTAGACATTATCAAAATCTAATCTACCAACAAAACTTGTTTGCGTCCTCATGGATTTGGTTGAAAAACACCAGGGAAAGAACAACCTACCCACCTCCAAAATTGTATTTTTGCTTCAGTAATCTGCTCACAAAATCAACCAAACTCATTAAATACATAGATTCAATCTGCATTATACTATATTATATTCAGGCGTTTGGGCTTATAATTTAACTTACCATCATCTTTCTTCATGGCTTTTCTAGCAATCAACAAAACTACAATAATAAACCCAACACCTGCTGCCCCTCCTAAGATAATGGCAACTGTTCTCCCTGGATTTGATCCTGCACCCACATTTACCAGTTTGTTTCAACAGAGGTTTGTCTGACTTTGGAAAAGAAACATACTTTACATTACACACCTGATGTAGAAGATGAAGATGAGGGTGATGAAAAAGAAGATGATGGGTTATTGGGCACCCCATTAGGGTGGTAATTATAGCTAATGAAGCATCTATGAAGATAGATTTGACCAGAGAGTGCACTTGCACATTCAAGCTGAGCTCTCTGGACAGCACTTTTCACACAGTTGCGACAATCAGAAGCCCCTAAATCACCTTGACATTGCCCTAAGACATACACAGACTGATAGCTGGTTGTGTAGAAGCCACTCCCAACACCACTCTCCAAAGATGCAAATGCGGAATCCCTTGTCTGTTGAAATCCATTCCCATTCCCATTGGTTTTCCCGCAGGTCTTGAACATCAATTCCATTCCGGAGACTTGATCAAAGCCGGAGACTTCATAGAGCATGTAACAGCCCAAAAGCTGGATTCTTGCAGCGACGGTCTTACCACAGAGTTTGTCCATCAAGATTGGCAGTCTGCTGACACAGCTGTAACAGTCAACATTGCTGAGATCGCCTCTGCACTGAAACAGCCCAGAAACGGAAGCTTGGCCGCTGCCGCTTGAAGTCTTGAAGAAGTTGGCTCTTGAAGATTGTTGAATGAGAGTCCCGAAAATGGCAGAGAGGGCAGATGAGTAGGCCCCATTGGGATCTGATAGAGCTTGTTTTGCACATCCTTTGTAAACCAAGTTGGTGTTGTCTGCTGCAGATACATCAACCACTGGGAGGAAGATGACAAGGAGCAAGGGCAAGAATTTCATGATCAACTTTCTTTCTTTCTTTCTTTCTTTGTGTATGTATGTATGTATGTACGTACGTATCAAATCATACTGGTGTTTTGATTGTTAGATAGATTTGATGAGGAAGGTGAAAAAGATTAGGGTTTGGGGTGGGTGTGGGTGTGGGTGTGGGAGTGGCCTACCTTACCTTTACTGTGAATATTGGAGGAGTCCTTTCCTTGTCCCAAAGATAAAAGAGGGATACAGTGCATATGCAGGATCCATATTTATGATTTTATGAATCTTGGAGGTCTAATTGTATCATTCATCTGTCACTTGCTTTTAACGCTACTTTTACTAATAATTTCAGATTCATTACCACTGCACCAATAAATAATTACTAATTTTTATACATATCTAAGCGGCACGTACGATAACCATTCATATAATTATGACTCTTTAAAACCCAACGGTTCAAAATCAAATTAATAATCTTACCATTTTTGTCGGTCAGAGGATGTTATTATGATTTCAATCAACACTCTAAATGAATAAATTTGAATATTCATGTACATAGGTTTTTAGATAGGGGCCGCCTTAAACATACAATTAGGCAGGGGGTTTAAACAAATCACACCGGTTCATAAACTAATAAATATCAACTTACTAAAATATCAAATCAAGTCAATTTTAACGAGCTTGAGCCCAAGCTCATATTATGACTATTTTAATAAACGAGCTCGAGTCTGACATCTTGAGCTCGAGTAGACCGTTTGTCAGTCGTATTGGCCATGTCGCTCAATTAAAACTAGGAAACAACTAAGCGAGCATAAACAAGCGTTTAAACATCAGGCCAAGTTTAAACGATCTCAAGTTTTCTTAAGTAAAAAACAAATCGAGCTCGGGCTCGACTCGACTAGTTTACACCCTATAACTAGGACTGAAATCAAAACCTAATCATATTTCATAACTAGATGTTATAATTGATGGAATTATTTAAACAATCTATATACATCTAATTTATAACAAATAATGAAAATGCCATAAGTTAACAAATAATGAAAATGCCATAAGTTCTGATGTAAATTTGCACTTTAATTAAAATATGACGTTAGATATAACTAGAGGGGACCCACGTAATTCGGCGCTAAACATAATCTTTAATTTTTTTATTAGAAAAAAGTTATAGCAAAAACATACACAAATTAAAAATACTAAAATGCTTTTTTTTATGCTATAATTAAAAAAAACATACTAACGTATGCAAAAGTTAAAACCATGTAAAAATCATGAAGAAGCTGGTTCAATAATCAACAATTTTAATTACATAATCAGCATAAAATACAATTAATATAACTAAATTCATAAAAGATAATTTTATCCTCTTAAACTATTAAAAATAAATGTAAAATGATAATTTTGTACTGCTCAAATGTATTATAATATTAATATTTTATATATATAAGGATTATGGAAGACTAAAATAATTAAAAAAGCAATATTTCAAAGAGAAAAACTAAAAAAATATAAAAATATTTGAATCTTACCCAACTTGTTCACTGATCCGACTCGTGACCAGCTAGTTCATAGAGATATGGTTCAAATAGTCATAACTAGAGTCCGATCTAGTTTTGAAAACACCGGAAGGTTGGATTGTGAAGTGGCATGATGATGAGGAGGGAGTTGCGAGACTAGTGAGGACACTGGATCGCCTCCATGTAAATTGAATGCTGTTCGAGATAGTCACCCATGGCAAACCGCAAGGGGAAAGGTGGTGAAAAAATGTTTGATTCTTTAATGAAGATGAAGCAAAAAATGGAGATTAATGAGAGAAAAGATGATAATATGTACAAGTTTTCATACAAGAAGTACAAGGCCTATAAGCAAAATTAGTTATTTGGCGAAGACTACAATATAAATTTAAGGTGGTTGTTCATTAATGTTTGTTTTACATTCGCTTATGTTTCCTTACGAACATAAACAAATCCGTTAATATTCGTTTGATTTGTTTGCGAATCAAATCAAATCAAATCATTGTCTTATAGTTTTTAAAGTTTAGATTGTGTTTCTGAGGTAATGATGATGAGAGGCGAGGAGAGAGAGAAATGTAAAAGGGCGTATTGGACCTTTACAATAAACGTTAACCTGATTTTTGAGTCAACAGATTGCCGTTTAAAATTCTCTATTGATTTTGAAATTAGCAATTAACAAGTTTTGAATTCACATGCAAGCCACGGGGCCCATAGCAGCTTCTTTCAAATTTCAATTCCAGTGGACCGGGTGGCTTCCTTTACCTAATCCCACATTTGGTCTCTCTTGGATCCCAAAGGCCCAACTGATACAACATGGGCCTTGGGCTTCTCTCTGTGACGTTTTCACTTAAATCAAACCATACATTCATAATTCCTTGTTATCTTTTCTCCTTGCACTTTTATTTACTTCTTACAAAAATCAAGTGACGATCTAAAGTTACCTATCCCCTTGTATCAATGCTTAAAGATGCGAGTCTCCTGTACCTCAAACTACTATAGTATCTCGTATATTATACAGACTAAATAAAAAAAATATCTAAATATTATGTTTTATTTTTATTTTTTTAAAAGAATCAACCTTATATAACTTAGAAAAGAAACGGTTTTAAAATAGTTCGTATTTTAGAAAAAAATATATTTGTTCAAGAAAAATTTTGTATCTTATAAACTTTTTAAATGTGTTTTTTTAATAAAAGATCTAGTTTTTAATTTTTAAATTAGATATGTTTTAAATAATATAAATACATTATATACTATTATCATTTAGTAAAAGATAGAGGAGTGAAAATGAAATGGAAAATCCTAGAAGCTCTTCTTCAAGAACTTGGTATTCCTACGAGATTGGCTCCTATTGTAGTTTCTTTTATTATAAATAATAATAGATATTTGAAATTAAAGGTGTTTTGTGAGAATAGAAATTTCCATCATTCTTGAGTTTTATATTCATAATTGGCAAATACCCTATAAAACCAATATTTACTTTCAGTTTTTTCTTACAAAAAATCATATACAATTTTATGCACGTAAAAACTAACATACTTTTATTTCGTCTTATAAAAGTCCATCAATATTTTTTGTACATAAAAAACCACCATACTTTCTGTTTTTTTTATATAAATATCGCTCTGCAATTATTTACATATTAAAGTCATTCACTTTTTATATTCAAGCAAATTCCAAAAAGAAATAAAAACAACTTTTACACCGAGTGTTTTGTTTGCGTGCATTTTTTCTCTTATGTGGCTCGTTTAAGTTATAAAATCTCGAGTTTGAATCCCTTAAGTTATGAGAGCTCGAACTCGACTCGCTTTGAGCTCTATTTTAAAGCTCAAGCTCGAAATAGTTTTTGAAAATAGAGTTCGCAATGCCGAGCTCAAGCACCCGTAAGTTGAACGAGTCAAACTCGAGCTCACATAAGTTTAACGAGTCACGTAAGGAAAAAGGTCGCACGGACAAAAAAAGATACAAAAGATGTTTTATTTTTATAAAAAATCACTCGAATTTAACAAGAAAAGTGACTTTAACGTGTAAATAGTTGTTTAGGGTTTTTTTTGTAAAAAACATAAAGTATGTTGGTTTTTTTATGTTTAGAAATTATTGATGGACTTTTATGAAACAAAATAGTAAATATGTGAAGTTTTTACGTGCAAAAAATTATACGGAGACTTTTGTGAGGAAAAACCTAAAGTATGTTGTTTTATATAATATTTGCCCTCTATAATTATACTTCAATTAAATGTATTTTTGGTACTTTTGAAATTTAAAATATAAGTTGTTTTTCAATGTCCTCTGTAAACATGTTTTGTATAAGCGCCATAAAACTCAAAATTTCCATATAAATTTTCTATTATGCTTTTTAATTGACAAACGTAAACATTCTACCTTACACCTAAATTATCATAGTTATGTATATAGGATTTGAACCAACAACCTCTGGTTGATTGGATAGTAAATAGACTATCATGCAACCCTAAACCATGATCAAATTAATCAGCTCATTTTTCTATCTTGAACAAATCTTACTGGACAAAAAAATTATCTCTTGGAAAAAGCTAGGTAGGTAGCTCAGCTAGATACTAACTTTGCAATAGTGTTTCTTACATTAACAACAAAAACATCAAAAAGGGTTTTGGTTATTTAATTAAGCAAGCATATTTATGTTGCAGATGAGCTTTGATTGCACCTATACATGGTTGCCATGTCATGTTGGCGTAGAGCTGAAAAGACTTGTTGAATGAATTGGTAATACAACTATATATATGAAGACATGACATGAGCATCTGTGTATATATATATATATATATATATATATATATCAAGAGAAGAAAATAAAGATGACAAAATGAATGCACCTGGAAAATCAATGTTTTCTTGTTTGCAGTTTGGGCTGTAATACAATCTTTGATTCCTGAGAGCCATGTGAACGAACGAAAGAAAGAAAGAAAGAAAGAAAGAAAGACTGAGCGTAGAATCTTGAAAAGTCTGAGAATAATAATTCAATCTATAGATGAGTTTTTGATGTAGGGGAAAGAATTTTGCCATAAAAGGTTAAATGGAAGTTGTGCCGATGGATAATTGTCTTGGTGTTTGGGGAAAGTGAACGCAACACAGCACAAACAGTGGCTCAAATCAGTAGCCATCTTTGAAGGAACAAGAACCTTATGCATGGCTTTGTATTCTGTAATTGATTCTTACAAATATATATACACATGATATATTGCAGTTACTTAGATGATGAGAATTAAGCTTGGTTATAGTCAAAACTAACCTATGTAGGTGGAAGATAAAGAGGAGGCACATAATGTATTGTCCTGTTTCGAATCAACAATATATCCAACCTGCTTTAATTGTTCCATTCATCTCTTGTGCACTTTATATTCTATTATCAACATCACATACTAGACCTTTTATGCCTTGCCTTCTTTTCATTAACATATGTTTTCTAATTACTTTCTCTGAAAGTACAACGTCACAAACTAGGTGTGTGTATTGCTTACCATTAGATCGATCGATAGATCAAAACAACAAATCATACTTTCACAGGCCTGGGAATAAAACAACTTTAAATTATACATGGTGATTGCATAACCAGGAATCATAAGTACATGATTGCTTTACAAGATTTTGGGGTCTGTTCAAGATCTTTATTATATATGCTCATCAATGAGCTTTACCATGATCTTGGATTGAGTTGCACCTTTTTATACTTAACCACGAATTGGAAGCAGACACGAGGCGTTGTACGTACTATTCTTGGTGAAATCTTGGTTACTTTTGCCTTTCCTACAATACGTGTATGTACGCGTTACTCATCAATCTTCTTTTCTCTTATCAAGTTAAAAAATTAAAAAAGACAGAGACAAAGTATATCTCACTATGATCATTTGAATCCACCTTCATTAAAAGATTCCATCTTAAAGTAAATATTTTTGAAGTAATTTTGTTACAAGATAACATTTTATATAAATAAATATATGTATATATATATAGAAAAATAAAATAGATTTAAATTTATAACTAGCTATTTGGTCACGGCAAGACCAAAACAAGAAATATTATAAATTACAAAGAATTTATATGGTGTAGTTGACAAATTAAAGTATTAGACATTTTATTATAATTGGATTAACTAACGAATAATATGATCACAATATCCATCCAAGTCAAAAGGTGCGAAGTGCACACTTGTTTGAATTTATTGTGATATTCGAAGTAATGAGTTTCCAAGGGGACATCGCCCCTTAACGTGGGGCATCTTCCCTGGTAGCGGGGTTTAAACGGCGTTAGCTCCTGGTTAGGTTCAAGGGGTAGAGCCCCTGGCTAGGGTTGACCTACTCAACTTAGAAATTTTTTATTTTGGTAAATATTATTTTACTAAAAATGCATAGGAAATTGATTTTCCTGAAATTTCATGTGTGTAACTCATGGAGAAAAAGTAGTCATATTTGAAGACGATTACTGCCTTTGGCAATTCCCCAATCATTACAAGATTTGAATTTGAACACAATTTTGAGTCAGATTTTCCTGGTTCATGAATTTTCACACACATATCATACTTGCTTTTATAATTGAGTTTTACCCAATTGAAAAGTTTGATGTGAACCAAAATAGTTTCAATCTGATAGCATTTTGTGACTCTCAATTTATCTCGACGATTCTCTACATAAAGGATCCACAACGGACAATTTTTACCTATCCATGGCAATCGATGGCGGTCAATGTGGAGGAGAAAGGAATGGGTGAAATATGTGAGGACGAATGTCAATGGACAAAGGCTATGAGCAATGTTTTTATAATCGAACTGGACAGTGAACTGGACGCCTTACTGGTCCGCTGGTCAAACCAGTTCAACCAGTCAAACCGGATGAAATTATAATTAATTTAATAATTATATGTACATGAAGTACTGAAAACTAGAAGACATACATAAAAAACCGGTTCAACCGATCCGACCCATACTTCAATCAATCTGGTTGCCGGACCACCAGTTTGGTTCCTGGACCACCAGTTCAATGTCAAAATAATTTTAAAAGATCGGATTGGAGTCCGGTTTCCTGTCCAACTGGTCATACCATCGGTGCGGTCCAGTTTTCAAAACAATGGCTATGAGAAGAATAGGAGTAGAGAGGGAAAACTAGTTGGTGTCGATTGAGAGGGGAGAGAATTCCGTCCGGGTATCAAGGGCCGATAAAACAGGTCTTATCGTGTTTAACAGGTTAAAGATGACGCACATAACTCACGTATCGAACATACAAAAGATTTGTTTAACTACCTGTATATTATGTGTATAATTTTTTTACACGCTTTTACGAACCAAAAAGGTGAAATAATGGAGTCCAACGTCATGATTTTAATTATTTTTAAAAATATAAAAAACTAAATCATATATCTTTATTAACAGTTTTAATCGTATTATAAACAGATAAAGAATTACCAAGAGTGTTGGTGGGAACGGACAGAGGCATTTTGAAAGAGTTAGTTTCTTATCATCATGCTTAACAAAATATACCACCAATGAAAATGGAGGTGATGATATAATATCCTAGCACATCAAAATTACTATTATTATTTATTATTTTTTTTTTTTGAATTGCTAACTTTTCCGGCAAATTTATCATTCAGACGTGATGTTAATGGATTCTTTCAATGACAAGGAATCAACCATCATGTCTAAAATTTAAACCAACTTTATTAAAATTATTCTAAACATGTTTTGATAATTGTGTTGAAAACCGGATTGGACCGGCAGATCCGACGGGCTGGACAAGAACCGGACTCCAATCTAGTCCGGTTCGATGCTAAACACCGTTTTGACGTTGAACCGGTGGTCGGACAGGGAATGGATCGGTTGAACCAGGGGTCAGACCGGTTGAACAGGGAGTCAGACTAGTTGATTCGATTATACATACATATATATATATATATATATATATATATATATATATATATGTTATTAAATTTTGGTGTTCTTTTACATATATATATTAAAATATTATAATTTTATCCGGTTTTAATATCGGGTCCTACCGGCTGAACCGGTCCGACTAGCAGACCGGAAAACCATTCGATTTATTGTCTGATCCGGTTTTAAAAACATTGGTTTGATCGAACATCATCAATGACAACCACATTGTCCACGCACATGCTCATAAGCATCAAATCCCACTAATTATCCCATGCCATTCTAACTTCCCATGTCATCAAATTATTGCACGACATTCAGTTTTACATGTTTCTTCTCATTCTATTTTGATCATGATCCCATGCTCATGTATTATATTTTCTCAAGTTATCGTATTAAGAACGTTTGAGTTAGTGGAAAGAAGGGGATCAGGAAAACTGAATCAAAGTTTATGTTTACTGTTCTTGTTTTCACTTGGAGACATAGGCCGGACCTAAGCGGTTCCTATGAGGCACCCTATGAAAACTTTTTGTATTAATATATATACGATCTAATCCAGACCGACCTCTAATAAATTTTGACACAAACCCTCATGAAATTTAATACCGACCCAAAATATTTTTTACTACGAACAAGTAAAAAAATTTGACACCGACCACCAAGAGTTTTACAAATATAAACCTATTATAGTCTAACTAACACATATTTTAAAGAAAAACTTATAAACTATATAGTATTAAGCTTATAACTCCATTTATTCTTCTAGATCTAATCACTCAGATATATAATAACTATTTATTGAAACTTCACCCATTACTCCAATATCCCAACCATTAAAAGTTTACCCTAACAATTAATAAGCAATTAAACTACAATATATTATATATACTATTATATTGACGGTAATTAAATGGACGATTATTTATTTTAATCATAAATTTGGGCGGGTTCGAGCTCCCTTGTTTATTATATAACTAGGCTAAAGACCCGTGTAACACACTGGTTCAATCCAAAAATATTGTTGTTGTTTAAAAAGGTTCGTAAGTTATAATGTTGTTGATAATACTTTGTATATCGATTTTTGTGAAAATATTATTAACAGATGGATTTAGATGTATTGATTCAATTAAACAACAAAGTAACTAAAAATTTAAATTGATATACAATGTTTGATAGTACATAAACAGGTTGCAAGTTGTTGCAAGTTGTAGTATGCATCAAACAATCTTTACAGGTACATAATAAGTTTAAACTTGCAGATATATATGTTATGATTTTTTTAACTTGCGGGTAGAATATCAAATAACAGACAAAGTAACAATTAAAGTTGTATATCATTAAACAATTACAATACAACTCAGATAAAGTAACCATCTAAAACAATAATTTGCTCATTTAATTAAACCATCTAAAGTAATATATTGCCAAAGGAACGATAACTTGACACTTGTACATAACTAAACATTTACAATACTACTCAAATAACGTAAGCATCTAAAACAATCTGTTGTATATGAGTAAGTGAAAAGTCAAAAAGGAGTTTTATTGATGTTTATAGTAAGGCAGGTGTTTCATTGATGTTTATAGTAAGGCAAAATGATACAAACATAATAAAAAACAATAATAATTTAAACTAAATGTTACATCATAGTATACAGATACAAACAATGAGTTAACTAAAATTTGACTTTTTAATTAATCTACATAACATTTTCATAACATAGTTGATTAAATGGTGTGTGTGAATTGAATAGATAGTTGTACTTAATGTTTATTATATATATATATTATATATATATAATATATATATATAATATAATTAAATTGTTAATTAAAATTGACCAGCAATTAAAATTGAACTAATTCATGCATAATTAAAATTGACCGCAATAGTCAATGTATAGGTATATTGCATAGATGGGTAATTAAATAATAAAATATTATTAGCTATGGTTGTAGATACAAAATTATTATAAATAACAATGTATTGATTCAATTAAACAACAAGTAACTAAAGATCTAAATTGATATGCAATGTTGTTGTACATACAACAGTGTGTAGGTGGCAGTATGCATTAAACAATCTTTGCAGGTACATAATAAGTTTAAACTTGCATGTATATATGTTAGTGATTTTTTTCAACTTGAAGTAGAATATCAAAACAATAGACAAAGTAGCAATGCATGAAAGTTGTATATCGTTAAACAATTACAATACAACTCAGATAAAGTAAGGATCTAAATCAATAGTTTGCTCATATGATTAGACCATCTTAAGTAATATATAGCTAAAGGAACGATAACTTGACACTTCACATAACTAAACAATTACAATACAACTCAGATAAAGTAAGCATCTAAAACATACTATTATATATGACTAATGGAAAGTCAAAGAAGATGTTTTCATGATGTTCATAGTAAGGTAGAATGATACAAAACAATAAGAAAACCACAATGATTTAAAACTAAATATTACGTCATAGTAAGGTAAAATGATACAATAAGAAACCACAATGATCTAAAATTTTATACAAACTATTTGATTTTTTTATATATTCAATCTATGTGTTATAAAATCGGGTATGATTTTATTTTCAAAGAAATATGCCCATGAATTCCTTTGAATTGGAGAGGAATCGATGAATAAATCCTGTAATTTTTATCACATTCGAATATAATCGAGCATTTATGGATTTGAAGGTAATCTGCAGTTTTTGTAGATGAATTATTTGAAAAAAGAAGAATCATCGGGTTTGATTTCATTTCCAAAAAAAGATGCACTCTAATTTAGGGTTAAATTTCTAAAATTTTCCCAAATGTCTTTAAATGAATCTAGATTAACATAAGAACAGATACATATTTAGACAGAAATTAAAAAAAATAAAATTTTAAGAAAATGTCACGTGACACTAAAATTATTATTTTATTAATAAATATAGATTTACCTTTATATTAATGCAAGACAGGATGAACAGTTACTTTTGGTGTACACATTCTGATGCTTGGTGTGCAATTGGGTGTTGCATCACTGTCACTTTTCTCCCTTTTAATTATGCATATGTCTCTATTTGTTCTTCAGTAAGAGAGAAAAAGAGTAGTGTAGTGTCGGTGGTGTCGTCGGCAATGGTTGATCTCCGCCTCTCGCTTTTTGTTCGCTCCGCCGCGCATCTGCCGGCCTTGAGGATGTTGGTCTTCTCCTAGACATCGCCGACCGTGCCTCTCTGCCTTTGTCGCAGGTGTCGTCGTCGCCGCCAATGTACTATCGTCGTTTCACGGCCGGTGGTCCTCCATCGCTTCGCGTCGGTCGTAGATGGTAGCGGTAGCGATGGTGGTGATAGCGGTTCGGTCAGTTGGGGTTGATTCCCCGTTCTGGTTTGTCATGGCGGCGACAGGGTTGGTGCAACCGATTACGAGTTATCAGATCTACATTTTCTGCCGTCCACCGTATTGGCGACAGGGTTGGTGCAACCGGTCGCTGGTTGGCTTACTGATGGTCGTGGTGGCACCGGTGGTGGCACCGGTGGTGGCTGTGTCTACGGTGGTAGTGGTGCCGGTTGATGAATATATTGTGGCTATTGTTTGTCGATGACGATGAATATTAATCATCCGAGACTATTGTTGTGGATCCGATTTAGTGATGTCGATGATGACGAGTTTTTGCTCATCGGAGACGAGAGTTGTTCTGTTGGTATGCTGTGTTTTGGTGTTTATTTGCAGAGAATTTGTGGGCAATGATGGTACGACCGGAGATGATCATGGACCCTCCTCAACTTCCCTTCTTGATTTTAACCTAAAATCCGTAATATATTTGTTTTTACACTTAGATATTTCACAATAGCATTTTGACGGTTGAATTGATCTTATGAATACAACGTTTTTAGTATTTAATTGATCTTATCAAAGATATATATGGTAAGATAGTTATTATTCCTTGTCTTACACTTCTGTTCAAGGTTCATGAAAAAGTCAGAACCATCAATTTTAAGCCTTCAAACCCTCAAATAGCTTCAACGGCTACTCCCTAATTGATTTGATACTTTCTTGAAGTGACCTGGTAGTCAAGGGGGAACAATAATGAAGGTGTTTTCTTGGTGCTTGATAGTTTACACATGTGGCTAGGTTTGGATTAGGGAGATGTAAAAAGAGGATGAAAGGCAAGACTACCATATGATTCGGGAGAGTGCACTACCGCCACCACTCTAAACCACTATTGTAATCACCACTGCCACGCTAAACAAGCTCTTACTAGAGTAGCTAATGAAAGAGAAAACATAAAATATTCTCTTGACGTGATGATAATGCCAAATGATGATACTTTCAAATCTCATACCTTACGACACGTGCTCTAACTGCTTTAAGTTATTGTACTATATGCTTAAGAAGTGGTAAGAACTATAAAAAGTAATAAAAATTTAAAGCGCTTCATATGTCAAATAATAATATATATTAAAATATTATAAGAATTTTTTTGGATTAGGCACTAGCTTTAACATTTTTCTTAAATGAGTAGTATCATTTTTTAAACCATATAAAATTAATATAGTAATAATAATAGCAAGAATAATTATAGCACTGTTAATAGTGGTGGCCGGTAGTAGTAGCAACAGCACCGGTGGTGGCCATAGTGGTGGTGGTGGTTAATAATAGTAATTAAAAATATAAAAAATAAAACTCGTGTCATTTTTCAATTAGCTAGTGACCAAATATATTATATCAAGTGAAAGTGGCTATATATGTGAAAGTTTGATTAACCAAAACTGTTTTGATTTGTTAAATAAATACATGGGTCAAAACAATCGCTAGGTTATAATGTGATTGTCTTGTCCGTAGGTAGAATCCAGGTTGAGGTGTAAAAGACAATGGTTCGTAGCTCCTATATATGTGGTACGAGACATGAGTATGAATTAAGTAAGATGCCAATGAATTAGTAATTAGAGGAAGGCCAATGGGTGTGTGTCCAACGTACACATGCATGGTCAATGGGTGAGCAAGTTAGTCGGACATATATTGTACGGACACCTACATTTGTACCTTATATAACAAACAAACAAACCAACCAACCCAATTTCCCTAGATCACCACCATCAGGTACTCCATCCTCTCTCTTTCAATTCTCCTCTTCCATCTCCATCTCCATCTCCATAATATAAAAAATAAAACTCGTGTCATTTTTCAATAGCTAGTGACCAAATATATTATATCAAGTGAAAGTGGGCTATATATGTGAAAGTTTGATTAACCAAAACTGTTTTGATTTGTTAAATAAATACATGGGTCAAAACAATCGCTAGGTTATAATGTGATTGTCTTGTCCGTAGGTAGAATCAGGTTGAGGTGTAAAAGACAATGGTTCGTAGCTCTATATATTGGTACGAGACATGAGTATGAATTAATAAGATGCCAATTAATAGTAAATTAGAGGAAGGCCAATGGTGTTGTCCAACGTAACACATGCATGGTCAATGGGTGAGCAAGTTAGTCGGACATATATGTACGGACACCCTACATTTGTACCTATATAACAAACAAACAAACCAACCAACCTAATTTCCCTAGATCACCACCATCAGTTACTCCATCCTCTCTCTTTCAATTCTCCTCTTCCATCTCCATCTCCATCTCCATCTCCGCCCCTACAATCAATCAATCAACTTTCTTATTATTATTATCCAGAAAAGCTTCAT
Organism: Flaveria sonorensis; assembly: GCA_025506505.1. Taxonomy (NCBI): domain Eukaryota; kingdom Viridiplantae; phylum Streptophyta; class Magnoliopsida; order Asterales; family Asteraceae; genus Flaveria; species Flaveria sonorensis. The sequence goes on along the minus strand of CM046431.1, from coordinate 47,968,445 downwards.
TTTACTAGCTAGATGGACATTCATCTTCCTCGGCTAATAGTTTCCCACATTCACCTCACCTCAAAGCCACAATCTTTCATCCGGCTAATAGTTCCCACATTCAACCTCACATCAAAGCCACAATCTTTTCATAAGCTCCAGGTTCCCTCACGCCCTAATTACTTTCGTATAGATATAGATCGATCGACCCTCCTACCGCACGACCCACCTTTTGTTTTGGAGAAGAAAAGAATGTTGGACGACACACCCCAACAACCTTCCAATATGGTACAATATTAATTATATATATATATATATATGTGCTTCTCTTCCACTTGCATTCTTTCTTTAATTGTAACGTTAAATACATGCAAGTTATAAATGTTGGAAACTAAAGGATTTTAAGAAAATTTCTGAAGAAATGGAATATTCCTTTGGAGACCAAATAGTGTTGTTAATAGATGGAATGATTGATCCATGAGATGCTCGCTCCATTTATTTTCTTTGTGATAGATGATGCATTTTATTAATTGAATTCCTTTTGTTGGTTCTTAAAGCTAGATATATAGCCAATGAGTGTATTTTACTTGCCTTCCAAAGTTTTTGCACTTTTATAATACAAGAACATGTTGAGATGTGACGGTGACGGTGATGGTTATCAAGTTGTATATATGTATAAAGTTAACTAGATTGATTCAAATTCCATTTTGGCTCTTATTATCCTAGCTTATCCTCTCCTTTGGTTGATTCTCGATCGCCATCTATTAAGACGGAAACACTTCCGTGTCCTTGCACTTGCACTTGATGATGGTCTTTTTACCAAATCCGTCGATCAGTTTGTTGCTTTGGACTAGCTAGCTAGTATGTACCTAATCGATCAACATGCAACACCCACCCTTTCCTAGCTTTCAATGATTTGGGGAATAAATATGTCACTTTCAATTTCATCGCGGTAGTCTGTCTTCAATTCTTTGATTCTTTGATTCAATCTAGATGTCGACCCACACATCAAAAAACCTATACCTATATATAAATGCTGCTACTTCTAGTTGTTTTTTTATATATATATATATACTATGGCTATTTTAAGTGCTTCCAATTTTTTGTTTAAAAAGGTTTTCCTATCAAGGTTTGATATATCATTCTTTTATTAATATATATCTATATATGTATGAGCTAGATTAATTATGATGTAATCACTCTTCATTTGCTTCCTATATTTGATGTATGTTTTTGGGAATAGCAGGAACAGGCATCGAGCCCGCTGAGTGCTCAAATATTAGAGTTTTGTGAATCAGAATTGTTCCCGGAAACTATACAAAACTCAGAAGTTGCTTCAAGCTCAAATTGTTGCTATGGCGAACAACACTCCTACCCCACAAACCTTTCCTTCCCTCCTGATATAATCAAATACCCCGCCACCGCCACCACAGACACCGATGCCAACAACTTCTCAATCATCTTCGATGAAGAAATAACAGAAAACGACATCAGTTCTGTCAATCTAGATTCACAACCTCTCCTCATCACAAACCTCCCTCCATACCTGCTTCAGAATCAAATCCCACCAACAACGATTGATCAAAACCACCCAATCCTACCGTACCCTCATCCTCATCCTCATCCAAGTGTCCCTGTGATTGCATTGCCCAGTACTCTCTGTGAAGATGATAGTTTATCTTCCAAGTTCACGCGCTTGAATAACCCTTCTTCATCCCTTAATTGTTCATTCATGGATCCCTCCATAACCTCATACCTGTCAGGAAACACAAACCCTCCTCTACCTGCAGTGGAAACTTGTGGGATTTTCACTACTGATTTGTTCTTGGGTGAGCTAGACTTCAAGGGAGACAATTATAATAATGGCATCTTCTGTCAAGATCCTTTGCCACGACCTTACAACAACTCTAATCAACTTCAGGTAAATAATTAATATCACACTTTGCTCCTTTTCCCTTTTACATTAAGCTTGGAAGCAGAAACCTTTAAAGTTACAAACAAACTGACCACCGAAGAACGGAAAGAAAAGATCCACAGATACTTGAAGAAAAGAAACGAGAGGAATTTCAGCAAGAAAATCAAGGTATTCATTAATTCCTTGATGAACGATCCAATTAAGAAATGCATGTGTTTGGATCAATTCATTGGTTTGATGCGTAGTCTATATATAATATCAAGGTATTTTGTTGGTTGTTACAGTATGCATGTCGAAAAACTCTGGCAGACAGCAGGCCACGAGTGAGAGGAAGGTTTGCAAAGAATGATGAATTCGGAGAGAACAACAGAAGCAACAGTCACGAAGAAGACACTGCCGAAGATGTGAAATCTTTCCATGTAATTAATGCATGTGCCTGACTTCAATTCATATATATTAATTGCATGCATGCTTCGTAGTTAAGATTAACAAGTTAATAATCTAAATGATGAATATTTGATGGGTTTTGAGCAGGTGGTTGTAAAAGAGGAGGATGAGAATTATGAATCATCAGACATATTTGCACATATCAGTGGGGTGAATTCATTCAAATGCAACTATCCCATTCAGTCTTGGATATCATTCCAGGGAAATTAAGCTTGCAATTCTTCAAAACTTTTGCTCAATACTTGATGGATTCGATCATCATCGTAGTCATCTATGTACGATCTATATATGCGTGTAGAGAGATCTGAGTTATGTAATTATATATATGGTACCTAATAAACAATGCCATTTTGTATATACAGCCTGCTATATATATACTTAAGCTAGATATTTTCATTTTAACTTTAAAGCATTTATGTACGTGATCAAGTTAGTATAGAGATTTACAGATTATATATTACTTTCTGTCACATTTTAATTTCTCTATTATATGTTATCGTGTTATATCATTGTTGTTATCATGTATGTCACCAATTTGTATGTTTTTTCCCTTTACGTAACCCTACACTTTTTGTCTACATTAGCTACTCTGTACGTTCTTGTTTACCTTTTCTTAACTTCTCCCTAGCTTATGTCTATACTTTGAGTACCCAGATTCATCATATGTTGTCCATTTGTATGTTATTGCAATTTATGCTCTATCATTAATTGTTTGCTACCACTGCCTGTCACTACTTTGTATGTTATTATCCTTGCAGGCAGGCTATCACCGTATGTGGTATTTGAATCACTATATGCTCAAAATGAGTAAAAGAATTATTGATGACTTTTTTTTTTGGAGTTTGCTCTCAACCCACCTCCCTCTAAACCCAACCCAAGTTTTGTTATAGTGTGAAATTTAATGAGTATGTTTGTTTATTTCATTTTAATTTCTTTGGAGACCCGGAATGATTTTTTGTCTATATACCTCCACTTTTTCACTCATCTTTTTATTTATCATTTCTAAAATCTTTTTGGTGATGATACTTATGTATCTATAATTATATAAAACATTTGAGAATGATACAATTATAATTTTACTTAAAATATAAGACACCTAAAATAACTTTTTAAACAATATACAAGTGTGTTATGCAATAGGTCCTAAATTGCTCCCATTAAGTATACTTCTTCTCATGAATACATTATTTAATGCATATTATATATTTAATTCACTAATTAAGTATTTTATGATGCTTTTAAAACTATATTAAATTTACATTTACCATTATATTTTTATAACTAAATAGTATTTAAATAAAGTATTATCTTATCTAAATACATAAGTTATAAGTATATAATTACTAAATGTTACTTAGTTATAATAATAATAATACTAATAATAATAATAATAAATAATAATAATAATAATATATTATTATTATTATTATTATTATATTATTATTATTATTATTATTATTATTATTATTTTATTATTATTATTATTATTATTATTATTATTATTATTATTATTATTAACACCCAAATATATTAATGTTTAAGCTAGGTCGGGTTAGATTGCGCTTTTCAAGTAAGACTCGATGACACACGTCGCATCGCGTATGTCATATCTATTAGTTTGATTTTATACGTGTTGACCCATTTAATAATGGGCATTTACATATTTCTCCTTCTTAAAATCATCAATTATATATTTACCCAAGTCAAAAAAGCAATTACATAGTTCCTCTTTATAAAACATATATATTACATATTTACCAATTTGTTAAATTATTTATTAAGATCTATATTACTCGTATTTTGACTAAAATATTTTGACACATTTCACTTCCTAATACTATCAATTACATAGATTCTAAAGTTCGAGTCTTCTATATAAATAAAAACAATAAAATTTCATCTAGTTTAAAATTTTATTTCAAAACAACAATAACCGATAATCAAAGTTAAATATCCAAATACAAAATATAATTGTCAAAATTTTCAAATAATTATAATAATAACACATCAATATGTAAAAATCACTTAGTAAAAACAAAAGTAAAATAGTTAATTAATAGGATAAGTTTAATAGAATGGATAAATATGTAATATATATGTTTAGGAAGAGGATGTATGTAATTAATTTTTTCGCTTGAAAAATATGTAATTTATGGTATTAGAAATAGAAAGTATGTAAAAATTCCTGTAATAAACGTGACACCTTTTCATAGAAAATTGACCTTACTAGGATGAGATAACATTGTGTAATGTGTATTAAATGCAATTATAATTTATAATGTTATTTCCTATCAAATGAAACGTGAGCTTTAAAACTTATAAAATCCAATTGTGCGTGTAGGCCCAAACATGACTACTTTGGGCCAGCCGGGTATGAAGTGATGAAAAAAAACTGGGTAGGGATCCGACTAGGCGGATACTACCCAGAACCGGTTTGGGTTCCTACCCGGGGGCATCATACCCGGTCCCTACCCGTTTGTAGCCGTTGGCTCCTACCCGGTTCCTTTGTTTCGTAGGGTACCCAGATCCTACCCTACCCTTAGTATGTACCAGACCGGTTCCTACCCGATTTCAACATTAATTCAAATTATAATTTCATATATTTATGTTTATTTCAATTTGAAATAGTATACAATTTCTTTTATATTAACTATCTTTTGTACGATTTAAACCTTTCATTTCTTCAATAAAAGAAGCTAATTTTTAGTGTAGAAATAACATCTAGTTTATTCATTTATTCTTTTAGTATGCTAAGTTTTTGTCAAGCAGATTTTCCTAAAAGTATAAAGCACTGAATCATGTTCGTAACCTTTTTAAGACATTTGGGTTAATTGGCGAATATCTAAAGATTTTCACTTACTTCATAATTATAGAAGTAATCTTTTTAATATATATATACACTCAAATATATTAATATATTGATCTATTACAATCATCAAATTTTCAACTATTTATACCTATAATAAATCATGTAGAAAAACATGCGTGTTGATTCATGGTGTCTATGCATTGATTATATTTTTTCTATCTTAAAATATTTCAAACCTATTTATGTATACTGTGAAATTTAGGATTCTTGGAAAATATTTAATATCTTTTTCTTAATCGTTTTCTAAAACAAATGAAGAAATACATATCAAGTTGTATTCGTTTTTTTTAGACCCGATGTTCTTCGAACCGAGGTAATATCTGATTATCATGTAACTTCATTTCTTAATATGTTTATCCTATAAAACATAATATTATAACAAACAGTATAAAAACCTATTAAAACTATAAGACATCATATAACTAAAAATGAGGTTATTTAGTTGTATTTATAGTGAAGAAAACCCACAACAGTCTAATTTATAGCCGTCGCCAAACGTTCGAAAATATTTTTACAAAAAATTTTCACGATACCCGATTGTACCTGGTTCCATAACCAACCCGGACCCGAACCTATCCTAACCAAATACATCGGGTAGGGTATAGGGGTACTCGTACCCGGACCAGTTCCTACCTAGTTCCTAGGTGTACTCGGGTCCAAAAAACCCAGTGGTATAGGGGTATGCGTACCTGGTTTCAGGTATGGCCCAATACCTGATTTGTGCATCACTACGGGTACATTTGCTTGTTGAATCAAAAATCTTGAGTGGTTGTCGTAGAGATGTGCGGTTAAAGTAAAAAACTTGGTTTCGGTTGTAGACTGGATCTGATAATATAGCTTAAAGAAACTGGTTCCTAGAATAAACTGTTAGCTTGACAACCTGTTTCGGGTTGTCTAAAAATTTTACTTGTCTAACGGATTAGGTTAATACACGAACCGGTTAATTGGTATTGGGTAAAAAAACCATTTTTGAAATTTAAAAGCAATTAAATATTAAACTCAATACATAAATTAAACTAAGTAAACTTTAATTTTTTGATTATATTTAAAAATGTAAAAATTATAATACAAGATTTATTACAAGAAAAAACATATTTAAAATCGGTGCCAAAACTATAACGAGATATAATTATAAAACAGTTTGTGGGTAAATGGAGATAAGCGGTTAACTCGAATATAAAAAAACGGTTTTGCTATAAACCGGTTATAAACAGTTATAAGTATACCAAAACCATATGGTTTAAAGGTTTTGGAACCGTCTTTCAATATGGAATAACTAGTTAAAAATTTCAGTCCGAGTCAGTTTATTGTTTATTCTCACATCTAAGTTGGTGACGTCGCATCCTCTCCTTCCATTCATATATATTAATTAAAACATTTATTTTTCTTAAAATTCGTTGTATCCTTTAAAACATCTATTCTTATACAACTCTTATTTGATTAAAATATATTTTATTTATTATTTATTTATTTTTTCATTAACAACTACTCACAAAAAAATATAAAAAATAAATATAGGTAAAAGCGCATTAACCACTTTAGGTCAAGACGGTGAAAAGCGATTATTTACAAAAAGACATATTTTAAAGATTAAGATGTCGTGTCAAATTTGATTAAATCTAAAAAAATTTCACAGATATGGTTGATATACAAGGCAACAGGTTGTGGATGATCTAATATAAAATTTCTTTTCCAAGTGGCTTCAAAATCTTATTTTGGGAGCAAACCAACAAAAACGTCTTTGCTGATTGCATTGTTTTCTTCGGGGGTTGTTGCATACATGTGCCCTCTATGATTTTTTTTTTTTTTTTTTTTTTTTGAATTCAGGGTTATTTTGAATTCGAACAACCTATTCTTCTATTTTTTTTGTAGAATATCTTCGTAGACACCAATATTTTCCATCGATTGGGTCCATACTCCAACCACCACACACTATTGAAATTTTGAAAAACAAAACGTTCAAGAGTCAAAATATTTTACATCCTGCATTTTATTCACTATAACCGATATACTCCAAGAAAACTGATTTTGTTTAATCATGAATGGAATTACCACAAATATGTGTATTTTCTAACAACTAATTGGATCACTAATGAACACTAGGCCCACTGATCCATTTGATCATATTTATTACTTGAGTACGGAACTTTAGGGTGTTGGCTGACACGATCCGAATGGAATTTTGTACATTATTCTCGAACCTGAGACCATCATTAAAAGAAACCCTCTGGCAAAACCTGAAACTCTTCTTTTTCGTCACAGGCGGGACTTGAAACCAAAACCTCTCTTATTTTAATGAAGTCTGATGTATCTCACATCAACCACTTGAGTCGAGAATCTTTACCTTCTTTAAAAATACTTGGAAAAAATAAGTTGAGTTTGTTTGCATTTATAAAGGTGCAGAGCATGGTACACTAGTAATTACGGAGATCATAATAATTTCATACTAATAATAAGTCATAAAAATTACAAAAGTAACATATAAACGATGCATCATTACGCAACTGATACGAAAAGTTTAGAACAAGGTTTGATGGGGCCATAGGTCGTTGAAACAATTTGTCATTGTAAAAATTTGACAAAACTTGTAGGTGTTGACAACTTAAACGTCTCTTAGAAGAGTTTCCGGTTTTGGCTTTCAATTAATTTGCCCATTTTCACATTTTGAATGAAAGTGCATGGAAGCACTGTTTAAAATAGTATGATTTAATGAATTATTTTTATTGGTTTTTAGTATCCAAACTCTATTTGACCCACAAAAGTTAGACGTTTTTAGAAACAAATATTTGATAAAAATTAAATTTCACATAAATTTACCAAATTATTGTCAAAAGACCGACAACTTTTATCTATCAAAAAATTTTCACGTTAATAAACTATTTCACTTTTATCATTGTTATATTTTTAACAACAACACGTAAAATATCTAGTATAAAATGAGCAACACTAGATATTTTAGGACTTACAACCCCCATGACTCGAAGTCGCAACTTTTTGGTTGGGGGTAAAAACATCACTCTAACTTCTACCTATTTATTGCCGCATCCTATCCTTCAAAAAAAATAAAAGATAGATAACAATAGTGTGAGAGTTAAATACATTTATCTATTTCAAATAGTTATGAGAAAAAATAAGATTTTTTTTTTTGAAAAATATGATGGTTTGTGGGTTGATTTGGAAATGTTTTTGGTTAATAGGTGTTCCGCACTTGGGTTTTACGGAATCAAATTCTCAATTATTGAATCCGTAAATGAGAATTACGGATTCCATTTTGACTGTTAGTTGACCGGCGACTTCTCCGACACATTCCACGCCTTCACCTGACTTATCCAAACTCCCACTATAAACCACCCAGTTCACCTCGCCAGAGCTCTTCCACGCCTTGCTCTCCACCGTGACAACCCACAGTACACAAACACCGCCAACGCCGTCACCGCACATTCTTGATTTCAACACCGTCTCCACATGATTATGCTTCATCTTCTTCAATTCCCGTTCCCCTCTCATTTCCACACCTTCATAGACCCATCAGCCGACCCCGTGAACACCAGCCTCGTGCTACCGATCGAGTTAAAAGCGTCTTCGGGCAACCCCCATCTTCCTCTCCGACAAACGATGTTTTAAACAGTCAAACGTTGTTTTATACGGTCAAAATGGAATCCGTAATGTCACATTTACGGATTCAACGATCGGGACTTGGATTCAAACAAAATCATTTTCAAATCAACCCATAAACCATTAAGTTTTTCAAAAATACCCATTTAAGAAAAATTCAAAAAATAAAGGCTAAATCATAAATGATACAAAATAACATTTGTTTGGACAAAAAAGGAGAAGGATACATTGAAGAGGACCGAAATCTGACAAAAAAGACTACAAACTTTCCCAACCAAACAAAAACATTAAATGAAGCCTTTTCCTGCCTATAATATGATCACATTTACTCTCACCATCATCAAACCTCCACCAAGGTTTTTATAACATTTTCTTTTTTAGATAAAAGGTGAAATTAAAGCACCAAAATAGTTGTTTGCAAATTGTATGCACCGTGCAATCTTCTTCATTTGCCAGAAACCAAACGGAACATGTGATACTGATTCATTATTTTTAGCAAAAGTTGTCCTAACACATTTAACAATTAAAAGAAATTGTACAATATACATTTAAAGATAAAATACAATCAAAAGATTGATTTAATCTTTAAGAAAGATTAAGACAAATTAAAATCGATATGACTACTCTAACCATAACTCATTTCAAACTATTTATTTATCAATTGTTTAACCATTATCTTTCTCTCATTATTTGGTATTCTTAGACAACATTAGCATAAGGATCTCAATTCTTAACACCAAAAACAAAAAAATGAAATACCTAATGCTAATAAAGTTTTGATTGATTTATGTTGCAGAACTTTGAAAATAAAATGCAACTCTGTATAGAATTATTAAGATGAGTGGACTAAACACTAAATAGTTATTAAATAGTTTTTCGTATCAATAATTTGAATTTTTGCCATTTTCAATCTTGTGGCAATTCATTTCAAACTTATAATATTGAAACTTTTAACAGTGACCTTTTTTTAGTTATTAATTCTTGTTACATCGTAAATATTATTTTAGGGAAAGGTTATTCTTAGTTCCATACTGTTTTAAAATTATTTGGTTATGCAGGAAAGATGGAGCTTTGTCTATTTCAAAATGCAATAGTTGACTTACGGAAACGCAGGTCGTGAATCCAATAATATATATTTTGAATAAACCCAAAATTAAACGTTTACGCGGTGAGAATTAATAATATTGATTTTGTTTTTTTTTAACATCGTAAAATATTTAGAAAAGACATCATTTTTTTCTTTATATCAAATAGAACATGACATATATGGTCAATTGATACGTGAATTGCGGACATGTGAAGTCATCAATCAAATACATAAATTTAATTAAAATAATTAATATATATAAAATAATACATATATTAAGAAAGTGAATTAAACATAGATTAACTTTAAATGCTTAATTAAATATAGCATTTATTTGAGAGAATATATGCCTATATTGGAAGATATGAGATGGTTGTTAAGAAGGAAAATTTTAAAGTAAAAATATTAATATTAATGTGTGCATATATTCTGATCTCTGAGACTGTAAATATACTTTTTGACTTGACCAAAAAACAGGGGTTGGGTTGGGTTGGGTTAATATGAGAATTGAAATGGGTTGGGTTTGGTTCGAAGTGAGTCACATGTGTGTGTGAGGAAGGGGTTGGGCATCCTGACCCCACCACTCTCCCCTTAGGAGTTAGTGAGTTGGGAGTTAGGACTACTGCTGCAAACCACAACATACAACAATGCCAACCAGCTCATCTCATATACCCACATTGCTTTCTCCATCATCCATCTCCTTCCAATTGAATTAGGGTTTCTTTTTTCTTCTAAATCTTGATTTGGTAACACCACGAAGAACCCCCACCACCACTTCTCCTCAACCATACGTGGCTTACGCCATACGCGCAATCTCTTTTTGGATTCTGTTTATCCCCTTCCTTTCTTTCTTTCTTATGCAATTGCAGTTGCAACCGCAATTGCATGCTCCAAAGTTGGTAAAGCCTCTTTTTCATTTTCAATTTCATCTATTATATTAAATTACATGTGTTTTTGTTACTATACATACTAATTTTATTCGAAATTTTGTCTCTTTCTCTTGTGGGTATAGGTATAGGTATAGGCTCAAGAACACTATCATACCCATCACAAACTTAGAGACGCAGGAGCTGGTTGTTGCTGCTTTGAACAAATTTCCAGTCTTTGGTATGTAATCTTGATTTTTCTTTTTGTAGTTTGTTTTTTTCTGGGGTTTCTGGTTTGAACAGCTTTCTTGTACCTATCTTTATATCCTACGAGTGTAGAATTCAATTTGAGTTGGTTCAAATTTTGATTTGATTTGATTTGCTTTCCTAAAAATCCCAATTCAAGATATGTAACCGTCTTCCAATCAATCTGTTGTTGAGTTAACAAACTCATGTCCTGGGTTTAAGGAATTCGAGTTTTGATGATCTAGTAATGAGTTTCAGTTATCACTTTGGGAATGGAACGTGTAAGAGGTTGATTACTTGTATTTGCAGCATATTGTTATTTTGGCATATAGATTAGAGATGCTGTTACTTGCTTTCCTTTTAAAGATTGTGACGTATTTGCACCGCTCTTAGAGATTTGGTATGCACATATATCCTTACTATAAGCTCATTATAAGTTGGTGTTGAGGATTTACATGTAATTATATGCTTCTTGGATATTCTATTGAATATTAATTTAGGACTAATATGTGATGTTTTGTGTGACTTTCTTCTGATTGAATTAAGACGAGCAATTCATGGCTTTTTTTATTGTTTTACTTCAATTATAATCCTGCTTGTTAACTCACTTTTTCTTATGCTTCGTACTCTAATGAATGTGGGACTTGATAACTAGTTGGATGCTTGTTGCTTATTATTAGTTTAGCATTATGTTTGATTTGCAATTTCTGTGCTGATACTTATGCCCATGATCTGATTGTCAGCTTACTCTATACAATTCAAGACACAATTGAGGACTGTTCTATTACATTTGAACATATGTAATTATCTTTCCATCTTGGAATATCTCATCTTATATCCTAGTCAGAGATGATGGATAATGCACTTGTGCATAAGATTGTTGGCAAAAATGAATATCCAGAACAGGGCCCAAACGGCGATTTTGAATTATCAAAAGAAGATTGCCTATCTACAGTATCGGCAGGGGGGCCTTCAAGCTGTAAAAAGTTACAGATTAGTGATTTTTGCACACAGAAGTTGTTTCTTCAACAAATATCCGTCTTAAAGAAGATGATGCCAAAGCAAATCATGACTCATGAAGAAAAATACCTACGTCATTACCTTGAATTAATTCATATGAGCACCATGAGAGAAAATTCATGTTCATTCTCATCAAGCGTAAACATTTTTCCTGATAGATTTAGTTCAAGAGTAGTTGGTGGTGACGCTCTTTTATTATATTCACCTGGAGCTGAAAATGTAGTCATAAGCTCTTCTGCCAATCCAATTGTTGGCTCGATTACAGGAAGCACAAGCATGATAAATCTTATGAACAGTCCGTTACTACGCCGATTAGGTGCCTCTGACAACAATAATATCGGTTGTGAAAACCCGAGTGTGTCGGAGATTAGCGAATCTTTATGTGTTGGTTCATCGCATGACATACCAAAGAAAAGGATAGTACCCAGCGATCAAATTTTTCGAGGTGATCCCATCCATAAACGGCTTGTTTCATTCTCAAGCACAAACTCCACATCATCCTCCTCATCGTCATCCTCATCATCCTCATCATCTTCAAGTACCTACAGTCATGGAATGCTCCATTGTTCATGGAACAATGGATTTCCTCGTTATGTTTTCTCTGTAGAGGATCAGAGAGAAGTTTATACAACAAATCTTCTGAAAACAGATTCTGATTATGTATACATGTTCTATTCTAGATCTGGGAAAAGGGAAACTGAAATTAATGATGATGAGTCAAATCTTGTGGGTAAAATGAGAGTCTCTACCTCTTTCACACTCTGTCCACTTGGAACAGAAATTATGGAGACTCAGTTTATTTTATGTGCTACTGATCATCACATTGAAGGAGGTATGCATACTTCAAATCAGACGGTTAAAAAGAGCACAGGTCTGTCTAAGAAAGTGGCAAGTATTTTAAGAGGAAACCACTCTTACAGGCGGAGGACTTCCTCTAAATTTGATGGATCGGTTGCGCAACCAGACAACTTGTTGCTGTCAAATGAAGAAGGAAATATGTTTGCTGCAAATCTTGAGTTAGCTGCTATTGTTGTGAAAGATCATATTCCCTGTAAAAAGGTAGAAGTTGGAGGGTGGGGATTGAAGTTTCTCAAAGAAGGGGGACATACACAAAAAACTGCAGCTCCTGAAGTATTGTGTGAAGCTTGTGGACACAATAGCAATCATCATTCTATTAGTATGGATGTTGTCATCCCAGCAGATCTTCATGGTGGGCCCAGAACAAAAAATGGAGGCCCGTCTGGCCTTGTTGATAGGTGGAGGAGTGGCGGCAGTTGTGACTGTGGTGGCTGGGATATCGGTTGTCCACTAACAGTACTTAATTCTGGGCAAAATAACAAAGATGTGTTGTACCAAGATGGTGTTTTTGGGAAAAGTAATTCATTTGAACTATTTACACAGGTATCCTATGCTCCTTTAATCTCATATTTGTCCTTTCAGGTATATAAGATTTAAATTTGATTGTTTGTTTGGTTCAGGGATGTAAACAAAGTGTGGCGGCGGTTATAGAAGTGAGAAGTGTCCATGATGGTCTGTACTATATCCATTATCAATCAACACTGTCTGGTTTGCAGTCTCTTTCGATTGCTGTGGCGATAATTCATAGTCACAGTCCCACCTTGAAACCTAATTTATATAGAATGAAACCGAACTAGTTTCTTCTTCTCTTATTTATTTGACTAGCAGAACTACAGAAAAACTGGAATCACACATGTATGTCTTGTGAAGTGATCGAAGAGACAGTTGTTTGAGTTATATATACATGTCTTAGATTGATTTGAGATTGATTATGCTGTTGAAAAGCAGATCTGTAAATTTGAGATCTATTGTTTGTAGTATCAAAAATTTAAAATTTGTGTAAACATTACTGGTTATGTTTTTTCACCTTGAATATGAATATGGTTCAAGTATAAAAGGGGTTGATCAGGTATATATGATGGATTCTTTCTCAATTTTAAACACAGGACCTATTAACCTATTTTTCATGCTAGCTAACTGAAGGATATGAAATTTACTACTTTGTTTTACATAGCACTCTATAAATCTAAAAAGCAAAGTAATGGAAAAATATGTTTATGTTGTGTTCTGATAAATACCTGTAAAATTATGAGTTACTATGCAAGATTTAAATTGTTGTTATGAGTTTGCAGCATGCATTTGATTTAAGTTTCAGCAATAAGTATATGTTTAATAGATTACATAAAAATTGTACAGATAAAAGTCTTGTTTAGTCTCTGGAGTCGGCTTGAGATAAAAGTCTTGTTTAGTCTCGGGAGTCGGCTTGAGATTGATATGTGAAGGTCGGACTTGATTTTTAAATGAGTCATATTCTGAGCTATGGGGTTAAGATTGACTCGATTCAAGCTTTTATGCCCTTATTCCGAGTAGCTAGAGCCCACTTTACTCGTCTACACCATTATTAGTAGCTCTATATTTTAAAAACGGTCAAACCGAAACTGATCCGTTAAAATCTGGCTCCACACGAGCTGATTTGAAGAAAAAAAAAACGGTTCGAGTATATATAATCAAGCTGAATCGGGTTTGGCTCAAATCCAATTTGTGTACCGTATCATGTCTCCCTCTTAACTGTCAATATGAGAATTGGGCTAGGCTTACAGGGGCACATAGAGATAGAACCCATAATTTTCAGCAGCCCAATCTTGAATTTATAAACCGATTAAGCCGTAGCAAGCATGCTATTGTATGATAAGTAGGCGTACAGGGCCTACGGTTCCTCCTGTTTGAAAGATATGATAAAATGTGGAAGTGAGGTCAGTGGTTCAATTTGATTACCATAATAACTTAAACCTTCCTTTGATTTCTTGCGTTCTGTTTATGAATCGAGGAGTGAAGAATGTCAACTGTGCGGATGACACGGGGCCCAAGCCACCGTCTAGTCTATATAAATATAATATCCGTCAACTGTCAATTACAGTCTGCGTCCGTGACTTGCTACTGTCATGAAAGGCAAGCCATGGCGCCCAAAGGATGGCTACTTCCAAGCTTATCTTATACTCATAATCTCATACTTATACCTCAACTAACTTGATGCAATGCAAGCTTCTGTACCTCTTAACTTGAATACCACGGTTGCTTGTTTAGTTCATTTTTCTAAATGCCAAATGCTACATCATTTTTCTTCAACTTTTTTAATAAAGTTTTGATTTTTTTCTACTTTTCTTAATTATTTTGTTTCTACCCTGTCAAGGTTGGGACATTACTGCCTTCCTTTGAGAAAAAAATGTGAAGATTGAACTGTTTTTTGTGCACTAACATAATATATTAAGATTCTTGGTGGGTATTGTTGCTTGATTGCATTAATTACCAGGTCTAATTGTTACATGTATTAATGTTTATTATTCTCACAATTGGATAGTATACGCTTGGATAAACCACATTAGGAATTTTATTGTTTTTTTCAACAATTAGCAATGCACTAGCAGTTGTTTAATACTCTTGATCTGGTGGGCTTGTTCAAGTCTTTTAGCCAAACTTTAGTTAGGTATTTTTGTTATATCTTGAGTTCTGAAAAATAAGGTAGGTTCATCACTATGGTAGATGGTTGTGCTTATGCTTTTTAAGCTCACGTCTACCCCTTGAATCAGTTTTGTTTATTTCATTTCGGTTGAGCATGTAAGCTGTAGGTGCTAAGGGAATGCATATCTTTATTTTTTTGCCTGGAAAGTACATCTATGGTTAACGCGAACTATAGCCATACTAGTTAAGTATCTTTCATCTTAATTGATTTATACTGTTACACGTCTGGGAAATAATTAAGCCTATCGTTATGGATGCCCTTCTGCTTCTCAAGCTCACATCTGCTCCATTTAGGCTTCATGTAAAGTCATAAACCAAGTCTACTGCAATGGTATGTTCTGTCAAACAGAAGTTTACTGCAACTCCGGAATCATCGTTATTGTGTCTTATGTCACCATGATCCTGTTATGTGCTCTACTTCCCTTAGCACCAAAAGGGGGAGGGGTGTGTACCACGCCCTTTAAAGGGCCAGGTCAGCTTTAATGCCTGGGGCGTTATTGTATAGCACATGGCCTTATTGTTTAATACTGTCCTTTGTTTAGAAACTATAGTGAGTATTTATTGCTGATGAATTTTTGCTTCATATAATCACACGAAGGATCCGAGGCCATCACATCAAAATGGTGTTTAGTGGTCTCTAGGATTCTATCTGAATTCATTAGTGCTTCACATAAACTATATTTATTTTTACTTTTTCATTATCTATCAAGCTTTGCTGAGATAATGTATTTTCTTATTAGGGTCTTGTTCCTTTGTGATATTTGGTAGTTATATTTCAGTTCTGTTGCTTGTGTGTTTTTATCTTCATGAATAGTCAAGTTTGTTTCCAAGTTTGTTGGTTGATACTGTTATCACTTCTTGTAAAACAACTTGTGATCAATTGTTACAGACTTACAGAGTTACAGTTGTAATTTTTTAATGATGATCCTAATAAGTTAAATATTTGTCGCTTAATAGACAATGTTGGTGTTATCGTCAACCCAAAAGGAGAAATGAAAGGTATATGATAGCACATTTTTGTTTTTTGTATTTCGTTACACTAGTAAAATACTTGATCTTATCATTAATATTTACAAAATGTATTTGATGATTTAGGGTCTGCCATCACTGGACCAATTGGGAAGGAATGTGCTGATCTGTGGCCAAGAATTGCTAGTGCAGCAAATGCTATTGTTTAAGTTGTTTTTCCTAGTATACTGTGTAAAACACTAGCTTCTGAAGTTTCTTTTCCACCACTGTATTGAATTTTGGATCTGTTATTATTTGAGAAAATTTGGTTATTGATGTGACATATTTTTGGATATTCCCCTATATAAAACATGGTGAAAAAATTCATTTGGTGTGTTGAATGCTCTGCTTGGCCGGTTTTGACAAAAATTCTGGATTGAACTGTTGGCTATGGTTTTGAGAATCGTAACAAAAATCGGCCGGGGTAGGTTGGCAGTTTAGTCGGACCAGCTGGTTTTAGCATGTTGGTTAGACGATTGGGGTTTTGAGATTTAAAACCAACATTTTTTATATTTCTAAACTTAGTTTGTATTAACAAAAATAAAAATGATATAGCTTTTAATGTATGATTGTGTGTTTCAAAATAAGAAGTAAAGGTTAGACCGCTGGTTCGGTTTAGATGGCTGGACTGTTAAAACTGAATTATAACTCGAAGCATGAGTGATGAGTCTCAACCCGACCAACTTGCTTGGGTATCGGTAATCCTGTCTGTTTTTAACAGTATGAACACCTCTACTTCTATTTGGGTATCTAATCTATTGTGTTAGATATCTGCTGATTATTATATCCTCTTTTGCCTCATTGTATTATTTGTTTACATTTATGATCCAACCAATCTGTATTGCGTTTATATGCAGATCTAACTTTTGAGGATTATATTATATTATATTATGTTAAAGAAAGGCGTTTGTTGCATTTATATGCCATTTGAGGAATAATGAACTTGGTGAGCTGGGAAACAATCTTAGTTAAATGCATAATGGAGTGCACATTGATTGAAAATGGATAAGTTTGAAATGATCATCTATCAATGCTAGACTGTTGGTCGTTGACAATATTACAATAATGTGTCCAGCTTGTCAAATTAACAAAAAAAAAAAAAATTGGACATTCTTTTATACCCATTGCTTCTGCATCATGTATCCCCGTCACCATTATATATGCTGTATAGTATAATATTTGTATTATATGGTGTTTAGAACAAGACAAGTGATCAGTTACCAAATAATCACCACCCATGTAACCCACATGTTTTAATTAAAAAGTAGTAATCTCTGCCTATTTAAACCAAGTTCAGTCCATTTAGATCTCCATCACTGAAACAAAAATGGCGAGATGTGATCATCTTTTGTTGGCCACAGTGTTCCTTGCTAGCGTGTTAACAATAACAGCTGCAGATTGGAACATTCTGAACCAGAGAACCAGAACCAAGTCTGGTCTCCAGATCACCTTGAAAAACTATTGTGAGAGCTGGAGAATCAATGTTGAGTTGAACAACATTCGCGATTTCTCTGTAGTTCCATCCGAATGTACAAGCTACATTGGAAAGTACATGAGTGGGACCCAGTTCAAGGTTGACTCAGAGGCTACCATAGATGAATGCACATTGTACCTCAACACTCTTTGTGATCTAAAGAAAGATGGCAAAGATGCTTGGATCTTTGACATTGATGACACCCTGTTATCAACCGTGGCTTACTACAAGAAACACAGTTACGGGTAAGTACATTAATCTCATCCTCATTACCGGCCATCATCATTATCATTTGTAATTACAGTAATCATGAAGTTTTCATTGTTTAATTAGTGGGGAGACGTTGAACGTGACTGATCTTGAAGAATGGATGAGCAAGGGCAAGGCGACAGCAATGGACTACACTTTAAGCTTGTACAATGACATTAAGAAAAGAGGAATACAAATCATTTTGGTTTCTTCTAGAAGAGAGCATCTTAGATCTGCAACTGTTGACAATCTTCTTGATGTTGGTTTCTATGGTTGGAAGAGTCTTTATCTGAGGTATGCAAAACAACCACATAGCTTTTACATATACACACATACCATCATTTCATTTGATTAGATTATGTAATAGTCTGTGTTTATTTGATTGAAACAGGAGTGAAGAAGATGAATGTAAGACGGTTAAGGAATACAAGGCTGGTGTAAGGAATGAGTTGATCAAGAACGGTTACCGTATCTGGGGAATACTGGGAGACCAATGGAGTAGTATTAGAGGACTACCAACTGCTAAAAGAACATTCAAGCTCCCAAATTCTCTTTACTATGTTGCTTGAATCATCCTACCAGC
The DNA here is from genome assembly GCA_025506505.1 of Flaveria sonorensis. Classification (NCBI taxonomy): domain Eukaryota; kingdom Viridiplantae; phylum Streptophyta; class Magnoliopsida; order Asterales; family Asteraceae; genus Flaveria; species Flaveria sonorensis. The sequence continues at coordinate 47,949,550 of CM046431.1, read as the reverse complement.
AATATCTTCTTTCACTTTTCTCTATTTAATTTGTTATCAAAAGCTAATGGCTTTTTTGTTCATTTCCAAATACCCTATTGTCTGTATTTTTTATTCTGTGATCTTATGTTTGGATGAGTTGAATAAAATGCATGAGAGAATATATGGACATTTGGTTTTTTATTGAACATTTTGTGAGCATCCATTTTAGTTTTGAGTGAAAACGTCTAGTGGATGCCTTGATACTTACACAAACATATTCATAAGGTATTTGGGTTAGCATGTATTGTGTGTCTTTAAATCAATGAACTCTATATTCAGAATATTAATTCATGACTAAGATGATCACATATCTTGTTCAGAAATCTATAAACTGATGTTATATTATTAAGACAATAAATTTCACCCTTTTAATAATGAAAACTATGATTCTCACAATCTAATCATGTTATCATGTGAGTGTATTGTGTTTGTCTGTGTAATAATTATAATTGCTTAAGTAGTTGGTTAAAAAATACACACAATTTGGTTTCCAATTTAAATAGTGAAAGATTGAATCTTCCGTGAACAAGACATGGCACAGCTATACACTCTTAAATCACATAGGCATGGGTCAATTCCAACTCGCTGTCTAACTAAGTTGTTATAAAATTATCATTCCTTTTTTTTCAGTTTTATGTTCATCTTTGGTTAATTTCTTTTAGTTAATGTGAGGCTTTAATGTCTTATTAGGGCACCACCTTTAAATTATTTGAATATTGTGTTTGATTATGTGAAAACTGTCTTTTTGTAAAATTAAATATATATCAATATGAATTAAGGTAATAACTCTCACCTATTGAGTCCTTTTTAATTTTTTTCTCATTTATTTTATCATCCACCTTTTTTTTAATTATGTTAATTATTTGTTTGTTTATATTGATTTTTATCTGCTGTTATTCTATTAGAAGTCATGAATTTTTCTTTTTTTATTTAAAGGGTCATCTTCAATAAAAATCCATCTATCAAAAGGAAGCAATTTGCTATTATTTTTAGTGAAGAACTAGCAGATAGCTATTTGCGCTCAGCGGTGCGTTGATTTTGCAAAAGATTATATAGAAACATAAATGAAAAAAAAAAAACATGTCAAAAAGATATATTCAAAATGTAAGAAAAAATTATGATAGACAATTGTGAAAATAAATAAGAGATAACATGAAAAGTAATTTAAGATCTAACAAAAAAAACTCAAATAAAATTAAAAGTAAAAAAATAAGAAATAAGAAAACTAAAAAACAAACATTTGAATAAACTTAAAAATAAAAAACATATTAAAATTTTGAATTTGTTTATAAAAACAGAACTGAAAAGAATATATATCATTAGAGAAAAAAAACATATTATAAAACATATTAAATTTATAAAAAAAGGAAAAAATTATTATTAGAGAACACGTTTTAGACTTTTAGTCATGAATTGAAAGAATAAGAGTGAACAAACATTAAAAGAAACTGTAAAGTTATAAGTAAACACGACAAGTTCTATTAGAGGAAAATATATGCAAAAATTTATAACTGACAACTAAAATTGTTACTTTTATAAACCCATAAATCATAAGAGTAAGATTATAATAAAAAATATTTAAACTAAAAAGTTTAAGAAAGATTGTGGGCTTGACACATGTCCTTCTATTGTTTTAAAGAGGATGATATTTTCGTAATTGTCTCAAATACATCAGCTCATTGTTTCATACACGTTCATTGTGTCTTATATTTTACATCATTTGTTATATGTATTCATCATTGTATTTTATGTTTTAGATTATTTTGTGTTATTATTGTTATTGTTTCTATAGATTATATAAATTGGTTATCTATAATTGTGCTTTACAATTAGAAGTGCACAATAATATATTTTCACCAATGTATTTATCAAAATTCGTAATGTTAAAAATAACATAATGTGTTAGTTTTGTTATTGTTTTTTTATACATTATATAAAATTGTTGTTATTTATCATTGTATTTTACAATTACAAGTACACAATGATGTTATTTTACTAATGTATTTTTCAAAACTTATAGTGTTCAAGATTACATAATAAACATTAAAAAAACACAATGAGACGTTGTGTTGTTTTGTCATTGTTTTATAAGTATTAGATAAATTAGTTGTTTATTTATTATTGTGTTTTACATTTTAGAGATACAATGTTATTCCATCATTATTTTTTTTAAGTTCTTCATATTACAAAAACATAATATTATTTAGAAAAACACAATAACTAACAAAAAAAAAAAATAAACTGCACTAAAAGACATAATATGATATATGAGCTTAAAAACATAAAAAATTATTAAAATTTATATAACAATAATATACTCGTATTAAAGATAAAAACACGTTCGTTTTTATGGTGTAATTTTTATAAAATAATAGTGACTACACAAAAGTTATGAACGTTTTATAAAAATAGAAAAGTTGCAAAATGTAAAAAAAAAAATTAATTATTCATAAAATACACCTCTAACAAAGTTTTTTCTATAAATTAATCTTAACCATCAATTAAGATGAATGATTGCAATTATTTTTATACTTTTTTTATTCAAACCTTTCTCAAATCATAATAGTAAGATTACAAAATCCCTTTTATGAAATTCACATCCTTTTAACAACTACTTTTACACGACCGTCATTTTCGATTCTCTTTTGACACTTGGAGTTCACAAGAATAAGACTTTTTTGGGGCAAAATTGATATAAATAAAAATCACCTAACTTGCAAGAAAGTAGATGCGCAACCACATAAATTACAAAGCAATTATCTTTTTTAAAATACAATTCCACAAAGCTAATTCAAGAATACTAATGCCTTCTCAAAAATCAAAAAACGAACAATGAACAATACTATCAAAAATGGAATCTCTAAGACTTTCTATCTTTGTTAGAGTGATGGAGGCTTATGCGGGTATGTCAATTGGTAGCTTGAGTACATGTGGCTACACCGTTGATGCTTTCGAAGGTATGTCAAGTGGGTACCAGAAACCAAAACGATTATGAACCAAAATGTTTTTGCTGTAGTTTTCATTTAAAGGTGTTACCACTTTTTGTGTAAGGATAATTGAGTGTAGTGACACCGCCTATTAAAATACTTTAGAGTAGATGATAATCAATTTAAGATGTTTAATTTTTGTTTGTGGAATGTTAGGGTAATGAAATGAACATCTCCTACACCTTTAAAATAACTAGTTTTCAGAGCATTCACAATTCATCCCTCATCTTCATCCTTGTAATTACATTAAAAACCATAATTTTTCTATCTTCTTTTTTAATTAAATAATATTTTTCTCATACTTTTATTATTATATTTTTTCTCTCATCTACTCACAACCACTTTAAAAATATTAAAAAAAATTATGGGGGGTTGTACCGTGATTCCCCAAATATAAGAAATCATGATACAACCTCTATAAATTTTCTTTCTCATTCACTCACAACCATCCCCTATAATATAAAACACTCATTCAAATAAAAATAGAAAACGAGCTGAATGCTCTTAAATCTCTAAAGGATCCACAAGCCTATGAATAATATTGTTTCAGGAATTAATTTCTTAGGTTTAGTATCAAACTAGCCGGTTTTCTTAGGTTCTAGGTCACGTCGGTTCATCTACTTTTTTATGCACTTGGATAATCAATCAAGACATAAACAAGGCGCTACTTGAGGCGATAACCTTCGCAATATCTACTCAAAAGTTTTAGTGGTAAACCCTAATTTCCATTTCTTTTCTTCAGTAACCACAATTCCATTTCACTTCCGAACGTAAGTATCTTTTGATATGTTCTTTATATACATTTCAGATTATCGATCTGCCTCTTTTGACAATTGACTAGAATTTATTACGTCATACATGGACCTAATGATCTTATTTAGATTAAGTGTCCGGTATGATGAAATTAATCCTAATTTGTTAGAGGTATGCTTCGAAGAAAAGTCTAGATAAAGATACAAAAGATTTGAAGATAACTAAAGTATTATTTTAGTGGGTGATTTAATAGCGTTTGAGTTAGGTTATGAGTAGTATAGGTTGAGTATAAATAGATGGTTTAGGGTATTTGTAAAAGCTGTGGTTTTGTTCTTATTAAATTTGGTGTTTATTGTGTTTGCTTGATCAAATAATTCCAACACGGTAGACAAAAGTCGTGAGTATGGCAGAATAAGTTTTATTTCTATTCTTGAAGTAGTTAAAGGGAGGTACTGGTTTTAGTTGAATCATATTAATATATGTTACTCAAAGTGGACTCATTTATGTCTACAACGTCCAAAAAATTTGACCTAGGAATGTAATATGGATTGCCAATTTGCTTGCAGTTTGTATGATAACGTGTTCAAGCCAAACAGTTAAAGGATATGATGATTTTCATTTTTTCAAAGGCGGGATTGAACCTCAATGGGAAGATCAAGAATGTGCTAATGGAGGCAAATGGAAAATTACTAGTAACAGGAAGCCTACCTGCAATCCAAATGGATTCAAACAATATGATTCTAAGACGAGAATTACAAAAAACAAATGCATTGTGTAATGTTGCAGAGTTATTGCTGCCCCTTGCTTACAACAAATTAAGTGGCATTATGCTTGCCTCTAACATGTTCAATTGAAAGCTACAATCATATATGTATGTTCAGTTTTGCTTTCTGGAATTTACAAGATTCGCTTCTGATTACCTTACAAGTAAATTTTTGAATTTTAACATCTGGTATAAATCCAATTGCTATTTTTATTCATTGCTTTGTACTGATGGACTAAATATTTTTCATCTTGTTTTACTATTCAATACATATGATAAATCTTAGTCAAAGTCGCATCTTTTATATGATTTATTTAACACATGCAATTCATAAAATTATCACCATTAGTTTGAACTCCATATTCTATTGGTTTATGCTGTAGCCTACAACAAAGAAACTAAAGTGAGAAATATATGAATCTTGTTTATATTTTGCAGGCAAGAAAATGATTAATCTTAATACAAACTACAGAACTAGATTTATAAATTCTTATCAAAGGATGTGTATTGTCTTAAGCTAAAAATCCAAGACGTTCTCCATTCTTTTTCGCCAGACGAATCAGCCCTTGCTTTTGCTTTGAATCAGCCCCTATGGATTTACAAAACTCATTGATTACCTGAAAAACATGTGGTTGATTGTGAGTTCAAGTGTGCTTGGATACAATTATTTGGTCCATGAATATGAAGAAATAATGACTTGGTGAGGAGGTTACCTGCGAGTGTAAAGCGATTGCTTTTCCTCTAAGCTGGTTGAACCGTTTTTTCCCAACAATGTTACGAGTGATGACGACTAATGGAGCAAAGATGCCTTTGCCTTCATTAATGTTTCCCATCATTGGTCCATATCTTGATGGTTTTCCAACTTTGACCCATGCAGGTGCGGTCTTAGCCAACATGGTGGAATAATCTTGACCGGCTATGGCGGTACCCCAACTTCCATGGAAGGAAGAAGAAAGCACAGTTGCAGTTGGAGTGATTGATGAAGCTGCCATTGAAGTCTTGATTATAAAGTGTATAAGAGATGTGTGTTGAATAGGTGTATATAATATAGCAAAAACTTAGGAATTTAGAATCCATGAGAGCCACATGTACTCTGGTGGCTTATAATTTCGGTTGATTTTTATCGACGCGTTTATTGTACTACTTTTCAATTCAATGGGATATTCTTTTCATCCTTGGTTGGTGGTACCACTTTTGTCCAATGTTGTTTTTAATGTAGTGAAACTAATAATAAGTTAATATATGGTGATATTAGTTGACCTTTATGTTTACATAAAAAAATATTGCTTGTATAATGGAAGTTAATTGATATTGTTCGAAAATAAATTTGAGAGGTGGGGTAAATGTATTATCGAAGTAAGACTTCACTTTTGCTAAAAAAATTTACATAGCTGGGTAATTGATTGTAGTTAGAGTTCTAAATTTCTATAGCATCTATTATCTTTAGATATTGTTTTAACTTTTAAATTGATAATAACGTTATTTGGTTTCACGACCACTACAAGTGACTCGATTGGTGCCGGTATGGTTTAGCATAGAATTTAAAAATCAACATAACTTTTAGGCATAGATTTTCTTTTTGGTTAATCTTTTTGCTCGTAAATGATTTTTGTGAAAAGGTAAGAAAAAAAAAGTAATTCTAAAGAGAAATATGTGATGCAAATGGTGTCGTAATAAAGTTAAAGATTCTAGTCGTATGATCAACGCACAAGTAAGAGTAAGGTGTTGTTTGTTTTTTCTGCAGGAAATATCTGCAGTGTGCGCACCACATCTGCAGGGAGAAAAAGTTGACCAAACGTCTGCAGTGCAAGAAAAAAACTGTTCGTTTTTTAACATCTGCAGACTAAAAACACCACCATACTCAAATCACCCCTCAATCACTCAATCAAAACACCCAAATAAACAACAAATACAAACACAGTTAAAAGAAAATATATAGAAAAGAAAAACGTTATATATATGATAACGAGATTAACGAACCAAGGGGCAGAGCACGAGAAAGCAATCTACGTTGATTTTGTTGACCAAACCTTTTATTCATGAATTCAAGATAAAGGTATGTGCCTTTACCTTCCAAACGCACTTCTCATCTCCACTCTCCATTCACCTTGTTTGTTTAATTCTCTCTGTACTTTCGTCTCTGTTTCCATGAATAACTCTTGAATTCTCTCTATTTCCTTACATTCATTCCTATTAGGAATATCTCTGAATCCACACACACAGATATTATATATATTTTGTTTTTTTTTTCCTTCAAAGTAAATGAAGGTTTTAGGGTTTTCTCATAAAAGAGCGTTGACTTAACACTCACTTTAGGGGTTAAAGATCTTGAATCTTGATTTGGGAAAAAGATCCTTAATTTAGGTCCTGTGCATACATACAGTGATTAGTTATGTCGTCAGGGGAGGATGATGAGATTAAGTCGAAGCTCCTTGTGAACGGGAATCAGGAAGAAGAAGAAGATGATGATGAAGAAGAAGAGGCGTCGTTGTTGCCGATGAAACCCAAAAAGAATCAGAAAGTGCAGTGGAATGACAGCTATGGAAACGATCTTACACAAGTTCTTGAGTATCAGCCAAGGTAATTATATTACCTCCTTTGTATCTTTCTCGATTATTTGTTCTACATACCATTTAGATGTTATGTACTGATTTAGAAAAGGTTCAAGTCTTGAATCTGTTAAGAGTCAGTCACTTCTTCTTTTAGGTTGTACAGGAGATTGTGATTATAATTGAAATGCTCCAACAGAAATAGAATCATTACTATCTCCAACAGAATTAGAGTCATTAATATCTTGCTGTTTATGTCATTAACTATGATTCTGTAGCAAAGTAACTAGTTCTCTTAGAATGAACGAATGAATGTATGTGTAAAGATTCTCCTTCTAGATTAAGTTACCTCAAATCTGAGTGATGAGTAGTTGAGAGGATATCTCATACTCTTGAGCTTGCATTGTTGAAGAGACAGATTAAGGGATGTGGAATTTAGGAACAAGTTGTCTTCCTTAAACAATGTAAACTTCATCTATGTTGTTTCTATAAACAGTGTATTATGGGATTTCAATTATATGAGTGATTTCTGCTGTTAATGAATTAACACCACCAACCTTTAGGATTTAGTTCTGGTGCTAGCTGTGGTTATATATCCCTGTCATGCTTTTTAAAATGGGTTGGATAATCCTAGTTTAGAACCTAAATTAGAGCATGCACTTTGTTTATTCATATCAATCTTATATTCTTGTGTTCTTTGCTTGCAGTGAAGCTAGTGAACTTGATGACGACGAATCAGATGTTTGCTTGTGTAGCATAATGTAGAACTCATTGGCGACCGGATAACAACACTAATCATATAATTATATGTAACAAAAGAACATACTTTGTTTGTAATGTAACCTACATACATACAATAGAAGAGATGGCATCAACCAACAAACCAAAACCTAGGGCATGTATGTCTCTGTATGTATTAGAAGTTCGGAGTAATTATACATTTCGTGTTTTTCTTACAAATTTGTTTAATTCATATTTATATTTACCAAGACAAAAATGTGGTTTTTTCCCCTTCCGTTTACCATCATAACAAATTTATCCTTGTAATTAAAGGAAAGAAAATAATTTACATGCTTCACTTATTGTTAGTCAAGTTTTATGTTATATTTATTAGTATACTATATATATTGTAAATGTCAAACAAATAAGGTTTTTGGAGTGTTGGGTGTCGTGGGGGTAGCCTCTTTATTCCTTAGACTATCCGTAATAAATGTTTGATGGTGATAAAGGATTAAAAAGTGTTTGATGAATTAGTAATGAACGTGATATTTAATTTAAAAAGAGAAGATTAAATGTGATATGGTGGTTGTTTGAAAAAAATTAAACAATCAAAAATAAACTTTGAATGCATCACGTCGGTTAAGGTTTCACGTGTGAATGTTTTAAATCATCTCCAATTTCTTTTATATAAACAAGCTTTAAATGCATAATTTTAAGACATATAACGTATACCTTGTGAGTGTGAATGTGTTTATCACGTGGATGTCACATTATCACTGTCAATCACTCGCTAACAAGACGAGGAAACCCAGTGTGTGTGGCACTAACCGCCACCCAGGAAGTATACCGGACGTCTTAAAAAATTCGAAAAAATAAAAAAGAAGCGATGGTGAAAATGTTAGATAGGTGAGGGGAGGTGGTATATTCCATATTCGTAGGTGAAAATATCTCCGAGGAAAGAGATGAAATCTGATCCGTTGGTTAAGAATAGCGTCGACTCCCAAACCCCAATCACTTAAGTGGAGTTGTTTTTCTCCTCTCTCATCACATCTCATCATCGCCTCCCTCCTTCCGCCATACGCCCATACGCAAGCGAAGCCTCTCTCTCATTTTCAGAGAGAGAGAGAGAGAGAGAGAGAGAGAGAGAGAGAGAGAGAGATTCAGGTATGGATTCAGATCAGGGGAAGCTGTTCATCGGAGGGATTTCATGGGAGACGACTGAGGAGAAGCTGAAGGAGTATTTCTCTGATTATGGTCAGATTCTCCAGACCGTTGTTATGCGAGACAAGACCACCAGCAGGCCTCGTGGTTTTGGCTTCGTCGTCTTCGCAGATCCCTCTGTTCTAGACTCCGTTCTTCAGCAAAAACACACCATTGATGGCCGAACCGTATCTCTCTCTCTCTCTCTCTTACCCTACCCTTAGATCCCCCTTTCTTTCTTATACTACTCGATTACTTTTCCTGCTTATTTGATTTTAGGTTTTTATCATTTCTGTTTTCCTAACCCTAATTTTGTCAAATACCTACTTGTTAATTGATGATTCTAGGTCAGACGTGTTTGTCATACTCAATCAAAGGGTTTAATTTGTCTAGCTAGAATTCATTCTAATTACTTTATGTTCGTCATCCCATGCCCATGGCGTGGTTGTGACACTCAGGACTTGTTTCTTGATATATATAAGCTAGTGATTCACAACACCATGGGTGCCTCAGATTGTAATGGCTTATTCAACTAATTAAACTGGGTCTTTCTGTTTTCTGCTTGTTGCCTGAGTGCCTGTTACCTTTTCTTGTATAGTTGTTATCGTCTTTCTTGTCCTTGTGTTAACTATTAATCTTATTTTTAAGGTTGAGGCTAAAAGAGCCCTATCAAGAGAGGAACAGCAGGTATCAAAAGCTGGAAACCCTGGCGGTGGTAGAAATTCTGGTGCTATTGATGGTGGGAATATGAGGACAAAGAAAATATTCGTAGGGGGCTTGCCGCCCAATTTAAGTGAAGACGGCTTTCGACAGTATTTTGAAGCTTATGGACATGTAACTGATGTAGTAGTAATGTATGACCAGCAGACTAACAGGCCTCGTGGATTTGGATTTATTTCATTTGATTCTGAAGAAGCTGTTGATAGGGTTTTGCACAAGACTTTCCATGATTTGAATGGTAAGCAAGTAGAAGTAAAGCGGGCTCTTCCCAAGGATGCCAACCCTGGTGGTGGTGGCGGCCGTTCCATGGGTGGTGGCGGTTATCAAGGTTATGGTGCATCAGGGGGTAACTCAGGTTCTTATGAGAGTAGAATGGATTCTAACAGGTATATGCAATCTCAAAACGCTGGTGGTGGATTTCCCCCTTATGGTTCTGCTGGGTATGGAACACCTGGATATGGGTATGGTCCTGGAGGTAATGTCAGTTACAATAGCTATGGGGGCTATGGTGGTGGAAATCCAGGTTATGGTGGTCCAACCGGTGCGCCATATGGAAATCCAAATGTACCAAGTCCAGGTTATGGAAGCGGTCCATCCGGTGCAGCACGAAGTTCATGGAATTCTCAGCCTTCTTCTGGATATGGTGGTGCTGGAGCGTATGGAAATGCTCCATGGGGTGCTTCTGTTGCCGGCGGTGGTGGTGGTCCACAAGCTACAGGACCTGCAGGTCAATCTCCAAGTGGAGCTGCCGGTTATGGGAACCAAGGTTATGGTTATGGCAGTGGCTATGGTGGTAGTGATGGGTCTTATGGTAATCCTTCTGGGTATGGTGCCGTTGGCGGTCATATTGGTAGCGGCCCAAATAGTAATTCCACCGCTGGCGGGGATGTGCAGTCTGGTGGTGGTAGCTATGTGGGAATTGGCTATGGTGATGTCAATGGAAGTTCAGGTTATGGGAATTCAGGGTGGAGAGCTGATCCATCACAGGCCTCTGGGAACTATGGTGGTCAGGGAAATGGTGGGCAAGGCGGCTATGGTGGTTATGGCGGTGCTCTAACCCGGCAGGGTTAGGAACAATGATTTTGATTATGGGAAGTGCAAAACGATTATTCTGTTGCGGGCGCAAAATGATGGCTGTTGAGGATGATCATGCCCACAATAGGACGGGTTGGCTTGCTTGATTCTCAGTAGTTTGCAGTTTTATCTATTTTGCTGGTTTTAAAATAAGTAGTATTTTTTAGTAGAGTTGATTAATCATTTGCTTCAAAAGTTGGTTTTTTGTTTGGCTTGCTTATTATAATGTGTACTAGATTTTGTTATCTATAATGGTGTTCGAAGATTTATCTTTAACATATCTAGTTCTGTGCTGGATATCTGATGTGATGTGCAGGTGGAGCTCATATACAGTTGTAAAGCCTGTGTATATAAGTTTATATACAACTAGGAGTAAGAAGATGTAACAAGTTGCTTGTAGGAGTAAAGCTGCCTTAGGGATTTTATTGATTAGTTGTAGTGGATAGTGATAGTTATAACGGTATGGTAGTGGTAGTGGTAGTGGTAGTGGTAGTTGAACTTTGACAATGGCATAATCGTTTGTCCCCTGTGCCCTTGTGTTGTACAGGAGGAGAGAGCGAAGTTATGCTTGACTTTTAAGGTGAATTGGAGCCTGAAAGTAATTATGCTGATGTGCATGCAGACAAGTTGTATTCATCATTTGGGCGGAGTTTTCATTTCTGGATGGTATGTCAATTTAAGAAGGGGTAAAGAGTTTCCATATTATTATTATTTTTATTTAAGTAGTTAGGGTTATTCATACCTTCAAGTAGTAAACGTACCAATCTCTGTAGTTATAGTTGGGGTTTTTAAGATTCACATATTTTATGGCTCGATCTCAGTGTCATCTTTTTCATCTGGGGTTATTAATACTGTCAACAGCTCTTATATACGAGTTAGGAGAAGATGAAACTATGTTTTTGCTATAATATGATTTAGGAAAAGACAAACCAAATGCATGAGACATTGCTGATCTTTGTTTTGCAACTGCTTCTGAAAAGCCTCTAACCGTTTGATACAGAACATTGCTGCTGTCTTTAAGATCGTTGCCTTTTGGATATATGGTCTATGGTGTGGAGGAGTGATCTAAGTTGTTATTGAAGGCTGGTGTAAAGGTCTTTCTTAAAATTATTTTCTGGTACCAAAAATACACATGATTGGTTTTTTGTAAAGAAACAAAAAATGAATAAAAAACATACATTTCTTGTGTTTTATTTCTCGTTTAACTTTTATATTAGTAAGACAAAGGAAAACATAAAAGAATAGAGTTGGTGATGATACAAAAAATACATAAAGAAGAATCACATTTTCAATCTAAAGAAAAGAATAAGCCGAGGGAATGCCCTCCTGTAGTGTAACCATGTTTCCTGGTCTTGAGAACACAACCTGCAATCAACAACATTACATGCTTAGAATTGTTGGCAACAAGGCAAGGTAAAAGTGTGACACTTGGGAGTGGAACTTACCTGATATACCCCTAGTGTATGTGTCTTAAAACCAGCAGCACAGTAATCAAAATAGTACTCCCATGTACGGATAAATTTTTGGTTGAACCCCAAATCAATAATTTTGCTATAACAAACATCAAAAACAAGTCATACTATGTTATCGTACATAGAAACACTTGAGAATCAACCGATTGGTCTTTACCTTTGCTTTTCCATGAAGTTTGTTCTCCAGCGTCTTAGCGTTTGATAATAATGTATCCCTATGTTTTCCACATGCTCCACACTGCAATTTGTACGAGCTAGCTTTTAGACTATAAGAGAAGTAAAGGTAGCTATAGGTAAAGGGAATGAAGATTTACCAAAGTCTGGATGAAGCAGCCATGGCTGATGTCACTCTGCTAAATGAAGGCAGGCACCCTCCGGGAAATATGTATTCTTTTATGAAGTCTGAGCTATGCCTATACTCGTCATATCTCATGTCTGGGATTGATATGTACTGAACATACAAATTTCACCACTTTATTATTCATTTGCATAATGAGACTAATGCTTCCATTCAACAATATACCTGCAACACAAATAGACCGTTTTCTGCTAGTGCTGACTCACAACACCCAAAAAACTCTTCCATGTATTCATGTCCTACGGCTTCTAGCATTTCACTGCAAACAAACATTCATCTTTATAATTATGCAACTGTCATGAAGCAAAATTTAGACTTATGACATTCTTACCAGGATATTATTCTATCGTATTTACAGGTTTCTGGTAATTGTCTGTAATCACATAGGAGAAATCTAATCTTGTCCTAAAAGAAAAGAAAGAATTCAAAGTTAATTGCCACACTATAAAAATGGTTTTAATGATTGACCTTAAATCAGTTAATACCTGTAGGCCAGCTTCCTTCACCTTGATTTCTGCATATCTTAGTTGCTCTTCAGATAAGGTGATTCCAGTGTATTTGCACCCTGTTCTTTTTACTAATTCAATAGCTAAAGTTCCCCAACCACATCCTAGCTCAAGAACCTCATGATTCTTATCAACTCTTGCCTATATAGGGAACTCATTTAGGGCACTACTCAGATTAAGAGGGAAAAATGGCAGTAGAAGAATGTAAAAACTCACCTTTTCAATCAATGATGAGATTTTTCTCATCTGTGCTGTTTTTAAGTCTTCATCTTCACTCTATTGAAAGTGTTGTGTGAAGAAAGAGTAAATACTCCAATAAGAAGAAAATGAAAGAGTTAAAATATGAAATCCTCACCTTGAATATTGCACATGAGTATGTCATGGTCTCGTCCAAGAAGAGGGCAAAGAGCTCGTTACTCTAATAACCAAAGATGAAATATAGTAAAATCTTTGCTAACTACAATCCTAAAAAGTTTAAGGGAATTAATTTGAAATACCAGATCATAGTGGCGAGATATGTTCCTACGTGCTTGAGTAAGAGAATTTTGCCTTGAAATATGATGATAAAAATACTTAGCAGATGCAAGTCCCGCTGTTAGAAACATAGGCGTCCACCACCCTCTAATAAAGCTACACATAATCGACACTGTATATGACTATCCATGAATGAGCAATATAACAAATAAAACTCACTTGATAACTAACTAAACTACCTCTTGGTCGACCTGGGCGCAGAACTTTGTAGTTCTCTGTTAAAAATGAATATCTATGAAACATGACAGCTTCAGTAAGAAGGCATAAAAATTAAAGAGTAACCACTTTGTTAGATGTCAACCAAAAACCATTAATCTTACTATAAACATATTCAAAAGGCCTTCCTTTTCATCAACAAATGAGAAGTCTCCATTTATGTATGCATCAGCAAGACCTAAATCAGCTTCTGTAACAATCTGAAACATAGCAAGTGAATTGACTAGTAACTTAACATTTTAGACTCTTTAGGTAGCAACTACTACATTAACTTACCTTCCAATAAAACTGGGGATTATGAACTTTCAAATAAACTTTCAAAGGGCTCTTCTTTCTTGTTCCTTCAAAGGTGAACATTGTACCACCTTCTTCCAATAAACTATACAAAACAATGCAGTGAGGTGATTAGGTTGGCTTTTCTTAAATTTACAAGTGATATTATGTATAAGGTGTATTCAGAATGGTCCTCACATTAAACTGCCTATAGCGATATAATCTTGAAGGAATCTAGCAACAAAAAACCGGGCACCGGTTTCCATTAATGAGGGTACCATATGTTTAGGGTTGTTGAGAATTTTACAACTCAGATTAAGCATGCTGTTTGCAGCAATCATACCAGCCTGAAACACAGTAAAAAGATTGAGATGCGTTTGATATAAACTTTCCCAAGAGATTTCAGGTCATGTTTACTAATGCAGTTATTTACCTTTAGTCCGTCCTCATGGAACCCATAACCTGTAAATAATAAATTATAACCGATAAGTATAAAGAATAATCACTATTTTGCTCAAGTCAACATAAATTAGGTTTTAACTTTTTACCTTGGTATGCACCACAGAACCAGATTCCTCTCTTCCCTTGAATATTATTAAGCATAAGTGAAGCCTTGTATGCAGCAACTGATGGGACCGGATGTCCAGTTGTCCATGTCAGCATCGTATTTTTTGGTGTTCGGGGTGGATTTAGGGTAACCAAATAAGGTAGCCCGTTATTATCATCAATGTTCTGCATTTTAATGTTGAATTATTTAAACCATAAAACTTAGTTCAGTTTAAACTTAGGATGAAAGTGAATGACACAAACCTGAAGCACATTTAACCAATATGTTAAGCAAACTTTGTTGTCTATTGTTCCACGAAAGTTCCATGCACTCCATGCCGATGGGTTCTGGGGCATTAAACTTTTGTCGCGGTGAAGAAAAATATCACTGCAAGAATATATTTATGAGAAAAATGATGAGATTCACAGGAGAGGTTATATGAAAATCACAAATACTTAACACCAAATGAAAACACGTAAGCCCCTAGATTAAAATAGGTAGAGGGCCAAGATTGAATCTATTCACATGTGCATTTTTCTTGACATATCTTTCTTCACATGTGAATTAAAAAGATTTCACATGTGAATAGACCCGCTCTTAGTTCTATTTTTTTTTTCCCGAAAGACCTAAAAGACTTGGGCATACCTATAGACATAATTAAAAGCGCCAAGTATTTTTCTTTCTTCGTGTGTAGCTTCTTCTCCTAATATCCTGAGAGTATCTGGTGCATGTGTGGCTATTATGCATCCAGAGTACCTTTCTTCACATCCATCTTGACATGTAATTAAACAACCTGCTCAATAAATCATTAACATCGATAATAGTAAGGGTGTACAAGACTCCTAAGCGTTACAAATATGCAGAGATACAAGGGTAATGTTATAAGGAGCAATTGCTTACCATCATCGAGATTTGAGATAGATTGAACAGCACAACCTGTTCTTATTTGGCAGTTTCTGTTCTCTAGTTCTTCTTTCACCTTTTATTCATTTGAGCAGATAATTAAGATTCTAACATGATATTATTCTTATCTGTGGTGAATTTGATTAAACAGCCTTGAAAATAACTACTTACCTTATTGACGTACGTCTGTGAACGCCATTTGACTGTAAACCACTGAGGGCGACCAAAAAGCTGATAAAAGTTTGACAATGCGGTTTCAAATGTACGTATAAGCAACGGTTTTGAAAGATAAAACAATATTTCAAATATGTATCTATATGATACCTGGAGTAGATGATGATTGCGGCAAAACGAAAGAATAGAAAATGCAGAGAAGCTCATAACTCCTTCTGCAGGGCAAGACCAGATAGAGGAGCATACTGGAATCTGTTGTATCAATTACACATTTCCACTTAAATGCATATTTATGAGCTTAAAATAAATGGCAAAAAAACAAATAAAATGATTAAAAAAAAAAAAAACATAGAATGTTGAAGGCTTCTCACAATATAAGCCTTTTGAAACAATTCAGAGTAACCATGTGACTTGATGAAGTCTCCCAATGTTTGGTTGTCCCTAATGTCCTGGTTGTGTTCAACCTCTTCAAGGTATCTGTATACAAGTCGGTTAATTATAATACTACTCGCACAACAACGAGTAAAGATCCCATAATGTAGTACCTCAAAACATCGTCTTTAAACTTTGTGATTTCTCGAATCATCTTCCAGAAGTAAGGGTTTAGCACATTGGTTTTCTGTGCAAACAAACTTGATAAACCGTTTCGACTGCCCCATTCATACCCTTTCCCTTCATCTAAGCTCACTGAGAATGACATATCAGAAATCTCAATGTCAACTCCAAGCCTCTCAAACAGTTCCAGCATGTTTGGATATGTCACCTGCATATAGCCATACTACATTCTAAATCTATGAAGAATTAATACTTTGTTGAACACTATTATCCAATCATTAACTATTTGTCCACTTATAAACATGCGCAATTATTAACGGTTCTGTTCTGTATATACAGCTTTATCAAGCATCATACATACTAGAGAGATAATTACGTATCTATATTTATTCTTATGGAGTGACTTTTGAAAAGTAAAAACGAATCCACATTTTGATTTGTGTGGTGGAAAAAGGAAATGGGATGCTGTATTCTGCATTCCAAAAGTGGACACGTCTTTCTGTCATAAGTTAATCTAACCAGCTTAGATTTATCAATCAATGAATGGTTAAGTATTGATTAATGAATTAAGATTTGATGGATACCCGATTGAAGACCATGAAACCAAGGTCCAAGTCAACACCTTCATCCGAGGTGACAGTTTTGGCATGGCCGCCAAGGTAGTCCTCTTTCTCGTACAACACCACCTCGGCCCCTGCCTTCGAAAGCACGTAGGCGGCGGCTAGCCCGCTTATGCCCGCCCCAACCACAGCCACTCTCATCCTGCCTGCATTCAATTCAATGTCACCACAAACCCCTACTAACTGATTAGAAACCATTAATTATTAATCAATAAAGATAAAGAAGCTTGGACATTGATACTGAATCCACACAACACAAACCTCAAAGGTGCAGTAGATTCAGAGAAGACAATGAAGCTAGCTAGCTGCTTAAGAAACAAAGAAGAGGAGACTGAAAGAGTGAATGTGCAGCCAGGGAGGGACTGGATGATACATGAAGTTGTTGGGACTGGATAAACCATATATATATATATACTACTACTACTACTACCATCCCACCATACATGTTTTTTTCCTTTTTATTATCAGTTTCACTCTTCAATTTCATTTTTAAATCAACTCCATAACAAATGGCTGGTAAATACCGACAAACAACCTTTTTCCAAGCCAAACTATTAGTAATAACCAATATTGTCAAATTCAATTATTGGATAATTATTTACATGCCCCCAAGATATATCTTAGTATATTTCTTATGTTATAGAGTTTGATGGTTCAAATCCTGTAAAGTGTAAATATAGGTAGTTGTGAAAAGTGGATTAGAAGTTATTTTGAAAAAAAAAAAAAGATGATTACGTAATGTTTCATGACCACATGTATAATTTTTTTATCTAACAAGCATTCAAATACAGATATGAAAGATTGTTCCGGTGTTTGTTACATGAAATCTTTGGTAATTACTTGCCGATAACGTTTTCTTCTTTATATATATATTTTACCCCCTCGGGGGATTTTCAATACTCAAATCGTTCGTGAAAGAGGAATAAAACTATCGAATTATATTTATGTCTATTATATTTATATTACAATTTACAACGAATTACATGACTCATATGTTAATTTAAGGTCCATCAAGCTATTTTAGCTGTAAAATTAATGTCCCGGTGGAAGGTTTTTGTAGCTCATATGAAAGAGAGTGGTTGGGAAACGAAAGAAATATTTGTTGCGATCGTAGGAAAGAGGAATGCCCCTGGTGCGGGAGAGTGGGCAAGCTAACATCGAAGTGTTGACGAGGAGCCAAGTGAAGATGCTCTCAAATGGAGACGAAACTAGTAAGCCTCACAATTTGATATTTTATCAATAAATGAAAATAATTAAAAGGAGATATATTAATATGTACTTTTTGGATTAGTTCACAATTACTAATAGAAAAAAGAAGGCCCCAACCCAACCCATAGAAATGCACATGTAATGCTAGAGACAAAGAAAGAAAACAAAGACAACGACGAGCCACATTGCTGACAAATTCAAAAAATTTTCCTTTTATTTGAATATTTGATTCAATTAATATTAAAAATTAACACAATGCTTTTATATCTCACCAGGTATACTGTATTTCAATTTCTTGTGAATGTCTCCCTCAAATTTAATTTTCTTTTGTTTACAAAAAATAAAAATTATCACAGAATATTAATCAAGTTTTAAAAGTATTTTAATTAAGTCATGTATATTTTTTCAAACTGGATCATTAAAGCATCAAATCGAGTTATCATCAGATTTTTTTTTTTTTTTTTGTGTCAGAAAATAGAGGAGAAGATGTGAAGACCGAGATTTTCATTATACGCAATTATAGTAAAAAGAAAATTAGAAAAAAGATTAATTATATTCATAAAAAATTTCATAAAATCCAAACAAAAAGAAAAACATGTTTAAAAACTATAATTTAAATAGAACATTAAATGTGAATGATTTAGTTGAAATATTTTTTAAACAAAGAATATTTTTAAAACTTTATTATCATTTTATAAAGTTAACATTAAAAGAACGAACATGCCTATTAAATTCTGTTTTATATTTTAATGACAAGTTAGATTAAATAGATGATAAGATTGAACTTAGTATCGTAATGGGATTGGGCGTAAAGATATAATAATTAAGAATAAAATATAGAGATGTGAGTATATGGTAGGACGTGGTCGATTGCAAACCCTTAAAATGTTTGTGGTGGTCGTAAATATAATAAATACATTAATATATAGTATAGTATAGTATCGAGTATCGATGGTGAAAGATGCGACGTATCTCATGCAGGCCCATACTCACTACCCATTTCAATTATCAATTACATAACCCACCCACCTTCTCTCTCCTCTCATTGTCCTTTTACTTTTACAAACCAACCATACAACTTTTACAAGCCAGCCGATATTGAAAAAACAAATTCAATACAAAATGGGCTTGTCTCGTGTAGGGCCTCGTAGCTGATCTCTGATCTCTGCACCTCATCTCTTTCATCATTATTATTTATTGATCCAACTAAAATACAAAGCCACTGCTGACTGCCCACATACATAATTCAACAACATTTTAATTTAAAATGCCACCTCCTCTAAAAATAAACTAGTCAAGTTTTCATAGGATGCCTCCGGAATTACCTTTAGTGTACAATATGTGATCTTGGTTAAAAGTTGTTTGAAATGTCTTCAACATGCCTCCGCTGAATCTATCCTTGACTTGATTTTGTTTGAAATAAAATTATCGTCATACGTATATAAAAATAAATTCCTCACAACGGTAAACAAACAAACTAAAAACCAACTACATTCCATGTGTAATGTTAAACTTATTACACTGTAAATTCTGAAAGTCAATTGGAAGCCGTAATGGTTGCCGGTCATGAGAGGGGGGGGGGGGGGCAACGATAAGGTGACAGCACCCTAGCAGACGACGACGACAATGAAATTTAAAAGACGAGTGTACGTAAGCTAAATGTTAATAGATAACTGGCAAATAGACTACCATTGAGGTTGGCGACCTACTGACAATGACAAAGTCTCTTAAAACAACTAGTTGTTTAGGGTTTTACATTGGGTTCTTTATTCTTAAACTTATAGTTATACTAAATTACTATTTTCTCTATTTTATTTTCAATTAAATAAATTTTTTTATGTCTTTCTTATTACATTAACTCTTTCTTTCAACTCGTAACCACTTTTAAAAATATTAAAATATTTTTAAGGATTCAAATATACATATAAATAATAATATTTTTTTTACCAACAATCACTCACGTGACAAATCTTTTCTCCCCAACTAAGATTCAAATTGAAATGTAAGAAGCCAAACTTATAAATAAAAAAAAACTAAAATCACCAAAGAAAAACACAAAATGTCAACCACTAGAGTCAAACCGAGTGACATGTCACGGCTGAAATACATCTATTGGTAATTAATATAAGTTATACCTAAAGTATTAAAAAATTAAAAAAAAAATTACACAAAACATGTGTCAAAAATCAAGTTGAGAAAAACGATTACTTTTAAACTTGGGTTTATAGTACAAATAAATCATTGTTTACCACTAAGCTAACCACTTTTTGTTTAAAAGTAAATTGTATATCCTATGTATTAAATAAAGTTGTATGAATGTTCTACCGACCTTGATAAAAAAGTACTAATAAATGAATAGTCCAACGACCAAAATTTTTCTAATAGGTTTAAATTTATTTAAAAAAAGTTATCACTTATTTGTTTATATCTAAAAAGTAAAACTTTTAATTATTTTGTTGGTCTCAGTTAATCATAAAAAACTTTATAGGGATTATTCATATGGTTAGGTCCATCCATGAATAGATATAAATCATAACAATGGTATATATAGTAGGTTAGCATCCAATACATTATACGAGTTGAATAAGAAAATATTATGTAATAACGAAAATTAGTTATTATAAAACAATATTTAGAGATAAATATGATTGAAATTACGTATAAGTAATGATTAAAAATAAAACGATGATTCATTTCTTTAACTTTTGTTTTTGTTATTCTTAAAAAAGTTAAACATTTTGTACAAAAAAAACTATTTTAAAAAAAATATGTCATTTGTAAAATTTTTTTTATTATAACTCTGAAATTTAATTACTTTGTTTCATAAGAAATAATAATTTTTAAAAAATATAATTTAAAATATTCGTAAGTCTGATGTTTTAGAAAAATTTCTTATTTTTTAAAAATATTTCATTAGAAACTACATTTATAAGCAAATCTATTTCTTAATTATTAAAAAACAATTTCTAATCTAAAAAAATAAAATATTATTAGTAGTTAATGTAATTATTAATAGAAGAGAGAAACAAGAAAATTAGAATTAGTGTTAAGGGGCAACCTAAGACTTTTTTATTATCTATATATATATAATGCATCTCTTTGGGACAAAACTGTTTTTGTTTTAAATTTAAGACATTTAATACAACTTTTTAATCACAGAATATAAATGTTTTATTACTTTTTAAGCATAAGTGAAAGTGCTCTATGCTATAGTTCTTATTTTACCCATATTTGATAACCTTCTTTTTATTAATACATTGTGAATGAACATTATTAATACATTATCTAATAAGTAAGATTATTTAATTCCTTACATTAAGTATCATATTATTAATAATACTCTAAATTAACATTTAATCTATATCTATCTACATCTGTATCTGTATCTGTATCTGTGTCTGTAGAGGTGGGCAAAATACCCGGGTACGGACCCGACTCGGTGTACCCGACCCGGACCCTGGTACGGGTACGACCCGATATAGGGTGTACCCGGTTTGGACCAGAAAAAAACCGTAAGGTTGGAACCGGGTATATTTTTCTAGATTTTGGTAGAACCCGACCCGAACCCGACCCGTCCCCATTGAACACGGGTTGGACCCCGGTTTTGACCGTTTTTTTTTATAAATCTAGCCGTTAATAACGGCTATATAGCCGTTAGCCCCGATTTGTTACATTTTTTTGTCTCTTTTAGCCTTATAAGTTAGTATAAATCGGGAGTTTATTATTCCACTAGTTATTCGGTGCTTCAAGAATTATATTTTATGTCTTTGAATTTTAAAAATTTTCAAAATAAAAATAATATGTTTAATCCAATGATAGAACCAATGGAAAAAAAGTTTAAAAAATATTTTAAGGAGTTACCACCTATTTTTACGTATGCCGCCGCTTTAAATCCGTTTCTAAATGTTGCGGGGGTTGAATGTTTGATAGATGAGATAATGATAATTTGGATATGCATGACGAAAACCCTAATTTTTCAAACGAGATGTGCATTTGTTTAAAGGATCACTTAGACGCAATGGATCGTATACAAGACCAAACAAGCCTCGAAGACGAAATTACACTCGAAGCTAAAGTACACGATGAAGAGGTAGAAGAAGGAGTATCTTCTGGCATATCCGATGAAGAATTAACATTTGATCAAGCATCTCGTAGAAAATAAAATTAGACGATAACTTAAATAAAAGTTTTATGGTATTTTTTATTGATTAATTTTATGTATTTTTAAGTTGTTTTAATATTATTATAGAAATACGTGACAATTAATTTATGTTATTTTTATTTATTTATTTTTATTGATTAAAAGAATATTAAAAAATCACAAGTGTTCAGGCGCCTAAACAGTGCCATGCGCTTGAACAGTTCTCATACGCTGAAATTTCAGGCACATGAGCACTGTTAAGGCGCATGGGCACTGTTCAGGCGCATGGGTGCCCATGCGCCTAAACAGTTGTAATTTTTAACAAAACCCGAATTGTACCCGGTTTTAGACTCGACCCCGCCCCGACCCGACCCGGGTATACCGGGCAGGGTTTTTATGATGGTGAACCCGACCCGGGTTCGTACCCCGGTTCACCAATACCCGGGTACAAAAAAAAAACCGATTGTGCCCAACCCGGTTTGTACCCGTGACCGGGTACGGCCCAACCCGAAATGTGCACCTCTATATGTCTGTGTCTGTATCTATGTCTGTATCTGTGTCTGTGTCTGTATCTGTATCTGTATCTGTATCTTTATCTGTATCTGTATCTGTATCTGTATCTGTATCTGTATCTGTATCTGTATCTGTATCTGTATCTGTATCTGTACTGTATATAATGCATCTCTTCGGGACATAATTGTAATTTTACTTCAAATTTAAGACATCTAATATAATTTTTTAAACATAGGGTACAAATGATTTATGCAATAGTTCCTATTTTACCTCTATTTAATCATTTTTTTCGTTAGCTTCTTGTTAGTTGTGGGTTATTTATAAATATAGTATTGTTGTTTTAAAAAATCTTAAAGCACCTACAAAATCTTTAAAAAAGAATAACACAGTTAGGGCATACAGTGTGGTACCGTGGGGTATAATGTGACACAAGGTGGTTTTTACGCCAGAATTTTCAACGTTTTTCCCGGTTGATATTTGAATAAAAAAGATAAAAAAAGAGTTAATTACATGAAAGGTCACTGTGGTTATGTCTGTTTTCACTTTCGATCTCCAGGTTTGAAAAACTACAAGGTCGGTCCAAAGGTTTGACAAAACATAACACACAAGATCCCCGTCATGGACGGAGAGTTAACTTTTCCGTTAACAGAGTGTAACAAGACCAAATTACCCCTAAATATTAAAATAGTTCTATAAAAATTTTAAAAGATAATACTAATTAAAGTATAAAAAGAGTGGGACCCACTCCCATCATCTTCTTATTCCTTTTCCTTTACTAACCCATAACCATTGCACCACAACCACCATTGTTAATCACCACCACGAGCTCCTCCTACCCTCCCCTTCCCCACCCACATCGTCCTCCTAGGCCCCATCTCCGGCAAATCATCACCACCCCCACCTGAAACGAAGATGCGGTAGTGGTTGTGTGTTTTGGTGGTGGCGAACAGGTGGTGATGGCGTTCTGGTGGTAGGACAGCTATGGTTGGGGATTGTGTGTGTCACGTTAAAAGGGGAGATCGCGGAGATGGACCATTGGTGGTGGTTTGAAGGTGGATGTGTATTGATGGTGGTGGTGTTGTGCATAATGGACGGTGGGTGTTGTGCATGATGGCGGCGGTGGTGGTGGTATGAACCGGTGAGGGTTGGCAAGATATATAGAGGTTGAAGATGAGGTGGTGGTCCCACTGACCACATTTTTTAAAACTTAATACTAAGAAGAAATAATATTATAATCAATGGCAATTTGGTTATTTAAAAAATTTTAACTGAAAAATTAACGGCCCATTCAAGTTTAGGACCAATTGTGTTACGTTTTGTCAAACTGTGGACCGACCTTCTAATTTTTCAAACCTGGAACTGAAAGTAAAAACAGACCTAACTACAAGGATCTTTCATGTAATTAACTCTAAAAAAATATGTTTTTGAGGAAACTGTTAAAAACTTAAACGACATCGTGCAAAACGAGAAGAAACGAATAAACTTTCCAAAGGTAACTCATAAATCCAATCCTTTAACAATTCGTTATCGGCCATTCGGCCATACGCAATTACTTAAATCCAGCTCGTTTAGTTCAAAGCCCATTTCAGGCCCAAACTCTTCTGCAATAACCATCCTAAATTTCACATTTCACGGTTGCCTCTTGCCACTTGAAAGTTGGAACTAGAGTTGACGAATTGGGTTGAAAACCTAAACCAGTACCGTTGAAACAGTTTTGGTTTGAGTCAACTTAATCAGCTCCGATTTTTGAGAACGGTTCGGGTCGAACCGGTTATTACATGAGGGGAACCAAACTCGATTGGAAACGCTCCTGGTAAGGTCAGAATCGGTTTCGGAACATGCTATAGGGAAAAATAATTTATTTGTTAAATTCAAGAAAAAGATATTCCAAACACGGATTTCTACTTTTATTTAACTTGCTATTTATAATCTTATAATTTAATACTTTAAATATTATCAAATAAACAAAATAAATTACATTTTTAGTTTTTTATTTTAAATTTAAAGAATACTAAAAAAAGAAAAACACACCCACAAATTGCAGTACATTGTAAAAATACATACAAATCACATTGCTTGCATTAAGCTTTGTTCCGATCACTTGACAATATTTGTAATATATAAAATGTTACCAAACGTTTAGTTCTTTATTGTAGGTAGAACCGCAACGGTGGTTGCATTGCTTGACGAAGACCCAACACCAATGGAAGATTGTCCATTTACAAAAGCAAATTGAGAGAGTTTTCAAGAGCATCTTTTGAGTGTTTTTAAGATATTAAAGAATAGAAAACATTTTAAGTGTTGTGATGAAAAGAATACATTTAATACCTATTTATACTAACATATGGGAAAAATTATAAACAATAGTTGAAAAATAGTCCAAATGGCTATATAGTCATTATCTAACATGTAGTTTCTAAACTGGTTTCATATCGGCTCTTACTTTGGTTC
The DNA here is from genome assembly GCA_025506505.1 of Flaveria sonorensis. NCBI lineage: Eukaryota > Viridiplantae > Streptophyta > Magnoliopsida > Asterales > Asteraceae > Flaveria > Flaveria sonorensis. The sequence continues at coordinate 47,924,291 of CM046431.1, read as the reverse complement.
TTGGCCCATGAATCCAAAACCAATTGACTAGGTCAATTCCATCTCGGTTTCTATAAAAACCAGTTCCAGATATCATATTTGGCAGTTATAACCGCTTTCAGTTCATGGACTTGTTTTTTTTCCCATGTTTATTTGAATGCAAGAACATGTTCAAGTGCTTGGCAAGTTTGTCTACATATTTTAAGTCTAAATGCAATTTTAGTTGTTTTAGTTTCTTGCTTCACTTTTATGATACACGAAATAAGAATGCGTTGAACATAGTAATTTGTGAAATAGATAGACTATTAGTATTAGTAAAATGTATATATTACTAATTATTGTGTTGGCTTGGAAGGTTAGGAGCCAGACCGATTAACCCAATTAGCATGACTCATATGTTAATATCTAAACTCGATGATGACAGTCCGCAATATACCCATGGAAGTTTTTAACTGATTATGGATTAATATATAATGTTTTCAGAAGACGAGATAAACTGATGCAAACCTACTAGTAAAGTCATGCCAGACTTTCTTATTAGCAACACAGCTAACCCAAACATTTAATAAAACTTTTCACTTTTGTACAACTTCAATTCCCTATATCACTATCTCTCACTACGTCAAAGTTCCTTTCCCTACTGCACTATTAATTCATTTATAAATGATAGAGCAACATGTTTTTTACTTTAGTTTAGTTGTATTCACTTTACTTTCATTTATGTCATTAAAAGTTGTTTTCATATTCCATCAAGTAGTTGAAGGTTACACTGATGCATGAATTTTACGCAAACCTACGTCCAAACTTTTTATAAAACTTAACCCGTTCATATTGCTAGCAACACTAGCTGGCCTATATATCTAATAAAACTTTTCACCTTTGTATTATATTATTATATTCTAATATCAGGTCTTAAATTCACCTTTGTAAGAGTGGGTGTAAGATTTTTTATCGATGGAAGTAGTTGAGAAGATGTAGTGCCAATTGCAAGGATGTGGGCAGTCGTATATGATTGGTAGTGCTCACGATTAGTGCTCAGAAGAGGAGAGCTAATTTCCTGGCTCTTTCGATTACGGATGACACCAAGAATGAAAAATATAAGTTAGGTTATACTACTAAGTATGATCTTATTATGAAAATAAGTTTCTAAGCAATCTTTATTTGTGAATCGGCTATTCCTCATAAGAATCAGATCTACAAACCACCACTAGCTTTGCCATATGATTGGTGGGTGTTAACCAAACTTAGTTTGCACCCATATATGTAATTTTGTTATTCTTCATGTACCTTGTTGTAATGTATTTTACTATATATTATTTGCCTCTACCTCCATTCAAGATATGCAATTACACTAATGGGCTTTTCATTTGGTAATCAAACTATGCTCAAGATATCCTCGAACTTGACGGTCTTCTTGACTCCAAACTAGTTCACACACCATTAGCAGCTAATGAATGCTTCACCACTACAAAAGAAGATTTCAGTGAGGTGCTCTACATTCCTTAACCATTACTTGGCTAGACCTCTCGTATGTTGTAAACCAAGTGAGTCAATTCCTTCATTCTCCCACTTTCGCGCATTTTCAACATGTAAAACGGTTACTAAGATACGTCAAGGACACATTGGCTTTCGAACTTTCATACTCTCTCCCGAATCATACTAACATCCTAGACTACTCTAATATAAATTGGGATAGATGCCTTGAGACTCGTTGGACCACCTATGGGTACTCCATCTTTCTTGGTGGAAACCTTGTATCATGGGGTGCTAAGAAACAACCGTCTCTAGATCTAGTTGTGAGTCTGAGTATCGTATTATGGCCAACACATTTGTAGAAATAATTTGGATCACCCGCTTACTTTAAGAACTGCATGCTCTTCCTCTAGGACGTCCTACACTTTTACGTGATAAGTGTAGTGCTCTCATTTTCACATAAAATCTAGTCTCTTATAAAAGAGTAAAACACATTAACTTAAATTATCATTTTATTCGAGAAATTGTCTCGGGAAAGAGGTGTACCAAATTTATATCAACTAAGCTTCAGGTGGCAGATGTATTCACTAAAAGTCTTCCTTGACCTCAGTTTTAATTCATTCATTCAAACATTTCGGGTGGACTGCCATCATTTCGCTTGAGGGCAGATGTTAACCAAACTTAGTTTGTACCCATTTATGTAACTTAGTTATTCTTCATGTACCTTTTTGTAATATGTTTTGTTATATATTATTTGTCATTTCAAGGTATGTAATTACAATCTAAAAGCGAGTAGGGGGAGAGGTCTTTCTATGATCACAATCAGGTGTGAGAATTAAATTAATTAATACTTGTTTGTAGCACATCCCATTCACCATCCTCATTCCCATCCTCATATTTAACAAAAATCCACAAAAAATGAACTCCATTCCATTCAATTCCCCATCCCTATAATTTTGAGAGAAAATAATCTCATCCTCCAAATATAAAGATCGTCATCCTCATATCTTTTTTTAATATATCTTATTGATAGATGTGAGTAAAGGAAAGAGAAATAGTATTAAAAGAAGAATAAATATGTATTATTTAATTGAGATAAGGAAATATATGGGAAATATGATGTTGGGAGTTTTTAGAAAAGGATATTTAAATTTAGAAAATAGTGTTTTCTTTATAAATCATAGGGTTGAGGATGAGGAATGGAATGTGAATGCTCTAAGGATAATAGTTATAGAGAATATAAGAGAGCGACTCGGGTGTGTATACGTGAATTGAATGAATAACTATTACCTTATCATGATGTATTCATAGTATGTGTATGAGGACTTCTTCCCTCATTTTCTTTGAAGGTCGTGTGCCCAAATAAAGGTATCTTTGTCATGAGTTGCGATCACCTCCTCTCATTGGTTAATTAGAATGAAATCATTTTGTCAGTGGGAATGTCATGTAGGCATAATGGTAAGTGGTCGTGCGTTCTACTTATTTAAACATATCATCTTGGGTTATATTGTGCAAAGGGATCTTAATTATCTTTTTATCCAATAATAATATAAATTAGTTAAATTATTAATAGTATTATATTAACATAAAAGTATCAACTCAAGATAACCTACTTACCACACTGGTGTGAGGTGAACAAGTACTTAAATTCTTTATCTTTGATCGGTTATTTGACACTAATAAAGTTTTGATCTATTGCTGGAGAGTAAATGTGGTTGGTGTTTGAGTTCATTTGTGATGAAAATACACTTGCTGATTCTCTCAATTTAATATGCTAACTATGTGCTCTTTATTATTTGTTATTATTGGACCTGATTATTGGTTATGTTTTCATTTGCGTATTGCGGGGCTGGTGTATGTTGCTGCTGGGCTGTTGCTGCTGTAGGGTGAGGTGTTGTCCAAAGAGTACTGCAGATAACAGTTGTGCGTGGTGTTCTTTTCGATCAATCTCACTTGGCACAACTCTCTTTACTCTCTAGTTCATATTAGGGTTTTTCTTTCTTTTTCATTCTTCTGGTTCATAAATGATTATGTAATGAATATTAGTAGATTGTGGTGATAATCTACATTCTGGATCGAAGGATTCTATAGTGTTTTGTTTATTGTACCAGACATATTGTCTTGTTCTTTGGTTAACCTGAATTCATCTCTTGTATTGATCTAAATCACAGTTTGTAACAACTTGATTTGTAATTATTTTCTTGTTTAAAAGTTAAAAAGGCCAAAAAAATCATAAGTCTTGCTACTGTCTATGCTCATGTATTTTCGTGTTACACTTGACCTGTTAAATATTATAGTTAATATAGCGGTATTACATGCTCACTCAATGAGCATCATCGTTAGGTTTTAATTATGAAATAAAAAAGATCAGCAAGAGATAGATATTCCATTGATCTTCACTGGCACCACAATAACAACATACATCAGTTTTATTTTAGGTGGAAGTTAATCATCAGGAACCCTAGCAATTAATAACTATTGAGATGGATAATCCTCAAAATCAAAGAAATCATAGTCCCTTTTTGGGAGCCGTCGATAACAACAAGAACCAGAAACAAAATCACAATCAAACCACAATGATCGTCGGTATTCTAACTTTCTAAGGGGGCAACAGTTACAGTAATGATTAGAAGAGTTTAGTAAATTTTCCGTGAAAGTATGTATAAAACTGAAATTCTATTAGTTAAAGATATGGATGACACATGGTTACGATTTTTAGGGATCATAATTTTAGTTGGTGATTGTGAAAGGGGCGGAGATCCATTTCCTATCCACAACTCGTTTGGTTGGTTGTAATGAATCCTAATTGTTATTTGAGTTAATTACACGATTGGTCTCTGTAATTTACTCATATTACAGTATTGATCTCAACTTTTGAGAAATTACATCATTGGTTCTAACTGTTTATCAAACCATCACACTATTGGTCCTTGACACTAACTTCTGTTAGTTTTTACTGTTATATTTTTTTTAAAATTACTACTTTACCCCTGTTAATATTAATGATTATTATTATTATTATTATCGTAGTCATCTCCCCTGAAAAAAACCTTTTAACACCCACACCACCATATCACCCCTTACCACACCACCTGAACACCGCTGGTTACCACCTCATCATAACCACCGCTGACCACCATCGCAATAACCATCATCACCATTACAATCGCGAACACCTGATCGGAGCTCAAGAATCTTGATAAAAAATCGACGGATTGAATCGAACGAAATACCGAATAGACTTTGTATTAAACTCATGGCTTGATAACTGTCTCTGAAACTTCCATTCATCACCATCAACGTTAAAGATTTTGTCATCGAGCAAATCGAAGAGGTGGGTACGAAAGGTATCTCCCATTTTAGTATGTTGAGAATTTTGTTTGAAGATGTGCTGCACGAGAGCGGGGTTGCCGATGATGACGCAGGATTGACCGAACAGACGGCGGAGCACGGTGGTCAACGTGGGGGAACGGTGGACGGCGTCGGAGGTCCACTGGAGAAGACGGTGGCGACAGGGGGGTCACCGGACTTTTGGTGGCTGTGGGGTTACCGGACTTGCGGCGACGGCATGTGGCGGTTGATTTGGACGGGGAGGGCGTGGATTTGGTTTTGTGTGTGTGCAATATATTTACTATATATGTGTGTGTTTTTATATATAGTTAATTAATTTAAAAATAAAAAGATCCTCATATTTATTAATTTTGTTTTTAGTTCAGGGGTTAAATGGTCTTTTATAATAACTTAATAAAAGTTAGTGTTAAGAACTGATAGTGTGACGTTTGATAAACAGTTGGAATTAATATTGTAATTTCACAAAAGTTAAGATCAATGTACATACATAGGGACTAATTGTGTAATTAACTCTTGTTATTTTTAAGCCGACACGTCAATCATAAAGCGCGTCCTCATGGAAGAAGAAGCTTCACGTGAACAACTTTAACCATCTCACCGCCCATTCCACATGGCTCCAGACATCATCCCAGCTACACTCCCCCACGTGTCCCTGCTTTACACGTGGCACTCCCTTCACGCCTCATTAAAGTTAAAGATAATAATAAATCTATTATTTCAATTTCAATTTGAATTTGTGCATATTCACTCACGTAATCCTTGTTGAATCTCCAAGTCTCCTCCTCCAAAGATATTATTATATTATATACACCAACTCCAATTTTCCATCCATTCTATTTCTATTTCTCACACAAACAAATCTATCTTCTTCTACCTTGCATTCAAACGATAGTTTAATTTATTCTTCAGGCTTTGCAATCGGTGCTGCTATTGGGTTAATTGCAATTTCTAGGGCATATATATTTTTATTTGATGGCGATGAGTTTGAACCAGATCGGAGGCTTGTCCGCTGCTCCAATCACCTCCGATTCAGGTCACACGGCGGGAGGAGAGCCGACAACGGCTGTAGTGAGTGCCTCCGCCGTGTGGAGGTCTCCTCCGCCCAACATCCGCGTATCCGTCTCCAAGCAGGGGGCGGAGGTCGACAGGCTCTCGCCGTCTCCGCCCATGAGTCCGGTGCGGGGCGGAATCAGGCCGGATCTGTCGGTGGCGTGCCAGGCCTTGATGGACGAGGAGGAGGAGGTGGTGGTGGTGAGGGAGCATGGCCATCGAAGGGCTAAGGATGGGCAGGGGGTTCCGGTGTATGTGATGATGCCCTTGGATAGCGTCACCATGAACAACGGAGTCAATCGAAGGAAGGCCATGAACGCTAGCTTGCAGGCGTTGAAGAGCGCCGGCGTTGAGGGGATTATGATGGATGTGTGGTGGGGCTTGGTGGAGAGGGAGGCCCCGGAGACTACAACTGGGGTGGTTATTCCGAGCTCTTGGAGATGGCCAAGAAGCATGGGCTCAAGGTGCAGGCCGTCATGTCCTTCCATCAATGTGGTGGCAACGTCGGTGACTCCTGCACGTATGTGACCCTTTTTTACTTGTTCTTATGCTTTCTTATCTAGTTAAAGCAAAACCTTCAAGATTGTTTTCAGCTCGACGATTGTATGCTTTTGCAGGATACCTCTTCCGAAGTGGGTATTGGAGGAGATCAACAATGACCCTGACCTTGCATACACAGATCAATGGGGAAGGAGGAATAATGAATACGTTTCCCTTGGTTGTGACACCATCCCATGCCTTAAGGGCAGGACTCCCATTCAGTGCTACTCCGACTACATGCGCTCTTTCAGAGACAAATTCAGTCATCTTCTTGGTGACACTATTGTGGTACATTCATAATCAATCACTCTTACCTATCATGTATCTTTTAGTTGAGACATTATGATTACATTACAACTAGATGCATGTTACAGTTGGATATAGATCAATTTGCATCATACAGATTGTTGAACACACAAACACCATCATTCTGTCATCTTTTTTTAACAGTTCATTTTATGATTTGATTTGGTTGTTAAGTTAATATGCCATTTGGGGATCCTATGTAGGAAATTCAAGTTGGAATGGGTCCAGCTGGTGAGCTTCGGTACCCATCTTACCCGGAAAAAGATGGAATATGGAGGTTCCCAGGAATTGGTGCCTTCCAGTGTTACGACAAGGTATACAACATACATACATACATGATATCTGTAACTTGTGTTTGTTTGTATCTTGTATTAACATGATTATGTTTCATCGCAGTATATGCTTAGTAGCTTGAAAGCTGCAGCTGAGAACTATGGTAAGCCAGAATGGGGCAGCACAGGACCCACAGATGCAGGAGAGTACAACAATTGGCCTGAAGACACCAACTTCTTCAAGAGAGAAGGTGGTGGCTGGAACAGTGAGTATGGTGATTTCTTCCTCTCATGGTACTCACAAATGCTGTTGGATCATGGAGAACGGATACTCTCATCCGCCACCTCAATTTTCGAAAACAGAGGGGTTAAGCTCTCCGTCAAAGTTGCCGGCATCCACTGGCACTATGGAACCAGGTCTCATGCCCCTGAGCTGACGGCTGGATACTACAACACTCGTTACAGAAACGGATACCTCCCTATTGCCCGGATGCTGGCCCGGCATGGCGCCATTTTCAATTTCACGTGTATTGAAATGCGGGACCACGAGCAGCCTCAGGACGCCCAATGTGCGCCTGAGAAGTTGGTGCAGCAAGTGACATCAGCAACCCAGGAAGCACAGGTGGCCTTGGCTGGAGAGAACGCGTTGCCAAGATACGATGAATATGCACATGAGCAGATCTTGAAGGCGGCCTCATTATCTGAAAATGATGAGATGTGCGCGTTTACTTATCTTAGGATGAATCCTGAGTTGTTCCAGGCTGATAACTGGAGGAAATTTGTGGCGTTTGTGAAGAAGATGAAAGAGGGGAAAGATGTGCACAAGTGTTGGGAGCAAGTGGAGCGAGAGGCAGAGCATTTTGTGCAGGTAAGTGAGCCATTGGTGCAGGAAGCAGCCGTTGCGCTCATGCATTAAGAACCATTACTTAATTGTAATTAGCAGTGTAATAAAGGGTGGGCTTTGTTTTTAATATAAGCCATAAGCACTTTGTAGTAAAATTACATACAACTTAAATTAAGCACCTTTGATTAGGGTTTGCTAATCCTCATGGGTAGCTTTGGATTTTCTATTTGCCTTATACACTAGATCCATGGCTGAAGAGTGTTCAGTGGGGATCATATCTGTTAGTTTTGTAAACATATTTGTTTCATGTAAAATATACATGTGTAGAAGATTGTTTATGACAACAAGCGTATTTGTGGATGCCTTCTCCTGCTAATTTATATACATGTGTGTAAAAACAAGCGTATGTGTCGATGGTCCTTGTATTCTTATAAAGCTTGCTTTGTGGCAACTGATTTACGAACATCGAAAGTTCAGTGATGGTGTGAAGTAAAATGAATAAGTGCATATGTTGACTTATTCTCGCGTATACAGTGATAGTAGTGTGTGTGAAAGCAAATTCCTGTCACACCATCCGGTACTCTGGTAGGTGCTCCATGAATAAGATTTAACACAGTTCTGTCTCGGATTCACAACATAGTCTCAAGGTTCATCATACGAACAGTGGTCATAGGAAATGTTCGTTAAACCCTTTGGGTGCTTTGATGCTCAAGTCGCCACCTGAGTGCTTCATGATCAGAGAGATTGTATGAGCAAAGGCGAAGACAATAACTTGTCTCACATGGAGGAGGCTCTATTTTTATCGCCTTCACAGCACAACGTATCATCGTCCAGCTCAGCGTGATATCAGTATGTTACAATTCACCTTTTCACATTTTTTGTACTTTAATCATTCTACACCACGCCATTTTGTTATACAATGACCATTGGGGAGCGGCAACAAAGACACCCTGTGATACCCACTTGCCAAGACACGGTAGTGGTGTGGCCACGCATACCGACAACGCGAGGCCACTTACCGTGCTGTCGGCTCAGGCACTAAACATAGCCTTCTAAAGGGAGTAGTGATGGAATTCTAATAGGCCAACTCTTACTTGGGCCTGCTATTATTGGGTTTGGTCCAGTTAGAAATAGCTGTATGTAGACTGTAGTTGCTATACTCTATAATATTAAAAAAAATTAAAAACAGACACACACACACCAACTCATATTCTGGTGTTCCCCGTATGCAAGTCTAGACAAGACATCGACATCAACATCAATCTACTGTGCAAGCACCGACTACATGTGTTTCCACCGATATTAATAAGCTAATAGTTATAACGCAATCATTGTTTTTCACAAGATCTAATTCCTTTTGAATCTCTTGTCGGTGAATGTCTGTATTTTTAATCATTACGTGGTCTACGCCAAGCCTTATAAAGACTTAGTGGGATCGAATCCAAGACCCAGTTAGGGTTAACAACAAAACTCAAATTAGAATCTAGTTTGAAGTCCAGAAAACCACTTGGGGTGCCAACAGGTCCAGGTTTTAGCCATTACATAGTTTGAGCCAGGCTCTCAAGAAGACATAGCTACAAGTGCGTCAATTAATTCAGATCCAAGAACCGGTTAGGGTTATTAAAAAAGGTCAAAACGACATGGGTGATGAACCGATTCGGGTGGGTTAGAATCTGGTCTGAAGTTTCATTTTCAAAATCCAAATTTCACTGCTTCGAACTAGCTAGTTAGTAAATACATACCTATTGAATTTGGCTTTAATTAATATATACAAGCTTGGGCCAGGCTCTCAAATAGATATAGCTAGAGGTGTGCAAATAAGTTTGGACCCCAAGAACCGGTTAGAGTTATCAACAAAAGTCAACCACGTGGGTGATGAACCGATTCAGTTTAGAATACGATCTGAAGTTTCAAAAACCATCCTATATTTTCAAAATCCAAGTTCCATTGGTTTTGAACTAGCTAGTGATTAGATACTTATGAAATTTTGGTGTTAGTTACCCTATACAAGCTTTTATAAAAGTCTTTTGAAAAACATTATTGTTTTTATAAAAATTCTATTTTCATAAAATTAGTCGTATTATTTGAAACCAATTGTTTAAATAATCTTTATAACTTCCCATCTTATTCAGCTTGTTGGATTGAACTTAATCCTTGCACATTATTGTCGGTTATCCATTTTTATACTTCGTATGTTTAATCATTATTGTTGTCGATGCACATTAGCTTTAATCTTCATTCTTGATGATTCAGTATGTGTATAAGGACATATATGTAGTATATGCTCATTCTTAATTGACGACATATTAACACAAGTTATAATTCAAACATTACCAACCGAGGATTCTTAATCGCACGATTAACATATGTTATCCCAACACATTAATTTGTTTTGGTTCTAAGGAAGTGTAATAACAATTTTGACATATGTGTTAAATATAGTATGAACAAACTCATTAAAGTACAAATATAAAGAGAGGGGGAGAGTGAGCGAGAGCAAACATGAGTTTTTAGATAAAACAAAACATGTTTTATCTTGAGAAACGTAAGAAATGATTTGGACCGTTGATCTCACTATTTCAATTATTATGTAGACGATGATAATTTTATAAAAAATAAGAAGTTAAAAATGAGTGCAAGAATTAAAAAGGAATTAGACGCTAGAAATGATGTCTCTTAACCATCACATTACAACAATGAGTAACTAAATGGTGCGTATAAACATTATAGTGTGTATAAATATCACTTTTAATTATATGAACGCATATATACCCCTTATCAAATATAAATGTGTCATGTCCTGTATAATTGGTGCGTTTCACATGGAAATACCGGTTTATACAAGAGTCTTAGTATATAAAGTATATTTGTTATACATGTATTCCTAGAATTAATAAGTCATGAGATAATAATGCTGGTCCCTTACATGATAGTGAAACTATTTTTTTTTTCTTATGGTACTAGCAGTTTGATTTAATATGCACATGCCACTTTTTGATAATTAAACCCATAAATGCAAAAAAAGGCAAATGATTAGAGTTCCACTGAAGGTTAAATGAGATTAGAATACCCCCTCCTTTTGATCTTATCATGTTTAGGTCATATGCAAGCCAGAGAATTTGATTTAAACCACGCCCTTCATGTTAATATTCCATTGGCATAATTTGTAAAGCATATGTTAGTTACTTTTGGTATATGAGGAATTGGAAATGAAGATATTTTAAGGAACTATGAGATAAAATCCCTCTAGAATATTTACTAGACGTCATACTAGCTCTTTTTTCAGTTTTTTTATCTATATATAAATTATAAAAGTTGATGAATAATGTTATTATTTTTAGACATCATTAAATCAATATCATTTTTGTCAGTCGAAAACTTGGGTTGCATTTAAAAGGGTTTGGTTTTCATTTAATAAAAATCTAAATTTTGCGCACTAATTTTCATGCCAAAAAATATAATATATGATGAATTCCGTGATGATAAACGAATAGAAATCATCAAATACAAGATCGAACATAAATAACCACTAGAAAAAAGGCTACACATAATTTCTGTGCATGAATACATGCAGTTTAGCAAAATTGTTATAGTGTTTGATGCTTGTCTTGCGACACTCTGCAACGTTTGTTAGTATTTAAGGGTTCAAGTGATTCAGAAATATGATCATCAATATTCTCAATAGAAACTAACTCTAAATACAAAAACAACACACCTAATGCCAATTAAAGTACTAGAGGTATATATTTGTGGTTCGTTATACTTTCATATTCAAAGTGAACCCCCTAGCTCAACCCCATCCATCATATGCACCTTCTCGAGCACATGGACATCAAGGCTTGTTATGAATAAAGTCAAAATAGACAAGTGTAGGGACTTGTTTGTTCTTTTGTATTAGTTCAGGGGTATAATGTGTTAATTAGTTAGTTAGGTTGTTAATGACCGTTAACAGCCGTGTATAAGAAGGGGAGCGGGGAAGTGATTTGAAGGATCTGATTTCTCTCTTGTTTTTCGTCTTTCTTTGAAAACACTCTAATTACTTGTTAATGCAAGTGCGTAGTTCATGTTTGAATCATTAGTTGTTCTTTGGTTGATTATTATCTTCGATATTAAATGTTCATCCACTGTATACTTTAACGTATCCGCTGTAGATTTCAACAATTGGTATCAGAGCCTTGCTGAAGGCTCAGGCCGGTGAACGATTAACTGACGAAAGAACAAGATGGTGTCGACAAAATTCGAATTGGAGAAGTTCGATGGGAAGAATGACTTTGGGCTGTGGAGGGTCAAGATGCGAGCACTGCTGGTGCATAACGGATTGGTAGATGCACTGAACGGGGAAGAACGCCTGCCAGGGAAGCTCACAGCAAAAGAGAAGAAAAAGATCATGGAGAAGGCACACAGCTCGATCATACTCAGCCTTGGTGACCGAGTGTTGAGAGAAGTCTTAAAGGAAACCACGGCGGCGTGGATTTGGTCAAAGTTGGAATCGTTATACATGATGAAATTACTAGCCAATAGGTTGAGAAGAGGCTGTATACGTTCCAAATGAATCCAAGAAAGTCATTAGAAGATCATACATATGAGTTCAATAAGCTCATCTTGGATCTTGAGAACATAGGGTTGAATTAGACGAGGAAGATCAGGCGATCATCTTTCTCACCTCTCTCCCATCCTCTTATGAGCATTTCGCGTATACTTTAATGTACAGGAGGGAGACTTTGTCGATGGAAGAAGTGCTAGCCGCATTGAATTCTAAAGAATTAAAGAAACGAACTGATCATAAGGATGAAGGTGGAGAGGGTCTGATGGTGAGGGGTAGATCTGATCAAAGGGGCTTCAAGAAAGGGGGCCAATTAAGATCCAAGTCTAAGACCAAGAAGAGGTGTTTTGTATGCAATTCTGACAAACATTTCAAGAGAGACTGCCCAGAATGGAAGAAGAAAAGGAATGATGTTAGTGGAAGTCATAAGGGTCACATCAATAATGCTGCACAAGATGATTCTTCCGAGGGGTATAAAAGTTCTGATGTTCTTAGTGTGACTAATGATGAAGTCATGGAACGTTGGGTTATGGACTCAGGTTGTTCCTTTCATATGACCCCAATTAAAGAGTATTTTTCTGAACTAAAAAGACAAGAGCTTGAAACTGTTAAGCTAGGTGATAACAGGCCATGTGAGATTCTTGGTATTGGCACAGTTAGGCTCAAGTTAAAGAATGGGAGTGAATTATCCCTTAAAGGTGTAAGGTACATTCACAGTCTCAAAAGAATCCTAATGTCACTTAAAACCTTTGAAAAAAGGGTTATCATGTTAGTTTAAGAGATGGTAAAGCCAAGGTGTGCAAAGGAGCTCTAGTGCTTGTAACTAGATCAAGGAAAGGCAATAACACTTATGCTATGGATGGTCATGGTGACTAGGGGGCAGCCATAGTGGCTACTTTCAAAGATCATCTTGCTACAACCTTGTTATGGCATAGGCGGCTGGGTCATATCAGTCAGCAAAGCCTTGGTGAGTTATGTAGTCAACAGGTTTTGGGTAAGCTAACCCAAAGCAACTATGGGTTTTGTGAAACTTATGTGATGGGAAAACACAGGAGGGTAAAGTTTAACAGAGGTAAACATACCACCAAGGGGATATCAGACTATATGCATTCAGATCTATGGGGTCCGGCTAGAGTTCATTCTCTAGGTAAGGCATGTTACTTCATTTCTATAATTGATAATTTTTCAAGAAAGGTGTGGGTGTTCATCCTAAAGGCAAAGAGTAATGCCTTAAGTGCATTTAAAGAATGGAAAGTCCTGGTTGAAACTCAAACAGAAAAGAAGGTAAAGAAGTTAAGGACTGACAATGACCTTGAGTTCTATGGGGCTGAGTTTAACAAATTCTGTAAAGAGAATGGGATAGCTAGGCACTTGACTGTTCCAGGAACACCCCAACAAAATGGGCTGGCAGAACGCATGAATATAACTCTTTTGGAAAGGATAAGATGTATGTTGACAAATTCAGGGCATCCAAAGCAGTTCTGGGCAGAAGCTGTAACTACTATAGCCTACCTCATTAACACGTCACCTTCCAGGGACTTGGATTTGAGGTGTCCAATGGAAGTACGGACTGGATGTAAGATAGATTATAGTGGGCTGAAGGTGTTTGGTTCAGCGGCATATGCTCATGTGAGTCAAGGTAAACTTGAACCTAGGGCCTGCAAGTGTGTTTTTCTGGGTTACCCTGAGGGAGTAAAGGGGTACAGATTATGGAAGATTGAGGGCACTCCTAAGGTGATAACTAGTAGAGATGTAGTGTTTCATGAAAGCATGGTTTATAAAGATGTGATGGGCAATAAAGGTGGGGAGTCCAGTTCTAATGAGACAAGGAATGATGAAGTTTAGCTTGAGGTGGAGCTTGAATCTTCCGAAGGAAATTCTAGATCTTTCAAAGGCAATTCTAGATCTTCCAAGGCAAGTCTGGATCTTCGAAGACAAGTCTCAAAAGAAAGGTTTGGAAGAACAAGATGTTTCTGAGTATAGTCTTGCAAGGGACAGACCAAGAAGGAAGGTCATACCTCCCCTGAGGTTTAGAGATAATGAAGATATCTCAGCTGTGGCCTTTATTGAAGCTTAACAATAATCCATGTATGAACCATTGAATTATTCAGATGCCATAAGTTCAAAGGATAATGACAAATGGTGTGAAGCAATGAAAGAAGAGATGGCTTCATTGCAAAAGAATGGCACTTGGGAACTAGTGGATAGGCCAGTAGGCTAGAAGCTGGTGGCTCGTAAATGGTTATACAAGCTGAAGGAATGTGTGTTAGGGAGCACAGGTCCTAGTATAAAGCTAGATTGGTAGCAAAGGGGTTCACTCAGAAGGCTAGAGTGGATTACATTGAGATTTTCTCACCAGTGGTAAATCATACCTCTATGAGAGTACTATTGTCTATGGTTGCTTGTTTTGATTTGGAATTAGAGCAATTAGATGTAAAAACTGCTTTAATACATGGTTACTTGGAGGAGCAGATCTATACGTTTCAACCTTGTGGGTTTGTAGAGCTTGGGTTGGAAGACAAAGTGAGTCTGTTAAAAAGTCTTTGTATGGGCTAAAGCAGTCTCCAAGGACAGTGGTACAAGCGGTTTGATGAGTTTATGGTTACTCATGGCTTCTATAGAAGTTCTTATAATAGTTGTGTATACTTTAGAGGGTATGATAAGGGAAAGTATGTGTACTTGTAGCTGTATGTTGATGATATGTTAGTAGCTACGAAGGATAAACAAGAGGTTGCAGCAGTCAAAAGGCTACTCATGACAGAGTTTGAAATGAAAGAGTTGGGTGTTGCTAAAAAGATATTGGGTATGTAGATACACAAAGATCGGAAGTTGAAACTTCTAAGGCTCACTCAGACTTCTTACACCAAAAGGGTCTTGATGAACTATGGCATGAGTGGGTGTAAGCTTGTTAAAACTCCTTTGGCTTCACATTTTAAGTTGTCAGGTCAAGAATGCTCAAAATCTAAAGAAGAAGTTAGGTACATGAAAAAAGTTCCATATGCTAATATGGTAGGGAGTTCGATGTATCTAATGGTTTGTACAAGGCCAGATTTGGGGTATGCTGTTAGCCTAGTAAGCAGATACTTGGCTTTTCCTGGTAAGTCTCATTAGGTTGATGTCAAGTGAATCTTGCGGTATCTTAGTGGTACTAAGGAATGGGGCTTGTCTTTTGGTGATACTTCTCATGACAAGTGGTGTGTAGAAGGTTTTGTGGATGCTGATTTTGCTAAGGACTTGGACAGAGGCAGGTCAATTACTAGGTATGCATTTAAAGTTCTTAGTAATGTGGTAAGTTGGAAAGCACAGTTGCAGATAGTAGTAGCATTGTCTACTACTGAAGCGAAGTACATAGCACTAACTGAAGCAGTGAAGGAAGCTGTGTGGTTGCAGGGTTTGGTTGGTGAGATGGGTTTGAAGTTGGTGAAGTCTGTGGTGTTCTGTGATAATCAATGAGCAGTGCAGCTTTCAAATAATAATAAGTTTCATGAGAGAACTAAGCATATTAATGTCAAGCTTCATTTCATTCGAGATATATTCAATTCTGGTGCAGTTGAGGTTGTTGGAATTGATACTAGTGTTAATCCTGCTGATATGTTTACCAAGTCACTTCCAGGTTTCAAGTTTAAGTTTTGTGTGAAAGCTTTAGGTGTTGGTTAAAGTCTATGTTGACTTTAAGGTGGAGATTGTTATGAGTAAAGTCAAAATAGACAAGTGTAGGGACTTGTTTGTTCTTTTATATTAGTTCAGGGTATAATGTGTTAATTAGTTAGTTAGGTTGTTAAGGACCGTTAACGGCCGTGTATAAGAGGGGAGCGGAGAAGTGATTTGAGGGATTTGATTTTTCTCTTGTTTTTCGTCTTTTTTTGAAAACACTCTGCAAATTACTTGTTAATGCAAGTGTGTAGTTCATGTTTGAATCATTAGTTGTTCTTTGGTTGATTATTATTATTCGATATTAATTGTTCATCCGCTGTATACTTTAACGTATCCGCTGTAGATTTCAACAAGGCTACTGGCTGATATCTACTTAAGACTGATGTTGTTAGTTCAGTCCCAAATTTGAGTGTGTATAGACTCGTTTTATTAAGGAATTTTAAGTTGATGGAGCTTGTGATTTAGAGAGGTTTGGAGGAAGAAATCTTTATATTATATTATTAGGTGGTTAAGAAAAACCACGGCTACTTCTATGTAGATTCTGAAACTAAGAGTAAAACCAGTTGCTCATAGGGTGAGCGATCAAAATGTTTAATTTTACAATTAATCCCCACCTATCATGAATTTGCTTCCCCTTGAAGCGTCTTTCTTGAATTGCTCCACCCCTGCAAATTAAATTGCCTAATTTTATGGTTTGTTCTAGAAACCAGCTACAAGTACGAATCATTTTTCCAGACCATCTACTAACAAAAAAACTGCCAGCCACTGCACTGGATTACCAAATATACTTTGGGGGCAAATTAAACTAATGAGTTAATGGAATGTATATTCTTAACTTTTGAGAGCCAAATGATAAGATCTAACTTTTGTAGCTTTAACTATTCTAATGTATAAAACTAATGATGAATCTTTAGTGGGGTGTTGTAATGGAAATTAATTGTTTTTTAGGTACTTCCCATATGCATGGATGTTGCCAAGTATTGGTGATTCATCTGCGCCCTCATTTAATTTACATAAAAAAAACTAAGACTACTTAACAGTTAAGATGGTCCTCTAAAACATAAATATGTATAAGCAAATTTCTTGTTTACAGGGTTTTTTTTTTTTTTTTTTTTTTCACTTGGATGCAATTTATATATACATACGTAGCATATTTGGTTGGTCACCAACTTAAATTCAACCAATTAATATCCTCTCTTGTTAACTCGTTTATAGTTATTAATCTTTGTCCTCCCGTGTGACACGTAGCATATTTGGTTGGATTTAAGTTAGTTGTTATAGAACGTGTCTGCGTATATATGGGCATACATATATGTTGAATCCTTTTCAGTAAACCATGTGACCAACCATATGAATATTACGGTACAGAAGTACTCCTTTGGCCAAACTTCGGTACGTAAAAGAAATACATGATAATGACTAGTTGCATACTCTTTCTAGTTTTGGTACAAATAAATAGACTTCACTCCAACCCAATGCTCTTGTTCTCATTAATCATATGCCTCCCAACATGATTGCCTAAACTCAGCAAAGCAACACACATTAACTAATCATGTTATTCAGAACATACAACCCGAGTGAAATTGTGGTCACAGATTCTTGATCATTTCCTACGTCCAAAAATTTATTCATTACTCTCCGTCGTTTAGCCTTTTTTGGATCATGGTATATGTTGCAGGTTTTATAAGTGCATAAGGATCTGTGACACTTGCACTTAAGAGGAAAAAGAACAAGAAACTTGACCAATTGTGCATGATTACTTTAGTTTATTTAGAAAATGATCAACTTAAGTCTTATCATTTTACAATATATGTCCCAATCACATGCATCTCTAGTGGCCAACTTCACCCCTATTTATACATCTGCATTACTCTCACCCTCTCCACACATTTCCCTCTTCCCTTTGTCCTATCAATTTCAACTTAATTACATTATACCCATACTTGAACCAAACCTAGACTGTTGCATTCATTCACTAATTTTGGTCTCTATTAATGCATTGTTCTTGTGGTATCAATCTTGATCAAATTCCATCAATGGTTCAACAAACTCTTGATCAAGAAGACATGTTCTCCAGGAGATACATAGTGGTTAACGGGCCTGTCATAATTGGGGCAGGCCCGTCTGGTCTTGCAGTCGGCGCAGGACTCAGGCAACAAGGGGTTCCTTTTGTGATCCTAGACCGCGCCGACTGCATTGCATCTCTCTGGCAAAACAAGACTTATGATCGCCTACGACTCCATCTTCCTAAGCAATTTTGCCAACTACCCTTTTTCCCTTTCCCACCTAAC
The DNA here is from genome assembly GCA_025506505.1 of Flaveria sonorensis. Classification (NCBI taxonomy): domain Eukaryota; kingdom Viridiplantae; phylum Streptophyta; class Magnoliopsida; order Asterales; family Asteraceae; genus Flaveria; species Flaveria sonorensis. The sequence continues at coordinate 47,905,988 of CM046431.1, read as the reverse complement.
TTCCCTGAGTACCCTTCGAAATACCAATTCGTTGACTACCTCGAATCATACACGAAAAAATTTGAGATAAACCCACGGTTTAATGAATCCGTTCAGTCAGCCAAGTATGATGAGGTATGTGGGCTGTGGCGCGTGCGGACTGTTGTGGATGATTGTGAGGTTGAGTACATATGCAGGTGGCTTGTAGTGGCAACTGGTGAAAATGCAGAGAAACTGGTGCCTGAATTTGAAGGGTTGGATGAGTTTGGGGGCAATGTTATTCATGCCTGTGACTATAGGTCCGGTGAGACATATGAAGGAAAAAAGGTTTTGGTGATCGGATGTGGGAATTCCGGCATGGAAGTCTCTCTTGATCTTTGCCACCACATTGCTTTCCCATTCATGGTGGTCCGAAGCTCTGTAAGTCTCATATACAACTCCATAGTTCACTTAACATAATCTTGAAAACAAACCCTTAAATTTGGTCTTGAAACCACAGGTTCATGTGTTACCAAGGGAGATTGCTGGGAGATCGACTTTCGAATTGGCGACTTCATTGATGAAATGGTTGCCAGTAAAGATAGTCGATAAGATACTGCTAGTTCTTGCTTGGTATACACTTGGGAGCTTGGAGAAATACGGTATAAAGAGGCCATTGATGGGTCCAATAGAGCTCAAGAACACTAAAGGGAAAACCCCTGTGTTGGATATTGGTGCACTAGCAAAGATTAAATCTGGGAAGATACAGATTGTTCCAGGAATCAAGAAGTTTTCAAGGGGTCGTGTGGAGCTCGTGAATGGTGGAGTTCTTGATATCGATTCGGTTATTCTAGCAACAGGGTATTGCAGTAACGTTCCTTCATGGCTAAAGGTAACAGCTTTAGCGATTTCAAACTGATAAACCATAGATTCTTGAGATAATATCGATTCATGTGACCGTTATGGAAGTTTGGTTTCTTGTATACTCTGTTTTTTTATAGTTTATCGTATTAGGCGTTGTTTCGTTTTGTTTTGTTTTTTTTAATGTTTTCTTAAAAGAAGTGAAACACCATGTTAGTCTAATGAGTGAGGTTGACTACAGGAAAGTGATTTATTTTCAAGAGAAGGGATGCCAACGACGCCGTTTCCGGAAGGATGGAAGGGGAAATCTGGGTTATACGCTGTCGGGTTCACGAGGAGGGGTCTATCAGGTGCGTCTTTTGACGCCATTAGAGTGTCACACGACATTGCTAGAATTTGGAATGAAGAAACACGATCACAGACAAACCATTATGTCACAATTTCATGTGATAGAAGATGTAACAAGTAGAATATTAAGTAACACATCTATCTAACTATCTTTCTTTCAAATATACTATTGACAAATGTACTCTCCGGTATAGGGTGCTTATGATTGTTCCGTGAAAAAGAAGAAAGAAAGATGAAACGTTTCGTATATTTGAACCTTTGTAAATATATTATAATTTTTTGAGACGGAAAAACTGTTATTATGACTTCCACATCTAATAGATTTTGTGCTAATTAAGAATTAAGTAATTAAGATTATAAATTTGTATATATGGATGCAACGAATTGGTCCATAAATAAATAAAAAGGAGAAATTAAGGACCAAAAATAATTCAACTAGGGTCCAGATTAATATGGTGTGCCCACATTTCATTATACCACTAACATTGCTATTACCCATTAATTTAATGACCCAAGCACCTCTTATCTGTAGGATCATATTCACATGACTAAAGGGTAACTCTCAAAAATCTTATTTAATAATTTATATTTTGTCCTTATTGTGTCTCTCTTCTATGCATGAAGTCAAAGGAATTCTATAAAATGCGTGCATATGTGGTTAGGTGTAAATTAGGAGCTGTTTTGAAACAATAATTGTATTTAATGTTTTTAAAATCTTACCGGATACTAAACTAGTCATCTGTTCCATCCACTAGTAGTATTGTAAGACTAAATTCAAAAACCGATATGATCCTAAATATTATCCAAATTTCTTATGTATGTATGCTCACATAATATGTGTATTAAACTAAAAACAAAAATATGAAAAAGCTAAAGTTCTGCTAAAAATTTGTAATCTTAAAGATTTAAATAGATCAAATATAAAGCTTAAGCTATTAAAATAATCAGTTAATAAAGATTTTAATGGAAAAAATAGAAAAAGGTAAGAAAACCGGTTTGATCGACTTGGTTCACTAGTGAAATGAAAATGGCTTAAATAAACATAACTAGAGAGGTTAGGCATCCGGTTTTAAATCTAAACGACCAGTTTGTACGGTCATAAAACATTGTTTATATTTAAATCTCAAGTTTAGAAATCATATTGGATATAATGGCAAATATAAGAACCACCCAAAGATAAGTATTCTTCAAAGTTGAAGGTTCAAATAAGAACTATATTTTGCCCAATATGCTAAGAATAATTTTTCCATCTCCAAACCGATGCAAACGAACTCCGATTGAACTAATTCCGGCATCTTTGGACTCGTCTAGTCTTATAGTTGAATATATTATCAGCGAAAAACAACTCCCGTTAACTATAAAATGGACATTGTAAATTCAGAAAGATAATACAAAATCCAATCAGCAGCATAAATTTCAATCAGATGGCATAAATTTTAAAGCAGACAAAACAATATTTAATCAGACAACACAAATCTTAAAACAAACAATAACATTTATTAAAAAAATAGTAATAAGTCTTTTTAGAAAAAAAAATTAGTTCTTAAGATAAACTTCCTCTATATATAGCAGTCGAAAAACTTAAATTTGCATAAGAAATATTATAAAACATTTTGTATTACCTTAGCTGCATAGTTAGATTACAGGTGCTAGAGATCGGGGTCGGTCAATCGATTTTGAAGGTTTTATGTGACAATAAGCCTCTAAAAATATAAACTTTTATATATAAAAAAAATTAAGAGTAAATTACACAGACAGTCCCTAGGGTTTGAACGTATTGCAACTTTAATTCCTATTTTTAAAAAATTACAGATGCGGGCCTATACTATGCAAGAAGTGCACGTTGACAGTCCCTGACACTAACAGAGGTTAAGTTTCTTTGTTAAGTGTTTGAAAATGACAAATATACCCTCCTACAAATAAAAAATAAGCAATAGCTTAATTAAGTGGGACCCATTAAAAATCTAATCCTCTTTCTCCTCCAACCCAACTTTCAAATACCAAAAGACCCTACGGCTGCCATCACCACCCCTTGCGACTACCACCACCACCACCACCCTACAGTTGCCGCCACCACCACCACCACCACCACCCCCTACAGCACCACCACCCTGCGGCTTCTACTAGCGAAAATCAAATCACTCGGCATCATCTTCATCATCATCGATCTTCCAGCTCATCGGAAGTTGAATCACCCGACATCATCTTCATCATCATCGATCTTCTGCCACCAACCTAAAACAAGATCTGATTCGAGAACGCCACCATCGCTGTAGATCTGGTTCGAAACCGTCGTCACCGGCCATCAATCTTCCACCTCAGTGGTTCTTCAACACCGCTCACCATCGTACGACATCTGGATCTAGATTGCGATGTGTTATTTCAATCGAAGATCTTTACTTCCGATTTTGATCTCCTAAACCATACAAGATTGACGGTGGTGTCGGGCCTGCCCACGAGCAAGGTGAAGGGTCGGCTTAGATGGGTGAATTAGGTCACCGAAAGTAGGTGGCTGGAAAAGAAGAAGACAGTCGAAGTGTTGCCGGAAAAGATGGTGGCCATCGAAAGTGTCGCCGGAAAGAAGGTGGCCATCGGAACCGTTGGCCGGAGGTGGCGATTAGGGTGGGCAGGAGGGGGGGGGTAGGAGGCCGGAAGTGTTGCTGGAAAAGATAATTAAAGTTTTTTTATGTTTTTTTATATTTAAATGTTATAAGAGGGGCATTTTAGACATTTCACATGAATTTAAAAGCAAAAGTCAACCTCTGTTAGTGTCAGGGACTATCAGTGTGCGCTACTTGCATAGTATAGGCCCGCATCTGTAATTTTTTAAAAGTAGGGACTAAAGTTACAATACGTGCAAACCTCAGGGACTGTCCGTGTAATTTATTCAAAAATTAATTATTACTAAGATAATTGTTATAACAATATACATAAAAATTATTGTAGCAAATTAACTGATTTACATGGTTAAATAAATCATGAGTATCTCCTAACATTAGGGAACTTTCCAAACTCATAGTCGGCAATTCTAAGGCGAGGAGGTTTTGAAATTGTCACAAAGTAATTAACTGTTAATTAAGTTACTTTTTAGAGTTTGAAAGGAGTATTGAGCTATATGTGTTTAAAATTAGTATTTGGTTATAAAATGTTTATTCAATTATTTAACCATTAAATTTATAACTTATATATGTTAATTAATCTGCGATGCCTAAAAAAACTAAGCCTCCCTAGAACATGAGTCATGTGAGGTAACCCATACCGCAAACACTCTAAGTCAGGTCGACTAGAGATTGTGAAGGAATATACTGAAGTTTGTCTCTTCATTGTTCTCTCTAATGTTTAGTCCAGTGTTTTTATAACTGGATCAGACAACGAACTAGCTTTTTTACCAGTCCACACACGTCAAGCCAATCAAATTGATCAATCCAGATGATGTCATAAATTATAAAAAAAACTATTTATACATATTGAAAACAAAAAAAATGAAAATACATGTGTTTTGATGTCGATTTGTAATTTTAATAAAATTTAACGACTTAAATAACTAAGAATCATGAAACACTAAATTCATATAAAAGAGATAATTCAAGGACAAATTTATATTTAAATTTTGTCCCGCCAATTGGTCCATTTCACCGATTCATCGGTCCGACCGGTAACCGGTCGTTTCAAATGAAAAAGATCCATATAGGCAAACCAGCCCAGTTCTATGACCGGATTCCTATCCAACGATCCAGTCCGATCTGATGCTAAACACACTGGTTTGGTCTAAATACATAGATCAATTTTTAATCATATATAATTATTGTCACTTGAGTTGATTGAATATAGATAATACGTGCATTGGTTAGATTTAAATTTCTTTTTACAAAGATTTTTTTTTTTAATATTCATTAGGAGATTAGTGTGAGGTAAGTTTAATAATTAATATGTCTACTTTTTATGAAATTATGAGAAAGACGATTTTGACAATTAAAGGTGAGAAATACAATTTTGACAACTAAACTACTAAAGCATAAAAAAGGATTCATTGTAAATAAAACATAATTATAACCCTTTGACATTTGTATTTTGAGTTGCAACCCTTTGACTTTTGTAATTTAAGTTATGACATGATACGACTATATAAGCATGTAATAAAAGGTATGATGCCTTTGACTACGAGAAAGTGTACTTAAACATGATATTGCGTGATATCGTGTACACAAAGATTGTATTAATCTATTATGTTAGTTGGTTGACTTTTTCAATATTATATATAATCCACTTTCTAACAAAGACACAATTGAAGATAATAAGTTTTGGACTTTCTCAAAACCATCTTTTTATCTAAATGGATGCTTAATCGTTAATCACTTGCAACTTGTTTATGGGTCGGCAATTGCTCTTGATTATGTTGTGATTAGTGTGAGACTGGTTTGGACCAACATGGCAACATTACATTGGTCATGCTCTAAGATTTTTAACATTACTAAAAGGTTTTCGGTTGTGAACTTATAGGTATGTAATATCTAAGCCTCTAAGGATCATAACGATGACGTGTAAAAAATAACAAATTCAACTTATTTAGTTGTTTTAGTTTAGAAGAGTCATATAAAATAAAGATTAGCCAAAAAAGAACATATTAAGAAACCAAAAAAAAAAACTATTTTCAATGCATATAAACACTTCAATTATTTTTCTCAAAGATTTATACTATTTGTAATTATATATATTACTAATTTCCAGTATTTTTGTGCATCAAGGTTTACCTTAAATTTAGTAGGTTGTACCTACTTTTGGGTTTTTTTAATCTTTAATTCTTTTACTTTTAACTCCAATACTTTTATGTTTTTTTACAATTTAACCCCTACAATATTTCACTTCAACTTTGTCCCCTATACTTTTTATATTTTATAAAATTTTCATTTTACCTTTTGTTCAAAATTTTACAAGTTAACATACTGCAACGTGTGCGTGTGGTTTAATGTTTACGCTTATTTTTTTCATTTTAACGGCCCGTCACAACACGCGGGTCCTAGATCAACTTAGTTATTGTTTTTAATGTTTTACGTTCACGTGCGTAGTTCAACCTTTTTACGATTACTTTCCGTTCGTTTTTATATTTTTTTAATATGAGTTTTTCCATAGTTAGTGGTCGCTGACAGTGGTGTGACATTGTTACTGCTCGACACGGTTTTATGCCCCTTGCCGCAACACATGGGACTTAATACTAGTTATAACTAATTCATAAGTTATAGAGTTAATTTCACCTTTGCTTCTTGAGGTTTGACAAAAGTAACTAGTTTTTCTTTCAAAAGTTTAAAAACATTAATTATAATCCATAGTTTATCATTCCTTTCAATTTTAGTCCTTAGATTCAAGTTGAAACAAGTAATAAAACTTTAGGATTACAATTAAAACAACTTATGAAACTTTTGAAGGTAAATTGATGTTTCTAATCTTTTGAAGAAATATGATTATTTTTATCAAACCTTAGTGAGAAAAACTGAGGGGCGTTTTGATAGTCTTTTAATGGTCATTAAGAGGTTACCTCTTAATGGTTCATATGCTCTTAAAGGTTAAGATGCAACTCTAATGCTGAATGGTAAAAATGTTAAATCTAAGTGGTACCTCTTAACCATTTAGCATTAAGGTTACCTCTTAATCATTAAAAGACTATAAACCATTAAGAGATAGCCTTTTAATAATCATTAAAAGGCTACCAAGCAACCCATGAGTTTAACTCTAAGTTATAAACACTATTAACAAAAAAAATCATGAGTCATACAACTTGACCGTCTAGTTTAGTTTTTTTAACAACTAACAAATGATTCGTTTCAGCATGTTGTTACCTAACACATGACTTCAAGTCTTGCCACCTTTACTCATTTTTCATTCTTTTAGAGCATTCACAGTGGATTCTTCATCTTTATACATATAATTGCACTAAAAATTACTATTTTTACTTTTTTTCTTTTTTTCAATTAATTAATATTTTTTTATACTTTTATCATTACTTTTTTTCTCACTCCTTCACTCACAATCACTTTCAAAAATATTAAAATATCTATAGGAATTCAACAGTGATTCCCTAAATATACCAATGAACAATAATATTTTCTCTCTCCTTCATTCACAACCACTCAAAACCATTTCATATAATATAGGAAACACATTCACATATTTTTAGGGACTCCACTGTGAATGCTCTTAGATATTTGATTATACTAGTACACCGGCACTATATGATGAATAACACTGACTCCACTTACTTACATTTAATGTTTAGAAAATGAAACCGGACAAGCCAGTTTAACCGATTTAACCACGAACCGCTAGAGCCACCGATCTGTTTACCATGTATACTACTACCTTCAATTGAACCGGGCATTTTTCCCGACAGGAATCAAACTGGACTGCATGAAGCGGTGTTAAACCGGAAAAATCAAAACAAAACAAGAGCTATAAAATTTTGACAGTAAAACAAATTCTGAAAAATCAACTTTTTTTTTTATGCACAAAAACTACACACCATCACACACAACAAGCGCACATCAATGCAAGTTTCTCCCAGCTACCATGGATCATTTTTATAGTTGTTGAACCCTCTTTGGTTTTCTTATGCCCTATGTAGGATAGAAATATATAGTATTCGACAAAATTGTAAATGGAGAGTTGTTTATGTATTAATCACTTGTACCAAATGTAACAAATTTCTCCTCAATTGTTCTAAAATTTGTATTATGTAATAGTATAGGTATATGCGATGTATATTCCAAAAGCTTAAGATTAAGTTGCCTATTGTGGATCAATAATATTATCAATTTGGTTTCGCCAATGGTCAAGAGATAAGTCTTCTCAAGAAGCTAAGTCAACCTCACACTTTGTAACCAAGTTGAAAACGCCGAAGACTCGTGTATTTCATACATGTAAGCAGATCAACACAATTGTTTTCTACATTTAAAATACTTAATAGTGTTTGATCATACCAAACAAATAAGTTTAAGCAATCCCACAGGTGGGTATGAATTAACCCAACCTTATAGGTGGGTATAGACTATAGAGTATCACCAGATTCATGGGTATCAACCCCATTCTCTCATACTTGTATCTTTAACAAAAAGTACACAAACACTATCACAAGCATACCCACAAACCAAACACCCCTTGGATACAATGGGGTAATAGAATACTTCAAGAAAAGAACTAAAAGAAGATAAGAGGACCAAACAAAGTCTTCTTTTAAATTTTACCCAATCCAGGGTCACAGAAAGTCTCCTTAATCATTTAATCAAATCATTCTTAGGGCATCAAAAATGTCAATTACAATGACTGGTAATTGATTCTCTCCTGATAAAGTCTTGTCATCTTTTACTATATGAAATCTAAATATATACAATCTAAAACCTAACAACAATATTAATAAAGACAGTTTCTAGCTATCAAACTTCAGTAATTGGAAAATCATGAACATAATCATTCCATATCTCAGCGGCAATAGCGTCACGCAATTGTGAACTCTGTTCAATTTGTTGGGCATCAAAGGGTATATCTACATCCATCATTTGATTATCAGCATGCATCATCATCATCATCATCTCAGGTTTTTCAAAATCAAGTGGCTGTATAACTGATTCCTCCAATTGTGAAACACAAGTTTCATGTTCAAACATTTTAAAGATGGTGTCATAAGGCGTCTCATCACGAATGTAATTATGTAAAGCACAGGCTGCTACAACCAGTTTCACCTGTCCCCAAAGGACATAAATTAAGGTATGTTGAGTATTCGTTACTAAAAAGAATTATATAAAAAACGGGGAAAAATCACCTGTGTCGGTAAAGGGTAAGAAGGTGCTGACATCAGTATTGGAAACCGTTCTTTCAGTGATCCAAATGTTCTGTCAGTGATGCTTCGCAACAATGAGTGACGATGATTGAATAACTCTTTCGCATCTTGCGGTTGAAACCCGTTTTCATATTCAAAAAACCCGTATGATGCACCTAAATATGGAGCAATAAACCCTGGAATGTTTGCATACTTGAAATCCACAAGAAAATATTTACCTGCAACATATACACCGATAATCATACTAGTAAAAGACATTGAAATCAAACTGACTTTCCAAGATAATGAAAATTGTGATCACCTTCAGGGACTTGAAGCTTGTTTTTCCTTGTAAGAGCTGAATACAGAACTTTTATATCTGGTGCTGAGCCCTCCCAACCAGCTAGAACATAATGAAACTTCATATTAAATGAACATGCAGCAAGAACACTTTGTGAAAGAACACCATTTTTATTACGAAAAGGTCCTTGTTCATCAATACCAACAATTACAGGAAAATGTATGCCATTAACAGCTCCAACACAATCCTATTGCATTACACATAACAAATATAATCAGAAGTTTGTTGCTAATTATCAATCGGAAAGTAATTTGTAGATGCTTATTTAGTAAAATTACCATGAAATAAGGGTAAAATCTTGGATCATCTCGTATTTCTGGAGGGATTTCAGAGCCTGGAGGTTTAAAGAAGTCTAAAGAAATGGCAATAATTGCATTCAGGACATTGTTGAAATGACGACTAATGGTTTCCCCCGAGTATCTAAACAGCTCTTGTACGGCACGGGTACGTAGGTTATGGCCAATAATGAACAAAAATATGGCTAATTGTTCCTCTACTTTTATTCTGCTAGTATGGTGCAGTAAACCTTTAACTTTTAATTTGTCACACAACTTATAAAATACATGTTTTTCCATACGGAAATTCTCTAAACAGCGCTCATTAGCACCATTGAGAACTTCATCTACAAATTTTGTACCATTACCAGAGGCAGGCATCGGTCCGTTGCCTGTGGATTTACCATTAACCCCGTCCTTTTCATCATCAGAGCTCTCCATGACACTCCCACTCTGCATTAAAATTACAAACTGGCCCGTATCAAGATTTTAAGCCCAGATCATTACTTATAACTATATCCCTAATGTAACTGTAGACACTAATTCAAGAATTAACAAACTAATGCAGTCGTGGACTAGATCAATCACACTGATTGCTGAACACATTCTTGTTCTGTCACTTTGTGCTATTCTAAGCAACTAATCGATCACATTGAAGTTGAATAGAAAGTGTTACCTCCTGGTGAGAAAAAAGGAACACTAGAATTTTAATATCAACCCTAATCCTTCTGAATTGCAAAATTTATGAGGATGCTGACTGTAAAGATCAGACCTGAATCATCTATTTGTGAGGCTAATTATTATCACTAAGTAGTACAGAGTCACCAAATGTATTTCCCAGAAAAGCAGCATATGAATCTGCCACATTGCTATTCTTGAATCAGAAATTAGCACTATGAAATTTAAAGTTGATAAGCAGTTGCATCAACATAAAGCACCAACAACATAAAAGAAACTTAAAGTCATAATACCATAGGAAATCATAGAGTTCTAATACTTTAACACATAAAAGGCCAATCTGAAACTACAAATTAGGAATAAATGAAAACAAAATTAACACGTAATTAGATACAAATACCCACCGACGGAGGAATCAGTTGCTCACATTTCATATATCGATTAATGAAAGGAAGATGAAGCGAAACTACAAGGAAACAAATAAACGTACCAAATATGATCTCTATGAATACACTGAAAGAGCTAGGGTTTCGGTTGAGCGGAGACCAGACGGTACACCCACACAAAATCAGCTTCTGTCGCTCCCATGGAATTATTCTAACTTTCTTTTCAAGGGAAATTTGACTTTAACAATTCAAATCAAATCATTATTAATTGGCTAATAACAACTCATATAATTTGATCGGTTATGCTTCAAAATTTATACCGGTAATATAATTAAATATAATATTTACGTTTGATTCGCGCTCGATTACATTTACAATAATGTATTAAAGAAATAAAAAAACATACAAAATGAATCAAGCCTAAAATAAATACAAATAGAATGTAAATATATGATAATTATGTTAGTTGGATCGTCATTGGTAATAAAAATGAAAATTAAAAATGTCACCGGTTAAATTAATAGTATCGGTTATTAGTGGTCAACAAATAGTAGTTTAATTTATTAAAATCTAATTTGTTTTTCTTTAATATGAGGTTTAATAAATATATATTATTGGTTGATAGATATTTAACTGTTGTCCTCATGATATGATACTTGGTGGTGTACTTTACAATCAAGTGTTTCTGGGTTTAAAATTTTCAATAAATAAATTAAATAATTATTTTTTGATAACAGAAATTGCTGTTAAAAAAGCATTGAAAAACTAATTAATATTATTGATATGTGTCACATTTTTTATTTTCACCAACGGGGTATTACCGTTAGGCATGTGACATACCAGAATCTTAACCACTAGTTACACCAAACGACACAGCAATTACAAAATATAATTGTTCGTTAACGTTTGAAATTTCCAAAAGGAGAGTTATTAATGTAAACATAATGATAGTTTCGGAAGCATAATTAATCTTAATTTAAAATGGCGCAACACGCGCAAACCAATGAAATAATGTTCATGAAGGAAAAATAAATGTTCATTTGACCTATAAGATGAATGCATGAATGAGATGTTCCTAATCGTGCGCATCTTGAGAACCTGAAAGAAACATGCTAAAGTGTCAACACAAGGTTGATGAGTTCACAAGTTTTGATAAACAGAACATAACGGAAACCGACGCAGTAAACAAAGTAATATCAGTAGATAGCTAGTCTACTTAACAAGTTACGTAGTGTATGAAGTTCGCAACCGAAGATAACAATGTAAATGAAGGCCTCGGTTGTGGCTACCAAACCACAGCAACAGAAATTAGGTCAATTAAACACCCGTTCGACATGCAGTCGTGCTAGCGCGACTAGCCCGGGTGGGGTTTGTCAAACCCAGTAGATCTACTCAGAATTACCTCGCTAAAGAACATACATTAACGGTTCAAAATATGAGGACTTAAATTGGTACAACACTAGTAATCATGCGATATTTACAGTAATACTGATCAATGAATGAACTTTTAAAAGGAACATGTTTCTTTCCCCCAAAAGAATTGTAAGTAAAGTGGAGCTGTAAACTCACCTTATAAACATAAAGATTGTACGGTTTCGCGTTCTCGGTTCGGTTTTAGGCATGACATTAACATTACCCCACAAACATGCTCACACATACAACCTTAGTAACCAAGGTTTACATACCTAACACACATATGCACCCTACTTACCCCATGCGTCCAAACTGCCCTCATGCGCCCAAACAGCCCTCATGCGCCCATTTACTTAGAAAAATTTATACATTTACATGTAATAAAACACATACACAAAATTCATACACCCACACACACACACACACAAATGCACACCCAAAACATGTGAAGTAGCATAACCATACACCCATAATATATATATTATACACATACACCCATAGTATACAACATACACACTCACCACACATATAAGTACATACATCCATCCTTCCATGCATACACACTCACATATGTAACACGCCAACTTAAAACATGCATATACATGAATTCATACACATATACATGTAATCCAAATCAAGAAGACACACACACACATTCATACATGCATGCATATACATGCCAAAACCACACACATGCGTAATGATAACCCACAATACATGTATATCACACACTATTACATTCATACATATATATATCCACCAGCATTCCCACAAACATACCCCTCGATCACATAAACGCAGCAGTAAAACGCATATATAGCCGTCGCAAAACACAAACTCGCATGCAAAAACACCCACACACATCACCTTCCCACAATTCGCAGAAACACACACACATTCATACATCGCATATAAGAAAGAACATGCACACAACCCTCCATCCAGAAAATAAGAACTAAACTCCCGCATTACAATTTCCTGCCTAAACCGTAGCCCGAAGATCCGAAACCATAACGTAAAAAAATTCATACGATCTATAGAAAAATCATACCGTGCGAGGTTGACACCGTAAGGTTGGCGATGAGATTACCGGATATGAGAAAGAACCCGTCGAAAGTGGGTGAGGGAGGCTGAGGTTAATCGAGAGAGGAGAGTTAGGGTTGACAGCAGGGAATGTCGATGGGGGGGTTTCATGGTGAGGAGATGTTTAAATAATAGGAGAGAGTTACAATTTGGTCCCTCAAATTTACTTGAATTTTTATTGGGAGTTATTACTTTGAATACCATTAATTTAATTACAAGTTTAATTATAATAATAATCCTTTTCATGGAATTCCATAAAATCTGATAACTTCTAAAATAGCAGAGAAAGGTTGGGTTGCGGGAACGATGTTTACCTGAAAATTACAAGGTGTCACAATATGCTGAAATGATAAGTTGCAAGCTCGATATAGATGAGGTGGCAATGATGGTTGGTCGGTATGGGTGGGAACACTGCCCTGCCCATACGGTATCACCTGTATAGCAGGACCACATAGGTGTATGTTTCTGTTGATAAAGAAAACAAGAAGGGAGGAAATGAAGAAGCGGTGAAGTGGCATGAAAGGGGTAGAAACACTCAACCCCCAACACCTTTGGTACCGACAAAATATTCAAGTCAAGCGTATCTCTATGTTCACACACCTAGCCTAAACAATGTTAAAGAGTAGGACATCAACCGTAAAGTTCGGGGTTGTTTGATAACCTCTTAATAGTTTCATTAAGAGGCTATTAAGAGACTACCTGTAAATCAGTAAGAGATTATAGTGTTTGTTTTAAAAAACATAGCCTTTTAACCATCTCATTCAGCTATGAATGGTTTAGTTACTGAATGAAAATCTTTATACTTTACCCCTCAAAACAAAAAGGTCATCATCTCCCCCACCATCGACCTCCCACATAGCTATTGTGGTTGCGGGAGATGGTGGCATCCTGTTTCGCCCCTGATACACATGTGCTTTTGAGGTGAGTTTGACATTGAAGCCCTTGACTTTTAGCAACATCTACTACCACTGCCGATCCCGCATACCAACAATACCTCGTGTCTTACCACCATAATTCAGTTGTTGGTGGTGGTGATGATGTTGTTGTAGATCTCGTTGTTCTTGAACAGATATAAGCTGTAAGGGATTATTATATCATCTTCATGTTCTTGATGATCTTGATGGTGGTGGTGGTGGTGGTTGTGGTGGATTTGAGCTTTACTAATTCTGATTTCGGTTTCTAGTGAGAAGAATTCAGACATTATTTTACAATCGAGCTTCTTGCAAACCTATTTTCAAAGATCAAACTCAAATCCATAGCTAAATATATACATTTAATTCATTACAAAATATCTTTGAGGGCAAAATAGTCATTTTGCACAAGTATTTATAAATTCAACCAAACAGTAATAGCTGGTTCAACACTTACCGGTTCAGATATTACCAAACAGTCCATTACCCTGCGTCAATAAGAGATTAATGAAATAACTAAACACTGATAATGATACCATATTGATAATGTTTCTTTTTTTTCCATCTAACTTCTTGCTAGTTGTGTGGTTTTTTATACAGCCGTTATTAAAAATCTTTATATATGATAAAAGAAAGGGGGTTAAGCCGCATGTCATCCTTTTAAGCAATGCAATGCTAGATGTCACTATTTTAGGCTATATATGCCACATGTCAATCACTCACGCCACATCCCCATCCTAATAAAAACAGACGCGCGGATCCTTTGTCCGACCTATTTTGTAAACGGGTTGATATAAATACCATGTTACGCTCTATCCCAAACCCTAATTCTCTATCACCGTGTTATCAACCTGCTAAGGCGATTGCAACGAAGATGCTATGCAATCTGTTGCTGCCGCATTCTGTTCTATCCTTTAACCAAAATCGCATTTTCCAAATTTTTCATCGGCTCAACCATTTGGCCGGACGAAACCCTTCGATGAAGAGGCTACACGACCTTTTGTAAGAGGTTGTTGATTCAGGTTTGATTCTTTTTCTATTAATGTTAATTCAGGTTCTTGATTCAAGCTTTGTGATTTGTATAATTCTTGCTATTCTGAGTATGATATTGTGAAATTGTGGCTTTGAGGTGGGATGCTTGAAAGGTTAAAGCTTTCTGTGTTTCAGAAATGGCTGCTTTGCCTTCTTTTACGCAAGCGGAGGATTCACATTCATTACATGTGTATAACACGACTTTGAGGTAGGGTTAGTGTTCTTTTCCCTGTTTTCAATTTCATTTGCCTCTTATTTTAGGGTTTAAGAACTTCTACTTTCACCTTGATTTCAATTTAGGTTTGTAGTTTCATTGTCCCCGTTGTTGATTTTATGTTTTTTTTATTTACTTTGACTTCTGATTAGATTGTGTTAGTTTAACACAAATGTATGACTACTTTTATAGTTTAACACAAGAGTATTAAATGTCTAATTAAATAGTATTTTAAAATTAGAATTTAGAATTTAATGATTGAAATGGAAATCAAAAACCTAAAATTTTAAATTTAATCTGCAATTTAATCCAAGATTTTATCTAAAAAAATTAACTAAATTAGGTGAAATTTGAAATTTGAAATTAACAATTTGAATATTAAAACAAAGCATATGTAATTCACAAATTTTAATTTTCAATAATAACAATCAACCTGAGATTTTTGGATTATAATTTTAGATTTTAAAAATGTTTTATATTTCAACAATATCATATAATATTTGTCTACATTAGATATTATTATACAATTATTTTATTATATATACAACAAGTTTTTTTTTCCCACTAATAAAATCATTGATAATTCTATAAAAAGATTTTTTCTGTGAACATAAAATATATGTATTATACTTGAAGAATTTTTCTTACTTCTCTATTATATACACAATCATTATATTTGATTAATTTTCTTATACATTTAATTACAATATTACATATACTAGGATTTAAAAAATAAGTTTTTGATGGTAAATCTTAATACTGATATCTTTTATCCTATGACCATAACCTTCACTTCATTTATTTTTTTTATTTATGTATATTGATTTATATATTATTGATAAACTATCAAATTATATTGCTCAACGGGATACCATTAGTATCAGAAGTAACTTTTTAAAGTAACTTGACATAACATGTCGTGATTATACAATCAAGATTCGTATGATTCGTTTATGGAGATAATCAATGTATAAAAATCGGTAAAACTTACTTTATTAAGTTTATTATGGTTGAGGAAGAT
Source organism: Flaveria sonorensis (assembly GCA_025506505.1). NCBI lineage: Eukaryota > Viridiplantae > Streptophyta > Magnoliopsida > Asterales > Asteraceae > Flaveria > Flaveria sonorensis. Next base: position 47,889,640 of record CM046431.1, on the reverse strand, counting down.
GTGTTGTTCAACTAATTGAATTGTTATCTTATTTTTTAATATTTATCTTATAAAACTTATCTTATATATGTATATATAATATATATATATATATATATATATATATATATATATATATATATATATATATATTTATTATAAGGCACTATGATACGAAAGAACTTTAAAAAAAAGATGATTTCTTAAGTTTGACAAATTGTTGACTAAATCTGGTTAAAATTTTGTATACAAAAATTTTTTTTAGAAAAATTTAAACATGAATATTATTTTCTATGTATTTAATTCTTTCATGTAATTTATATGTATACACGTTTATTTAGTCTATCTTCACATGTGCATATATTATAGATTTATTAATAGTAATTCATATTTTATATTTATTTTTACTTTAATTTTTTCAACCCGTGCGTTACATGGGTAGTTAAACTACTATATAATAAAAGAAAGGGGTTAAGCCACGTGGCGAGATTTTAGGTATTACATTGTCATTTGACGCATTCTCAATAAACTAGTGTCATGTGTCGTTTTATTAGTTTTATTTAAATTGGAAACATAATCAAAGTTTAAAATTGATTCATAATTTTTCATATTGATTTTAAAATCAAAATAAATATGACAAGTTTTTCATAAATGGAAACAAAATTAATAATCTAAATCAACTATTAACAATTTAGTCATACTTTGATTGAAAATCAATTCTAAAAAATTATTATCCTTTTAAAATACTAAAATCCATCATTAATATATTCAACAACATTAATTTATACAAAAAAATTACGACCTTTCACATTTTATTATTACTATGTCAAGTGGATACTATGCCAAAAATACTAAAATCTGTCACTAATGTATATAATTTGTAAGCACAAATACTTTCACCAGATACAATATACAATTTAAAAATAATTAAGTTTTAAATCTTTACATTTTTCATAATTTGTTCAAATATACTAAATTGAATTTATCATTCACATAAGACTAAATTTTCCCAACTATAATATTGTATCTTGAAAATAATTATATTGAAAATCTTTTATTTCTGATACTTTGTTTTGAGATAATAATCATAGAGTTCATTTAATGTTATTACAGTATTTTTTAAAAGTATCGTACGAAATTATAGCCGTGATTTATTTTCCATTTATTAAGCCTAAAACATTTTAATTTAATATTTAAAAATTACATCCCTTAAATTCAATAAAATACTTATTTCTTTAAAATAGTTTAATCCTTATACAACTATTTTGGCTCCTACAACAGAAAAATTTAAATTTTAAAAATCTCATTACTATAATATTTAATAAACAGCTAAACAAATCATCATTAACTTCCATTTACATAATAACTATAATTAGCCATCAATTTCGTCAATATCATCCTAAAACATCATTATCTTAAAATTAACATATGTGACTATTAATTATGAGTTGACCTAAATATAAATTCCCTCAAAATATCATACTTTAGAAGGATTAGAAATTTAAAATTTAAAATTTAAATTTTACGTAACTGAAAAATATTTTATTCTTAAATAATCGGCCTACATTATTGGTGGAATTTATACTATTTTGTTATGTATATAGAGATTTATATTCTCATTAAAATACATTTACACTTTATTTATTTGTTCTATATTATCGTTTAAGCTTTAACAATACTTTATTATGGTCTGTAATTTGGTGAAAAATTCCAGGCATTCTTTATAATTTACACTATTCTTTTTCTACATTAATACATTATACATTGATATGATTTAAGAGAGATTTTAAAAATCTAATATAGATCATTTCTAACCATGCTACTTACGTTTATAGTTTTGTTTCTAACGTTATTTTTTAAAGTTTATCTTTTTCTATGTTTTCGCACTATCTGTTTTGTTTTATATGTGAGTCTTTTACAGTATTTGATGTCAGTTTATTAAAGAATCTTGATATATCATGTTGTGATTATGCCATCAAAGTTTGTATAATTCAATTGTCGAAGCGACCAATGTATAACACTCCAGCAGCCTTTTACTCTATTGAGTTTATACTCAGAGTCAATCATTATCAAGAGTTGGTTTATTTTTTAAGCAATCAGCTTTTACATACGGATAACTGTATGTTTTATTGTCAAGAGTTACAAGGTAAGATGAATTAAAGCTGAGTTATATTGGATGAGAATGATGAACTCTCAAGTACACCTCAAATGTCATATACAAAGAAGTTTTTGAAATTTGTGTTTTTTTCCTTTGTATTTGAATTTGTTATTTAATTTTATTTTGTACATATTTTTTTTTTAATTTTCACGTTCTTATACATTACGGACTTATATTCCCATGACTATAATATTTTAAATGTATTTAATGATAATTTTATTCTTTCAACCCATGTAACACACGGGTCGTTAGGCTAGTAATCTCTATATAATACTAAAAAAATAACTTAGGGGGACACTTGTCATATTTTTAGTCCACCTAAATTTATTTTTCCCGCCACTCTCTCCTCTTAAATAATTATCTAAATTAAGAAATATTAAATAATTTTAATTCTTTTTTAGATTAATTTTTTTAATAAATTAAGAAAGTTGTTTTTTTATTAATATTGTTTTTAGAAAACAATTTTTTATACAATTAAAATTTTTTTTCTAAAACATCTAACTTTTTTTAAAATATAAAATATTTTAAAATTGGTATTTTTAAAAAGTAATTTTTTTATAAACAAAAAATAATTAAAATTAGGAGTTATAAAAAAATTTAAAAAAATAACATTTTTAATACGGTTTGTTTTGAAAAAAATGTTTAACTTTTTTTGGAAAAAATATTTAAAAACAAAAGTTTAAAAATTGATATTGTTATTTTATTACGTATAGTTATTACTCATATATAATTTTAATCATATCTTATTTAGATTATCATTTTATACTTTATAAAATTTTATTATATTTAATATTTTATTTTTTACAAGCCATATAATACACGGGTTTACTAAAGTTAGTACTAAATAAATAATAATCAACAACTAATTAGAGATATTATAAACATTTATAGCCTGATCCAACCCGATTCAATACTATATCTCTATATTTGATTACAGGGTCAAAATGATTAAAAATTAATCTAATTATTGCATATAACTTTTCAGTGTATATTATTTAAATCTTAATTTCTTCATTCTAATATCCTCACACCCACTCAATATATAGTTCATGATTTGACCTGTCAAAAGAATTCATTTTAAGTGTAAAAGAAGACAGTTTTTTTTACTGGATAAAGTTAAAGTCAATTTCTGTCAAGTTTCGGTTTATATTTAAAAGAACATATTTTTACGCATAATCAGTTTTATGTCATCTTGTCACAAGTTAAGAGTAAAGATAAATTGAAGCTCTTAGCTTTAGATAATGAGTGTAAACTTACTAATGTTACTACAAATGTAGTTTACAAGGATGTTTTTGCTCATTTGTGACCTTATAATAAAAAATTGTTATGTCTTATTTAATATATAACACACTTGATTTTATTTTTTTATGTTATTTAATAATTAACTCTCCATACTTCCGTGTAATACACGGGTAACTAAAGCTAGTAAAATATATATATAACTAGTGGAATTTCTTAGCCTGATGCTGCGAGAATCAAATCTAAAAATAAATTATTAAGCAACATCAAAATGAATTTAAACGTTATGTAACACAAGTATAAAGTTTCAAGTACAAAATTACATTGTTGTAAAAATAAATAATAAGTAGCACAAAGTTGATATTAAAAATATAAAAAATAAAAATATATTATATTTAACCCGCCCGACTTTAAGAAATGAAAAAAATAAAGGTAAATTATTTATCAGCCTACTTGATTTGGAATAAAATCCATTTTAAACATGTAGATTAAAATAAAGACGTCGCAAAAGATAACTAAGCGGGTACCATTTATGTTACCAAGTGTTTTACACCAATATCAATGTAAACCATATTAACCTATGAAATTTACTGAAAATAGTAATAATAAGAACAATAGAAGTATTAGATTTAATCAAGTAAAATATATCTAGTCTCCAAGAAAATCTTGAATCCCTAAGGCTTAAAATGAAGTTTTTTAAGGGTGGGTGGCCCACAGTGAGCGCGCGACTGCCCCCTATGTCACGCGATAACACCGCTGCCGACCCCCACGCAACATATTTTGGTGGACCGATGTAGCTGGAAACATCAGTGGCTTGAAAAATAAACTAAACCGACGACCGAAAGAAGCAATCGAGACCGGTGGTTTGGCTGAGAAAGAGAGACCGAATAAAAGGATCAAAAATTCTGGACCATAGCTTTGGTCACAAAAGACCAAAAGAAAGGGAACATATTTTTTCTTTCACAGTGGACCAATGTATCTAGATAGAAATGTTAGTGTGTGATTTTTGTTCGACCAAAGATTAACAAGACGAAAGAAAGGTATTTCTTTTGAAAGTATAGTCCGTATCATTCTTTGCAAGAAGTATGACAACATGATTGCTCTAGTAGCTTGTAACAATGGCATGAGACACGAAAAATATTGTGATTCGTGAGCAAGATAATATATCACTACAATGCTCTAATTTTAACCAAAAGTAATTACATTTCATGGCCAATATGGGTTAAAACTGTGTTAAGAGCACAATACCTTTGGAAAAGGTAACCAGAGAAGACGAGAATGAGAAGATTAACTATATTATAAAAGTCATAAGTTACCTTATCCTGTCGGAAAATATTCATTTTATAGGTTGCCAAACACTAACACATGAACTTGAGAAACTAAAGATGAAGGAGAACGATACTTCAGGTAAAATAAATGGTATAGCTAGAAAGTTTAAAAGTCTTGGTTTACATCTTTATGAATATGTGATTGTTAGAAAGTTTGGTTCAGTTCCAAAGAAGTATTTGTCAATTATAGTTTTTGTTGAACACTTCGACCCTGAAAGTATGTCATTTGAAGAAGTGGTAAAGCTAAAAGTGTTTGAGGAAAGACTCCATAGCCATGATGAAATGCAGGAAGAGCAAGGACAACTTGTAATGGCTAAGAAAAGAATGGTAAACAAGATGATAGGAAATATGACGAGGTCGCGAAAGAGGCTGATGAAAAAAATGGGTTGAGGTGACAAAAATAAAAGTTGATGCTAGCTTGTGGGCGCTTTAGCTGTAAGCGCACAAAGTAAAAAGGCAAAGACAAAAATAAAGAAGTCAACTTTATTCAAAAGAAAGGATCGTCACTACTTTGATGAAGAAACAAGTTAAGATTAAGGGGTTGAGTGTTGAGTTTAATCTTGACTTAAGTATTAATATTTTATTTTTAATGATTGTTATTTACTTTGTTTATTTAAAAATTGAATAATGGTAGAAACTCAAGTTGACCAAGTTTTGTGAAAGCAAAGACCGTTAGACATTGGCTTTAATCTAGAAGTACATGGGTCTAATATTTTTAGGTCAAAGTGATTGTTATTACGAGCTAATTTATAACTTTTTTCCTTGGTTGAATAAAGTAGTGTAAAAGCAAAACCTCTGTTCATCAATCTTATTTATATAGCACATAAAACACATGGTTGCAAATAGGATAGCTTAAATCAATAGGGTCTGATTTTCTACACCAACATGTTAAACTTTTGGGCATCACACCAATACTTATTAAATTTCAATGACATAGACAAGGTTTTGTTTTCAAAAAGGAAAACAAACTACTTTATTCAACAAAAGAGAAAGGCTATAAAAAGACTGTAATGACAACCACTTCAACAAGAGATATAGACCCACGTACTCTTAATTTTAAGCCAATCCTATCATTATTTTTTTTCACAAAACTCGATCAACCTACTTAACTTTCTTTCATTCCTACTTTTGACCACTCGGCCACTCTCCCCTTCCCGGGCCGAGGCCCCCCCTCGTAGCTTCTGGTGAAGCTGCGAGTTCACGATTAAACAAACTAAAATAACAACCAATAAAAACCAAATAATAATACTAAAGTCATGATTGAATCCAATATTCGCCCCTTAATCTTGACCAGTTTTATCATCAAAGTAATGTGAGTTCTTCTTTTGATAAAGTAAAGCGCTTAAGAGTTCCACAATCATAGCACCAAATTTCACTTTGTCACATTGACCTATCCTATTCTTTGTCGTTACACCTCTACTAAACCTCTTCCACAATCATAACACCAAATTTCACTTTTGTCATATTGACCTGTCTTTTCCTTTGGCCTCTTTCACCTCTACCAAAACCTCTCCCGCAACCTTTTCCTCGTCCATATTGTCTATCATCTTGTTCATAATTCTTTTCCTCTTTAGCCATCAAAAGTTGACCTTAATCTTCTTGCTTTTCATCATGGCATTTTGGTCTTTCCTCACACATTTTTAGCTTGCGTATCACTTTTTCAAATGGCGTGCTTTCATGGTCGGAATGTTGTTCAATAGAAGCTACAATTGGCAAATACTTATTTAGAACCGAACTAAGAAACTTTCTAAGAATCACCTATTCATCAAGACGTGAACCAAAGACTTTTAAACTTTTTTGCTATATCATTTATCTTACCCTAAAAATCATTGATTATATCGTTCTCTTTTATATTTCGTTTCTCCAATTCACCTATTAGTGTTTGAAACCTTGCCTTTTGCACCCGATCGATACTTGCAAAAGAACATTTTCTAGTAAGGTATGATAAATTATGGCTTTTATTGTATAGTTTTTATCCTTGTCTTCTCCAATTACCGTCTCCCAAAGGCCTTGTGCTTTATAATAGTTTTAACCAAAATTGACCATGAACTGTAGTTAGTTTTGGTTAATTTAAGGCACTGTAGAGATATTATTGAAGTTGCTATACACTTACGAGAGCATGCACTCAATGTCCTACGTCCCTATCTATGCCCCCATCACTATGGCATAAACGGTACTAACTAATCAAACTAAGTTGATTACAGAACTATTTGCCCTTCAATGGTGACATGTGCGTCATCATCATCCACTACTCTACTAAAGTGATAGTAAGGATATTTAGAGCGACTAATCCATTAACTTTTGTCTTCTAAAGTTGCTCACCACTCTTCTAACCACGCATTCAGACTTTGTTTACTCTCCACATATAACACAATATCACCCACAAATAGCAAGCAAGGTGGAACTGTCTCCAAGATTGACTTTGTCAACTCATATAGAACTACTGCAAACGAAAACGGAGTCAACAGAACCCTTAGTGGATGCCTATCATACATATCTCTAATCTCCAATTATGTCTATATATTTCCATGGTACTTCTCTAACCTCCAAATTTTGTCAATGTGCATGGCACATTATCATACGTACTTTCCATTTGAATGAAGCCCATGTGAAGATCACGTTTCTCCCTATTCTTCTCCATCAACCTCCCTAAGATATGTATCATTTCCATAGTTCACCGTCTTTGCATAAAACCATCTTGGTTTGCCTTAACCTTAGTCTTTCTTCTAGTTATAGCCTCATCCACACCCATAAGAATAAACTATAGCATCAATTTAAAGCATACAAATGAAAACTTGTGTAAAATGAGTTACTACAAACACTTCAGCTACACATAATCCCCATAAGGCTAGTGGTTATGACTAGATATATGGTTCTCCCTATACTTCTCCATCAACCTCCCTATGATGTGTATCGCTTCCATAATTGACCGCCTTGGCATAAAACCAAATTGGTTTGCCTTAACCTTAGTCTTTATTCTAGTTATAGTCTGAACTACTCCCATAAGAATAAACTATAGCATCAATTGAAGCATACAAATGAAAATTAATGCAAAATGAGTAACTACAAACACATTAGCTACACATAATGCCCATTAATCTAGTGGTTATGACTAGATATTGTAAATATGGTTTACATCACACATAATAATTCAAAACATGGAACCCATGCATTTGTTGGAAAGATCTGTTCTTTTAAACAAGAAATGTTCTTTTAAACAAGAAACGTTCTTAGAAGCTTAAACCGTCCTGTTTTGACCAATTACCCCACCAAACACATTTTACCACCATCAGCCAAAACAAAGAGAGTAAAAAAATCTTAAGACCACAAAAGAGAATAGTGGCGTCGAATTTGAAACAAAATTTATATTTTACAACATATTTTAAACAAGCTTAAAAGTTTTAGAAAAAAAAAATGTTAAAGGTCAACCCTGTTAGGATCAAACCGCGCACAAACACACAAGTAGAAACACGCGAGAGAAAATAATAACAAAGATGAATGCGCGAGATTTAACGTGGTTCGGTCGATGTGACCTACGTCCACGGGCTGCAACCAGGATACCCTTTTATTGCTTTCTGCCTCACTCGTGAGGAATTACAAGTACAATGATACAATATAAATAGAGAAAATTAAGGTTTACAACTTAATCCCCAAGAAAACCTTAATGGGCTAAAATTAAATAAAAATGGGTCAGGTCTTTAATTTAATTAATCTGCCACTGAGTTGTCTTTAACCAGAGCCCAAATCAAGACTCCACAAACCCAACAATCTCCCACTTGGAGGCTTGATCATCTTCAAACTGTCTTCCGATATGAACACTTGTACCTCTTGTAATCTTCCTCGTCTTCCTGGTTGCAGCGGCCTTCTCATCAGTTAACCTGAAGGCCCGTTGAAGCTCCCCCGAGCTTCAACATATCAGTCACGGCTGTATCTGCCACTGACATGTTCTCCGTCCCTACCGGCTCACACTGAAACAAACTGCCAGATCCGGGAACACCCTGAGAACAAACACTCTCTATATTCAGCAAGTAATCATCTGGAAAGATTTTATTAGATGGAATATTAGTTTTTTTAACCCAATGTCGTTTAGGAACTATGACTGAAGCACAACCTGTGCTCCCACTACCACGAAATCCTTTAACTGGTTTTCCTGAACTCTTCCATGCACATTCACTTTGAATCTTTCCTGTGACTCTAGGTTTCTTACTTGTAAAGCAAACCTTCTTCTGACCACGAGATTCTGTGAACTGGATTTTAATCTTCTTCTGAATTGGAACGTCACTTCTTTCAGGCAGTAAACTGACCATATACAATGAACCCATTTTCTTTCCACGAGCAATGACAAGATTCCCTTTAACAACTTTCCACTGCTTATTCCCGAACTTAATCTCATGTCCCTGTTCATCCTACTGACCGACAGAAATCAACTGTTTCTTCAAATCAGGAATCACCCTGACATCTTTCAAAATCCATGAACCAGCTGAAGTAACTAAATCCATGTCATCCATGCCCGTAACATCAAGAACATCATTGTTCGCCAGTCTTACCTTACCAAAATCACCTTCTTTTAGATTCTGCAATGCTTCGCTGCTGTGGGTAGCATGAAACGAAGCTCCAGAATCCATGACCCAGGAATCCACACTGTTCTCCACGCTAAAGATTAAAGCATCATCGTCTAAGTAGTCTGCTGCAGTGTTGACTTCTTTTTGATCATTTGGACACTGATTCCGTCCCACCAGTTTACAGTTCCAACAAGTCACATCATTTCGAGCCCTAGACTGACTCCTTTTCCTGTTCTTGCTCCCACTACCTCTGTTATTCTTTCTTCCTCTGCCAACATTCAGTAATTCACTTGATGATTCACCTGAATTTCTTCGTCTGGTGTCTTCGCCCATAATAATATCCCGAACCCCATTTAAAGTGAACGCACAGGTGGAACTAGTAATCGCTGTAACAGTACCAACCCAGCTATCAGGCAATGATGATAACAGTAGTAGAGCCTGAACCTCATCCTCGAATTTGATGCCAACTGACCCAAATTGACAAAATCGAGTTCAAGTTGTTGATGTGCATTAAAACTCAACTTCCCTCTTTCAAGAAGAAGAAGAAGAAGAAGAAGAAGAAGAAGAAGAATGTATTTCTAAATGCATAAAACTTCCAAAGTCAAATTACTAAAATAAGTAGACTTATCAAATAATATCATATTTGTATTTAGTCCACTAAATACTTGAAAAGATAAAATCTTTTGAACAAAACAAGTTTAACATTCAAGGGCAATCTCAAACAGTGAACAGATAGACATAACAATAAACCAAGGCTACCTTAATTATTGAGTAGACCAAGGATAAAAATTGTTACATTGCTCCTTTAGTAGCCAGAATCAAAACAGAATTTAATAGTAATCACGAGTAGCCAATGATTAAAATTTCACATGAATTAAGAGGGCATTCTCAAATGAAAATAAATGATCAGTTAACACAAATGATAAACCAGTGTAGGGTCAAAATCATTACCTTAATCACATATAGCCTACGATCGAAATTGTTACCTTAATCCTGTGGTTGCTGGAATCAAGATCCAAATATTAAGTAAATGAAAACAAATGCACGATAATATAGAACAATAAATCCAGGGAGGTCAAAACCGTCGCCTTCCTTGCTGAGTAGCTCACGAATAAAAAACAAAGGCATTCATGAAAGAAAACAAATATAAACATATACCATATGACAAACCAAGAAAGGATTGAAGCTGTTATCTTAATCATTGAGTAGCCCATGATAGAATCTATGTGCAACCTGGGCTGCTATATATACTTTAGCCACATATAATACCTAGAAAACTAATGGTTGTGACCAGATAGTGAAAATATAAATTAACACTCTTGAAAGATCCACATTTCATCCAAAGTTTACCTTCAAACATTTAACCTGTCAAGTCATTTCATTATAGGATTTGAACTTGTGTACAAGAAATGTTCCAGGACAACGAAACCAACCGGCTTTCACCACTTACCCAACCCAAATTATTTTACCACCTCTAGTCAAAAAGAAGAGATCAAGAAATCTTTAGATCACAAAGGAGAATAGTGGTGTCGAATGTATAGCATAATTTATATATCACAACGTACTTTAAAAAGTTCAAAACTTTTGGACATAAGTGTTCAGCGTCAACCCAACCAACTTGTTTTAATTAGCATAAAACATTTACGCATTTTGAACCAGCAACATTTACCAATTTCCCTACTCGCTCACACTACCAATTTGCACACCTCTAAATCTTAGCCAATGATAGTAAAATAATTATAAATATCCCCTCCAGGGAACCAAAAAATTCCTAGACTACACAATTAATAAAAAATTAAAACTTTTGGCTAAAAACTTACTGTTTTGATCCAACCACGTCTTGACCAATTCCCCAACCCGCTCATCAAATGTACACCTCAACGAATTGTGTTTCTAAATGCATAAAACTTCCAAAGTCAAATTAACAAAAAAATTTGGACTATCAAACAATATAGTATTTGTAATTATTACACTATATACTTGAAAAGATAGAAAATTTTGAACAAAAAGTGTTCGGATTTAATGGCAATATCAAATGGTCAACAGTTAGTTATGCAGAATGATAAACCAAGGCAGGATGGAAAAATTACCTAGGTCGTTGAGTAGCCCAAGGAAAAAAATTGTTACCTTGATCCTTTACTCGTGAGAATCAATATCCGTATTTAAAGCTATGCAAAACAATAGCTTAAGGGAGGATTGAAGATTGTTACCATAATCCTTAATTGCAGAGTAGCCAAGGGATCAAAATTTCACCAAAATCAAGAATCAAGACTAAAATTTAAGGGTATTCCAAATTAAAAAGGAACAAACAGTTCAAACAGAATGATAAACCAAGATAGGGACGATAATTGTTACCTTAATCACTGGGTTCCCCACAGATCCGGGTTACCTTAATCCTAAAGTCACTAGAGTCAAGATCAAAATTTTAAGTGAATGAAAACAAATAAATGGTTATATGCAACAATAAACTTAGAGAGGCTTGGAAGTGTTACCATCTTGGCGAGTAGCCCACAGATTGAAATAGTTTTCTTTAGTCACCGAAATAATTATCTAACATTGCTAAGTAGCCCACAAATTGAAATGGTTTGCTTTACTCGCTAAAATCATTATCTAAATTTAAGGGTTTTCAAATAAGTTAAATACAAAATGATAAAACAAAGGAGGGTAGAAATTGTTAACTTAATCACTGACTTGCAAACGGATTGAAATGTTAGAATAATCCTTTAGTTCGCAGAACCACAATCAGATTTTAAGCCGACCTCGAATGAAAAAGATTGAACGGTTATACAAAACGAAAAACCAAGGAGGGTCAAAATGTTATCTTAATCGTTGAGTCCCCCTGGTCGAATATCAAAATAGTACCATTAAACAAAAGCATAATTACCACAATGGTCAAAAGATGTTTTAGGTCAAAGCCAACCTTACTAAGTTTGACCTGTTCAAAAGGAGCACATTTTGACTCATAACCCCACATCCACATTATGTATGAAACCCTGTGATCTTGATGAAAGCAGTCTACTTAATGCAACAACCAACTTGACCAATTATTAAAGAAAACAAAGTTGATAAGTCCATCAAGATGGTCTTTATGGTGTATATATCCTAGAAATCTAGAAATTTTGTTCAAAGATATCTTGATCAAAATTTTAAGCGATTGAAAACGAATGAATGATTATCTAGAACAAAGACCCTAGGGTAGGTCAAAATGTTACCTTCATCGCTGAGAATCCCACGCTTGAAATTGCTTCCTATAGTCACCAAGAGCAATATCAGAATTTAAGGGCAATCAGTAATGAAAACAAAAGAAAATTTATATACAACCATAAGCAAGGGAGGGTAAAAATAGTGACCTTAATCGTAGTAGCCCACGGATCGAAATATCTATTAATTTAATTCTTTGGTCGTCAAAATCAAAATCAAAATTCAAGGGTAATATACAATTGATCTTCCTGTTTATGTTAAAAAGACAAAATATGACTCACAAGTTGAGGAAAATAGTCAAACCTATAACATGAGCACAAGCAGTCGGGGAATTTAAAATTCCAAAAGTACAATTAACAATAATGAAAGAAATACATGAACGTGATTCTCCCCTAAATAAGTCAGCAATTATGGATCTTGCTATTTATGATAGCTAGCCTTATTAAGAGCGTATTGAAGAGATTAAAGTATACATCTGAGTCTGGATTACAATCTATTGGACTTATTAAGGAAGATGCACATAAGAATAAAGTAGAAATCTATTTATTTATTATTTTTTGAGAGCACAAGATATATATTATTAGCACATTTCCACAATATCAGTTTATGCTGCAGCTAGGGCCAAAAGGTATACCCATGCTGATAGAAACCAAACACGTTTATACTGCAGCTAGAGCCAAAAAGGTATCGAAAACATTGACAAATGTGGTAATATTGTAATTGCATCCTTCAGCCCAAGACACTCCAGAAGAAAGAAACTTAAAAAGATATATAGAAATTTGAACCATTATACTGCAAAAATACCTTATAAGCGAGCTCTTCTAGAGATCCTCCAGCAACTGAAAAATCATCCTTAACTGCTATAGTACTAATCTGGGTTTGTGTAAAACCATTCAGCAAACTCCCAACATGACCACAAACCATATAAATATGCCAAAATTAAGACAATAAAAGTTCAACGAACTAAAAATTAACAGAAATCACCAAATTGTTATAAATAAAGATACCTTAGTAGCTGCTACATGATAAGAAAAGTTAAGAACCTGGGTCAAATTGTATGAAAATGATGACAAATCCATGATTGATTAATAAGACATAAAATTTACATCATGTTTTGATATAGAAGGTTTTATGCTTTAACAATACACTTTGGACCGCTTTCAACCCTTTTGGCTAGTTGCGTTTTGTAGCCAACTTTTTATATTTTACCAATTAGAGATAAAAACATATCAGGCATCAATCCATTCATAAGTGAGCTGATAAAATCATAATCCATTCAAAATAGCAAAATAATCCCATTAAACAAAATCATAATTACCAAAATGGACAAGAAAATGTTTTGGGTCAAACCCTTCCCAACTTATTTAGACCCCCACAAAAGGAACATGTCTTGAACCATTACTCCACATCTACGTAACAAAAGCCTACTCAATGCAACAATCAACTTGATCAGATTATTATAGAAAACGAAATTGTGAAATAGAAAACATAACATGTTCACTTACCTCCCCATTTGAAGAGTCAACAATAAGTCCTTTGATATCGTCTCGAACAACACTTATAGACTTGCGATCTAGGCTTAAGGATGAATGCTGAAACCCAAAAAAGAAAAACTTTTAGCATCCAAAATTGAATACCGAATGAAAAAGAATGCAAGTTCCCTAATCGATAAGTAGCCCAAGTTCCAAAACCAAGATCAGAGTTTAATACCGAATGAAAAAGAATGCACAACAATACAAAATGATGAGGATCAAAACTCTTACCATTACCCTAAATTGTTGAGTAGGCGAGAAATCAAAATTCACCAAAATCAAGATTAGAATTTATGGGCATCCTCAAATGAAAACAAATGAACTGTTAAGGAAGGGAGATCGAAACCTTTGCATCAATCAACGAGTAACCCCCAGATCAAAAATTGTTACGTTCATCATGTAGTCATCGGCTTCAAGAGCATGATTTAAGTGATTCAAAACAATAGAACATGTAAATAGAACGATAAACCTAGAGAGGATCAAAATTGTTACCGTCTTCACTTTATAGCCCACATATTGAAGTTGTTTCCTTTAGTCACTAGAATCAACATTAGATTGTAGGGGAATACTCAAATGAAAACGAACAAAAAGTAACTAGTTACGTAACGATAAACCAAGGGAGGGTCAAAAGTTTTACTTTAATTGCCAAGTGGCTAACGGATCAAAATTGCAACATTAATTCTGTAGGCACCAAAATCAAGATTATAATTTAAGTGACTGCAAACAAATGAAGACTTAAATAGAATGATAAACCTAGGAAGGGTCATAATTACTACCTACATCAACATCAGATTGTTATGAAAACAAACAATCAGTAACTATTTTTACATAACGATAAACCAAGGGAGGGTCAAAACTTTACCTTAATCGCCGAGTGGCCCACATATTGAAATTGTAACCATAATCTAGTAGGCATTAGAATCAAGATTAAAATTTAAGTGACTGCAAACAAGTGAACAGTTATATAGAATGATAAACCTAGGAAGGGTCAAAACTATCACCTGCATCATGAGTAGCCCAAGGATCTAAATCGTTTCCTTTTCATCACGAGAATCAACATCAAAATTTGAGGGCTGCAATGAACAGGGCCGGCTTAACGCTTTTTGGGGGCCCAATCGAACAAAAAAAATAGGGCACTTTTCAAAAAAAAATTTTTTATTAAAACCCTCATTCTATATCTGGGCTTGAGACTGTCAATAATAAACTAAAACTAAAACATTTATAGTTTGCAGAGTTAAATTTTTTTAATTATATATTGTGTATGTATAGGTGTTTTTATTAAATGTATTTTTCTAGCTTTATATGATTTAAATTCGTTAATGGAATATCCATTTTTTTAAATGGGGCTTTGTGGATTTGTAGTGAGACTAAAAAATTTAGGGTTTTGTGGATTTGCGGTTTTTTAAAAGGCAAGCCCAATTTTTTTTAAATGGGCCCTTAATCGCCGATGAAAACGAACGAAGAGTTATTACAAAACGATAAACCAAGGGAGAGTTAAAATTGTTACCTTAATCGTTGTTCGCCCACAGATCAATATTTTACCTAAATTGTTGTAGTCTCCAGAATCAAGATTAGAATTTAAGTTAATGAAAACGAATGAACAATAATATAAAATGATAAACCAAGGGAGGGTTGAAAGTGTTACCTTCATCACTAAGCGGCCCATAGATTGAAATTGTTTCCTTTTGTCACCAGAAGACAATCAAGAAAATGAGTGAAAAGTTATATGGAATATTAGTGATTGATAAACCAAGGCAGGGTCAAAATTTGTTACTTTAACCGCTAAGTAGCAGCATGCAAGATGAATTTGTTACCTTACTCTAGATGTCGGAAGGAAGATCAGAATTTAATGGCAATCTAAATTGAGTTATACTCTTTAGTCATTGAGTAGCCCAAGGATCTTATCACCTTCAATCCTTTTGTTACTAGAATCCCGACCAAATTTTTAAGGTACTCTCGAATGGAAACAAGTGAGCAATTATACAAAACCATAAACCAAGGGAGGGTCAAAATTCTTACCTAGATAGCCCTGTCAAACAAAAGCATAACTAGCAAAATAGACAAAAATGGTTCCCGGTCTAACCTAAGCCGACTCATTTTGAGTTTTAAGCCCAATAAAAGGAACATTTTGGCCCATAACCCACATTGTGATCTTTATTAAAGCAGCCTACTTAATGCAACAACCAGCTTCATCAAATTATTAAAGAAAATGAAGCTGGTAAACAGAAAAACATTACATGAATAATCACTAGCAAAATAGACAAAAATGGTTCCCGGTCTAACCTAAGCTGACTCATTTTGAGTTTTAAGCCCAATAAAAGGAACACATTTTGGCCCATAACCCACATTGTGATCTTGATTAAAGCAGCCTACTTAATGCAACAACCAGCTTCATCAAATTGTTAAAGAAAATGAAGCTGGTAAACAGAAAAACATTACATGAATAATCACTTACTCTCCATTTGAAGAGTCCACTATCTCCAACAACAGTTATGAGCTTGCAATCTGAGCATAAGGATGAATACTATAACTACAAAAAGAATAAAATGGAAAGGTTAGCTAGATGAGTCAACCTGGAATCTTTTTGTCAAAAGATATAATATTTTCATGAATAATACGTCAAATACGATCACCAAATTTAATAATTATCTAAATTACTATGTCAACCAACCAACCTCAGATGAAGGCAAGCTTTACCTCTATCCCACAACATAAAGAGGCTGCTCCCAAGGAGACCCCGGCTCACATCAGCTGAACGTGTCAACAGCACTTCAATAATTCTGCTCCCATGGGTTGAGCAGGTCAACAACAGATTAAGGGCTTTAGTTACAGCATATTAGGCTGTTTTTGCTTGTGTGTTAGTGGTTTAAAGTGAGTGGGTCATTATCTCTATTTTGTAGGGGCAGTACATGCATGTCTTTTGATTCATTGACTATTTATGTTTGAAGTCTATGAATGAAACAAATGTTCTTGTGTGTGTTAAAGTAAATATTCAATACTTCTTTATGGCAAATTACATCTATTTACTCGTAAGTGTTGAGGCTATAATTAGGAGCCTAAACCAACTTATAAAGACACCCCAAATCGACCTAAAGCATCTAAATTCTCCCTAAATACTTCCAAGAAGAAAATAGAACATTTATTTTACTTGTTCTTTTACGTCTACATTAGTTGCCAAAATCAACATCAGAATTTATGGGCAATCTTGAATGAAAAGGTTATACAAAACAATAAACCAAGGGAAGTCAAAACTCTTACCTTAATCACTGAGTAGTGCACATATCAAAATTGTTACCTTGATCCTTCAATTTCCAGAATTAACATCAGAATTTAAGGGCAGTCTCAAATGAAAACAAATAAATAATTATACAAAACCATTAACCAAGGAAGCTTTGAAATTGTTACCTCAATGGCTGAGTAGCCCGCAGACTGAAATTGTTACCTTAATCCTTTAGTCATGAGATTCAACATCAGAAATTTAAGTCAGTCTCGAATTAAAACAAATGAGAGTTCTATAGAACACTAGAGCAAGGTAGGATCGAGATTGTTACCTTAATCACTGAGTAACCCACTGGTTGAAATTGTTACCTTCATCATTTAGTCACCAGAATCAAGATCAGCTTTAAGAATAATATAGAATGAAAAAAACGACAGCTTACTATGAACGACAAACAAACAGGGTCGGAAATTGCTACCTCAAGTGTTCTAGTACCTATGTTTCAGTGGCCAAATTAAGGATAACCTCAAATGAAAACAAACAAAAGTTTATATTGTACATTAACCAAGGGAGGGTCAAACATTTACCTTAATCGCTAACTACCGTCTACCCCATGGGTTGAGCAGGTCAACGACAGATTAAGGGCTTTAGTTACAGCATATTAGGTTGTTTTTGCTTTTGTGTTAGTGGTTTAAATTTAGTGGGTCATTATCTCTATTTTTTAGGAGCAGTACATGCATGTCTTAATTCCTTGACTATTTATGTTTGAAGTCTATGAATGAAACAAATGTTCTTGTGTGTGTCAAGTAAATATTTCAATACTTCTTTACAGGAAATTACATCTATTTACTCGTAAGTGTTGAGTCTATAAATAGGAGCCTAAACCAACATTAAGAGCATCAAAAGACACCCCAATTCGACCTAAAGAAAACAGAACATTTATTTTACTTGTTCTTTTACGTCTACATTTGTTGCAAAATCAACACCAGAATTTATGGGCAATCTTGAATGAAAAGGTTATACAAAACAATAAACCAAGGGAAGCCGAAACTCTTACCTTAATCGCTAAGGTAGTTCACATATCAAAATTGTTACCTTAATCCTTTAATTGCAAGAATTAACATCAGAATTTAAGTGCAGTCTCAGATGAAAACAAATGAATAAATATACAAAACCATTAACCAAAGAAGGTTTGAAATTGTTACCTCAATGGCTGAGTAGCCCACAGACTGAAATTGGTACCTTAATCCGTTAGTCGCGAGATTGAACATCTGAAGTTTAAGTCAGTCTTGAAGAAAGACACATGAGAGTTATAAAGAACAACAAAGCAAGGGAGGATCAAGATTGTGACCTTAATCACTGAGTAACCCACTGGTTGAAATTGTTACCTTCATCATTCAGTCACCAGAATCATATTAGGCTTTCAAGAGTAATCTAGAATGAAAAAATGACAGTTATACTATGAACGATAAACAAAGCATGGGTCGAAATTGCTACCTCAATTGTTCTAGTACCTATTTTTTAGTGGCCAAATAAAGGATAACCTTAAACGAATACAAATGAAAATTTATACTGTACATTAACCAAGGGAGGGTCAAACATTTACCGTAATCGCTAACTACCGTCTACCCCACAGATTGAACTTGTTACCTTAATTCATTAGTCTCCAGACTTAATATCAGAAAGTTATACAGAACTTGAAATGAAAACGAATAAAAAGCTATACGAAATAATCAACCAGTTGAGTATAAAAATCGTTACCTTCAATGGCTGAGTCTCCAGACTCAATATCAGAAAAACAGGTTGAACTCATTACCTTAATCCTTC
This sequence comes from Flaveria sonorensis, assembly GCA_025506505.1. NCBI lineage: Eukaryota > Viridiplantae > Streptophyta > Magnoliopsida > Asterales > Asteraceae > Flaveria > Flaveria sonorensis. The sequence continues at coordinate 47,870,597 of CM046431.1, read as the reverse complement.
AATCACCAGATGCAATGTCACATTTTGGGCAATCTGAAATGAAAACAAACAAAAAGTTAAACAGAACAATCAACCAATAGAGTGTAGAAATCTTACCTTCAATCAATGAGTCTCCAGATTCCAATATCAGTACAATCAAATTGAACTTGTTACCTCAATCCTCTAGTCGCGAGATTCAACATCAGATTTCAGAAGGCAATCTGAAATGAAAACAAACAAAAAGCTATACAGAATAATCAACCAAAGGAGTGCAGAAATTCGTTACGTTTGATCACAGAATAGCCCCCGCCCCCCAGGTCAAAACTGTTGTATCAATCATTCAGTTGGCATATTCAAGGAAAATCAGTCTCAAACAAAAAGTTATACAGAACAATCAATCAATGGAATGTAGAAATCTTACCTTCAATCTCCAGATTCCAATATCAGAACAATCAGATTGAACTTGTTACCGTAATCCTCTAGTCGCAAGATTCAATATAAAAGTTCAAAGACAACAACAAATGAAAACGAATGAAAAGGCCTACAGAACAATTAACCTATGGAGTGTAGATATCGTTACCTTCAATAGCTGAATAGTCCCCAGACCAGAACTGTTGTATCAATCCTTCAGTCGACATAATCAAGGAAAATCAGTCTCAAACAAAATTAAACAAAAGTTATAAAGAACAAACAAACAAATGAATGTATAAATCTTACCTTCAATCGCTGTGTCTCCAGATTCCAACATCAGAACAATCAGATTGAACTTGTTACCGTAATCCTTTAGTCATCGGACTGAATACCACAATTTAGGGCAATCTGAAATGAAAACAAATAAAAAGCTTATAAACAGAATAATCAACCAAGGGAGTGTAGAAATCATTACCTTCAATCGCTCAATCCTTCAGGCGCCATAATCAAGGAATTTAGAATCAAAGGATGGTCGAAGCATCTACCTCAATCGCCAAATAGCCCAATGTTCGGAGAAGAAGAGCTTCAACAGTCAGACCAGCGCTTCATGGAGAGTGATTTTAACTTCCGATGATCGTCGGCGAACAGAGAGCCATGTTTGGGTGGTCCGGTGATGGTGCGTCGGCGAGGTCACCGTTCGCCGGAGGATCGCCGGAGATCCGACCAAGGGTTTTGGTGTGGCTTTTAGGGTTTAGATGTGTTTATATAGTGGATGATTTTGCAAGGATTTGACAGATTTTCATCATTTCATGTGACCGTTGCGGAGAATATCAGGGGACGATTTGGGGGGAAATTACATCATCACGATAACCGGTCGGGTCGTACTACCCGGATCTGCTTGATTTGATTCCTTTTTTATGAGATCATTTCCTTTTATACAAAATCTTCAATTAGATTCTCTTTTAACCATTTTAATCTCTTTTGATTCAATTTTAAATATAATATTAACGTTTTAAATTTTGTTCCTTGCCTGTTTAGACTACAAGATTCTATGTGTTATTATATATAAATTTGTGCAGTTTTATATATTTTATTTTTTAATATATAACTAGTAAATTAACCCTCGCGCGTTGTTGCGGACTTTTTCTCCCTAAACCTTACGTTGCAACGGAGCAGTTGTGAAAATTTTAAAATGCAATTTAGAAAGAATAGAAACATCAATAATAAAAATAATAATAATAAGAAATTACTGCAGACTGGTTTTCCATATCTAATAATAAATTTGCGCCTAGTATTTCAATAACTATTTGATATCTTTTTATCAATAAAACTATTATTTTAATCACAAACGTGACATTAAAACTATTAAGTTTGGTGTTAAAATAAATTAGTAAACAATTGTTTAGATTAAAATGATTATAAAGAGAAGGGGGGGGGGGGGGGGGGGGGGGGGGGGATAACAACATATCTAAGATTCATGTGTAATTAAATGCAATTTCATTTTTTAATATATAATTAATTATTCATGCCTTAGGTCATGATTTAACAGCTTCTTTCGTTGTGTTATATGTTTAAGCTATATAACCCAAGAAATTTAAACCTAGATGTTATAAAAGATTTTGCTTCTATCACCGGATCACCAACCCTAGTAGTTTAACGAGTTTCTTCCGAGTGTTCTAAGTGTTACCACTTAAGTACAAGCTCGGGATTGTTGAAGACACTTCAATCTGACAACATAAATCCAACATGTTAGTTGTTTTTATAAGTGTAGCTGGGTTTAATCTAAAATAAATTCTTTTATCAAATAAAAATATAATCTAAATTCTTTTATCAAATAAAAATATAATCTAAAGTGTTTTTTGTTTTAACCAAGAAGGAGTGCTATAAATATTTTATAAATGTGGTTATCAATATCACTTTGTAACTTTCAAAGTCAATATACTTGTAATAATATTATAGCTTTATAAATAATGGCTTTTATATTTAACATTATATATCAATATGGAAAAGTTCTACTCTTTAAATGTTTTTATTCTTATGATCATATTGTCTTTAAATTTATATATATACTTGATATATTAGTTGCTATTAGGTCTTGTTTCATAACAAATATGATTTTGTAAATATATAATGGTTTGAGAGGTTTTTGTTTTTTATATTTCTTTTAATTTAGACATAATTAAAGGACAAATAACAATTGTTTTAGGTTAGTGGTTTTTAGATTGGCGAAAAGAATTGACGAGCCAAAACAGGTTCGTGTCATTTACATCAACCTTATGTTACGCACATTTTACAATCATGTGATCCAAATAGGACCTGCATAGTCAATTTTCTAAACAATTAAAAAACAATGACAAATTATAATACATGAATTACATGGGTTGTACACAGACTATTGTGTTAATCATGAGATACAAGTTAAATAATGTAACTAGATTTAATATAACTTTTCATAATCAACTGAAATAAACTTAAACCAAAAATCAGTCAATAAGAATAATATGTAACTGAATAGATATACATAGTTATATAGATACCATTTTTCTTTTATTCTATTATCTGTGAAGATTAAGATTATTAAAACCTCTTAGATGTCCAAACACATTAAATTCATTCATACTTCAATACATGAATATGAACAAATGACAGATAAATAATATAATTAATGCTATTATAAAATCTAAAGTAAATAATTAAAATTTTTATCATTAATCTACTTTGACTCTTTAGATAAAAAAAAACATTGAATGCATGATCTTACTTTTAATATGAATATTTCTTGGATACATTTATTAAATTAATTCTGTCCATTGGTATTAGATAACCATAAAAAATTAAATTAAAAAAAAAGGGTCATTCGAATTGTATTACGTGTATAGTAGATCATGAAAATAACATTACATATTCAATTCCATGATGATATCTACTCATACACACGTATATATATGTATGCATGTACCTATGTATCTATGAATGTATGTATGAATCTATGTATAATCTCATTTCATGGTTCTTAGAGTTACATTTCACAATGAGAAATCTGGCTTTCTTGATATTGCTATTTGTATTGCTGAATCTTGTTAATTTTACAGTTGATGGATGTTTTATAACAAGGGGGTATGCCATACACATGATAACCGAAATCACTTACGACAATGTGATGGTTCATTGTCAATCAAGAGAAGATGATCTCGGAGTTCATGTACTCAACTTTTCAAACCTTGAATATGGCTGGGCGTTCTGCGAGAATTTTATAGAAAGCACCATGTATCATTGTGACTTTTGGCGGTCGAATTCAATAGATGAACAATCATTTCAAGTGTTCAACCGCACCATGTTTAAGGTTTGCAATCAAGGTTTCTCTGATGCAAATACATGTCATTGGGGGATCAAGGGCGATGGATTTTATTTATTTGATAATCATGATCGAGTGTGGCTTAAACAATATGATTGGAAACGAAGAGGAAATTTGTCTGAAAAACTTATAAACGAGTCTGCTCTCGTATATCCTTGATGTTGTTAGAAATTTGATTTTTGCACAAACAATAAACAAAAAGTATTTTTGTCTGCCCTTTTTAGTTATTTCAAACGTTTGGATGATTTAATTTGTCGTACAATATTTTTATTTATTTTTAATTCATGTCGTTGAATTTAATTGTGATGTGAGGCTGTTGGTTTGTATGAATTGATATATTGTTTTTTTTATCGGTTCTGTTTTTTCATATCAAGTTCATTAACTTACTCTAGTTAATTTGATACTTTTGTTGAGATAAATGAATAATTAATATTTATTTATTTGACAAGTAATAAAATCAAGAGAGGAGGTTTAGAAGAGGGAAAAGTATTAAACATCAACAATTTTATGATTAGAAGGATATATTATATCACTGGCTTAGTAAACCCGTGTATTACATGGGTTAAATAAAAAAATATTAAATATAATGAAAATTTATTAATTATAAATCGATATTATAAGATATAATATGATAAAAATCTTTCTTATTATAAATAAACTGAAAAATTTTTGTTTCAAAAGAAACGTTTGAAAAATATGGTATACTAGCTTTAGTTACATGTGTATTACATGGAAGTGTGAAAAGTTAATTATTAAATAACATAAAAATAAAAATAAAATCAAGTTTGTTATATATTAAATAAAATATAACAACTTTGATTATAAGGTCACATATAAGCAAAACATCCTTATAAACTACATTTATAGTAACATTAGTAGGTTTACACTTATTATCTAAAGCTAAAAACTTCAATCTATTTTTGCTCTTAACTTGTGACAAGATGTCACAAAACTGATCATACGTAAAAATAGGCTCTTTCAAGTATAAACCGACACTTAACATTGACCTTAACTTTTGTTTATTGTTATAGTGAAATATACAATCAAATAAAACTGTATTCTTTTAAACTTAAAATGAATACTTTTGACGGGTCAAATCGTGAGCTAAATATTGAGTGGATGTGAGGATATTAGTATGAAGAAATTAAGATTTGAATAATATATACTGAAAAGTTATGTACAATAATTAGATTAATTTCAAATTATTTTGACATTGTAATCAAATATAGAGATATAATATTGAATCAGGTTGGATCGGGCTATAATATTCATAATATCTCTAATTAGTTGTTGATTATTATTTATTTAATACTAACTATAGTAAACCCGTATATTATACGGATTGGAAAAATAAAATATTAAATATAATAAAATTTTATGAAGTATAAAATGATAATCTAAATAGATATGATTAAAATTACATATAAGTAATAACTATAACTAATAAAATAATGATATCAAATTTTAAACTTATTTTTAAACTTTTTTTCCAAAAAAAGTTAAACATTTTTTCAAAACAAACAGTATTAAAAATGTTATTTTATATTTTTTTTTATTATAACTCCTAATTTTAATTATTTTTAGTTTATAACAAATTTACTTTTTAAAAAAACCAATTTTAAAATATTTTATATTTTAAAAAAAGTTAGATGTTTTAGATAACTTTTTTAATTGTATAAAAATTGTTTTATAGAAATAACATTAATAAAAAGACATATTTCTTAATTTATTAAAAAAATTAATCAAAAAAAAATTAAATTATTTAATATTTCTTAATTTAGATAATTATTTAAGAGGAGAGAAAGGCAGAAAAAATAAATTTAGGGGTCCTAAAAATATGTCAGTTGTCCTCTTAAGTTACTCTTTTAGTATTATATATAGATTTTAAAAACTTTTATATTATAACTCTTTATTTTAATTACTTTGTTTATAAAAAATTATTTTTATAAACACCAATTTTTAATATATTTTATATTTTTTAAAAATTTGTTGTTTTAAATTTTTTTCTTATTTATAAAGTTTATTTCTTTAGAAATAACATTAATAAAAAGATATTTTTCTTAATTTGTTAAATAATTATTTCATTCTAAAAAATTAAATAGCATTATTACTAATTAATATGATTGTTAAATATGATAGAGAAGCGGGAAAAAACTAGTGAGAAAGAATATGGCGTTTGACACGTGTTCCTCCTAGTTACCTTTTTATTAGAGTATGGAGATAGAGATGGAGATGAAAAAAATTTAACAAAAAATAGGGAAAATATGGGTGGGATTTAATTCCAAAACTTACCTTTAAAGAGCATGAGCATTCACAATCCATCCCCTATCTTTATTCTTATAATTATATTAAATATTACTATTTATTCTCTCTTTTTTTTAATTAAATAATATTTTCAGAACTTTATCATTATATTTTATCTCTTATCCTCACTTTCAAAAATATTAAAAATATTATGGGGGTTGTATCGTATTTCTCAAAATATGAGGAAACACGGTACAATCTCCATAAATTTTCTACATCTTTCACTCACAATCACTTACAATCATCCCACATAATATAGGACACTCACTCATATATATATAGGGAATGGGTTGTGAATGCTCTCACATTCTATTCATTATCTCCATCCATATAATTATATTAATAACCATTACTTTTTCTCTTATCTTTTCAATTAAATAATATATGTTTATATATTTATCATTATTTTTTCTCTTTCATACACTCACAACTATTTTTAAAAAACATTAAAAATTTTATAAGAGTTGAACAGTGTTTCCGTAAATTTACAAATGAAGACTATACTCACATAAATACAAATGACGAGATGTGAATGCTCTAAAGATGGAGAGCTACTAACCATGCCAATTTGAGTTTGTTAACAGTTTTGGTATCATTTTATATAGCCTTTAGTATAGGTGGCAAAATAGGCGGTATTTGATCGCGAATCCTACCTTTTGAGGCAAGCTTTCGTTTATCTATTTGGATTTACCCGTGAAAAGTAATATGACAACTTTGCAAGGCTTTTTGAATATCAACAAAAAGTTTTAGCATCCTTTCTCTAGTTGGAAAGCTAACCTGTTGTCTGTATGTGGCAGGTATACTCTTTTAAAACTTGTTTTGAGGGTTTTAGGTACTTATTATATGCTTTTGTTTCTTAAGCCTAATCTCTTCTAATAATCCTTTACATTTTTAACACATGTCATTCTTACATTCACTCTCCCATTTATTTTCCCGCCTAAACTATTTATTCCATTTTGAAAAATCAAATAACTAAATTTCAAATCTTTCTTTTTCTCTCTCTATATTATAAATCTAAGTTCTTATTAAATCAATAATATTAAAAAGACATTTTTTATTAAATAAAAACTAAGTATTTGATTAAAAAATACACCTTTTCAAAAACAAAACTTTCTAAAACTATGATTTTTTTAAAACAACAAGACTTTTTTTAATAATAAAATTATTTTAAAATCATTATTTTTATAAAATAAAAGTTTTATATAAAATAAATTTACAAAACAAACCCGGAGTCTTTAAACAACAAAATATTGATCAAAAATAAAATTTTTATCAAAGCAATAATTTTTTAAAACGAAAGTTTTAGAAATAACAAAAGTGTTTTATCAATTAATCAAAGTAATTACTTATACGTAATTTTAGTTATATCTTATATCAAAATAATGTTTTACAATTCCTAACTCTTCCTTAATAACTATTTAGTATTTTTTTACTCAACCCGTGTAATACACGAGGTTGTACCCTAGTGCCCTACTATAATGGTTAATGAGATAAAATTCATCTATGCTAGATTTTTCTAAGATTCAATTGGTGATCAAAGGAAAAACTATTTGGATATAGTGAGATTTAATTCTTACTAATAAAAATAAAGGTGGTCATAGTATAGGCTCCCTTAATAGTTTTAATCATGCTTTTACTTCTAAATTGGAGGTGTAGGTAAGTGAATCATAGATGTGTCTTTTGCCTCTTGCAATCAAGGCGGTGTAGGGTCATATGGTGAGGGTGATAGATGGTCACGAGGTCGGGTGGGGTGATCGCGTGATAATAATTCAACGTTTAATTGATCTAATTACATGATTTTGCCTCATGATTAGAATGGAACAACTTTACTTTTTTTATGTTTGGATTTGTAAGGATTGGCGCTAGAGGAGGCTTGTTATGAAGAAAAAGGCGCAAAATACGGAAATACAAGGACTGAATTTGAAAATAACAAAAGTTACAAAAAAAGGCCCAGTAAACCCTACACCGGCGTATGATAAGCCGGGTATGGGCGTATCATATGCCGGTCAGCGTTTTGGCGGCGTATTTACGGGCGTATTTGGAAAAAAATATAGAGATTTGGGCGTATGGATGCTTAGGGGGCCGTATGATACACCGACCCTGGGCGTATCATACGCTGGTCACCAACAACCTTCAGGAGTTTGTGGAATTTCAAGTTATTTAAACACAACCAACCCTAATACGAGGGGAACTTTCAAAGCTTAATTCTTGATGATTCTAAGCGGATTTATGGTGATCTCAGGCCCTCTTATTCATCCCAAAATCATTTACAAACAATATCAAATCAAGATTGAAGATCTGATAAAGACCATGAGTGGCTAAGTTTTTCTTAGATTGCTTTCGGGAGTACAATTCTTGTAAGTGAAACGATTGGTATGTTGTAATTAGTTTTTTGTAATGAACATTGAGTGATTGAATGAAGTTTTATGTTTTGATTAACTTAAAAGGTTTGCTTATAATAAATTTGTTTGCTTGATTATCAGTTTTCGGTTTTCTTGCATCGTGAACTCATTAAAACTAGTAGGCAATTTGATATAGGTAAATTGGTAATATTGTGAATGAACGAATCTTAAAAGCATGTTCCTTTATTACCACTTTAATCAAAAGTTAATATCTTGAAGTTATGTTCTTACAAACCCTAATTTGAAAGCATCAATTGTTGATTTTATGGAATTGGAAACCCGGAAGTGATTGTTTTTCATTATTTAAGTAAATTCGTTTTAAAGTTCATTGCTTTTTGCATTAATATTTTAGAGATTGTTCAAAGTTTTAATTTTTAATATTAAAGTTTGTGTCTTTAAGTAAATCAAGTCATATTGATTAAACACTTTTCACATATTCCATGTGGAGACGACCTTACTTACCCTTACACAATAAAGGTAGCTAAGACCGATTTGTTCACTTGTTTTTGATCGAGTCTCCACAACCAGATCAAAATGGCGTCGTTGCAGAGGAATTAGTGCGCTTAGTGTTTAATAGTTTTTATTTGCTTTCTTAAAAATTTATAAAAAACCCAAAAAGATTTTGCTTTTCTGTTTTCCTTTTATTTGTTTTCTTGTTCAGTATTACGCGAGGTATTTTGTGTTTTCTTTTTTGCAGGTAACCATTATGTTAATGCATACAAGATTTTCAGGAAGGACCTTACCATTGCAATTTGATCCAGAAATCGAGAAGACTGCAAGAGAGAATCGTGTGTTTCACAAAACACCAACTTCAAGGACTTCTCAAATTCATTGCCAAACAAGATCAGAAGAAGGTACATCATCAGCAGATGTGCAAATATCAAAAGACGCAGAAGAAAGAAGGCAGAATCAGGGGCCAACGTATGATATGTCGGGTCTTGGGCATATCATACGCCACTGCATATGAACTGGCGCATAAAATAGCGTATTTGAAGAAGAAAACAGAGAGTTGGGCGTCTGAAACCTGAGGGTGTTTTATGATACGTCGGATATGGGCATGTTATATGCTGGTGGCTTAACAAACTCCAAATTTTGGGAAATTCAAGTTCATCTAAACCAAATCAATCCCATTCAAAGAACAATTTCTCCTGCACGAAAGTTGAAGATTCCAAGCTGATTTTTTGTGGTCTCAATCCTTCCCATACATTTTATAATCATCTGCATTCATCATCATATCAAGATTGAAGGCATCCTGAAGACAATGAGTGGCTAAGATCATGATGGTTGCTTTCGGGTTTGAGATTATCGTTAAGATAGATAATTGGTAACTAAGATTATGGTTTATGCTTTGACACTTGATTTTTTTAATGTAATTACATGTTTTGATTAAGTTAAAAGGTTTGTTTATAAATAAAGTTATTTGTTGAATTATCAGTTTCGGTTTCCTTGCATCGTGAACTCATTAAACTTGATAGATAACTTGATATAAATGATTTAATAAAATTATGAATGCATGCATGTTCAAAGTTTGATACTTTGTTGTTATGTTAATCAAAAGTTGAAATCTTGGGAATTATGATTAGCAAACCCTAGTTTACAGAGTACCAATTGTTTGATATTGCGTAATTAAAAACCCGAAAATGATTGTTTCTTATTATTTAAGTAAATTCATTCTTTGCACTTATGTTATTAAATTAATTCAAAGTTTCAATCTTTACTTTCTAAAATAAGTGTACTTTGATAATCACTCTTCTTATTCCTCCTTCAAGAATAATTAAAATAACAAATAGCTCAATTGTTCTATATGATTACATCTCATTTCAATTATAATTGTTCTAACATTTGCTCTTATGTAATTAAAAACTATGAAAAATCACAATTGTAGTTAATCTTAGAAATTGAAGACACAAATTTTATAAATTCAACCCGTTGTTTAAAAGTAATTTGATGTAGCACATGATCAAAGTGCTCAAGTAGTCGTCAATTTAATCCTGAAACAATTAAAGTCATTCGTTATAAACATTACAAACTTGTGTTAAAAACAACATAGTCAATACACACATACATATAATCATATGTACAACAAAAGAGAAAAAAAATATGTTCACACTGATAAAAATTTTTACATGTGTAATTGTGTTTATATATATATTTTACCTATTTGAACGGTGATCACATCATAAAGGTAAAAGCCCCAACTATTTTTCACAGTTAAATGTACACCTCTAACAAAATGTAATTCTAAAGGCATAAAACTACCAAAGTCAAATTAACAAAAAAAAAAAAAAAAATAGACCATCAAACAACATATTATTTGTAATTATTACACTAAATACTTAAAAAGATAGAAACTTTTGAACAAAAAGTAAACGGAATTTAAGGACACTCTCAAATGGTGAATAGTTAACCAAGGCAGAATGGAAACAGTTAACCTTGATCGTTGAGTAGCCCAAGAAAAGGAATTGTTACCATGATCTTTTACTCGCGAGAATCAATATCAGTATTCAAAGCTTTGCAAAATGATAACTTACGGGAGGATTGAAGATTGTTACAATAATCCATAATCGCAGAGTAGCCAACCAAAATCAAGAATCATGACTAAAATTTAAGGGCATTCTCAAATAAAAATAAACGAACAATTTAAGGGCATTCACAAATAAAAATAAACGAACAATTCAAACAGAATGATAAACCAAAGTAGGGACAATAATCGTTACCTTAATCATTGGGTGGCCCATAGATCTAGGTTACCTTGATCCTGTAGTCACTAGAATCAAGATGAAAATTTTAAGTGAATGAAACCAAATGAACGGTCATATAGAACAATAAACTTAGAGAGGGTCGGAAGCGTTACCTTGTTACTGAGTAGCCCGCAGATTGAAAGAGTTTGCTTTAGTCACCAAAATAATATCTAACATTGCTAAGTAGCCCACAAATTGAAATGGTTTGCTTATTCATTAAAATAATTATATGAATTTAAGGGTTGTCAAATATATGAAATACAAAATGATAAACCATGGGAGGGTCAAAATTGTTAACTTAATCACTGACTAGTACACACATTGAAATTGTTAGAATAATCCTTTAGTTGGCATAACCAAAGTCATATTTTAAAGCAACCTCGAATAAAAACGAATGAACATTTATACAAAACGAAAAATCAAGGGGGGCGGTCAAGATGCTATCTTAATCATTGAGTCCCCCTTGGACGAAATATCAAAATAATCCCATTAAACAAAAGCATAATTACTAGAATAGACAAAATATGTTTTAGGTCAAACCCGACCTTACTAAGGGGCTGTTTGGTAATTTCTGAATGATTAAATGCTAGAACCAAAAAGAAGTCTGAACCATTAAGATGTCTGAACCATTAAGACCTCTTAACCATTCAGCATTAGTATAAAGCTTAAACATTCAGAGGAAAATGTCTAAACCATTCAAACATTTGCTCGCAAAACAAACAGTCTGAACCATTAAGTGTTCAACCATTCAGACATCTGAACTATTAAAAGGCTGATTCAGATGCTGACAAACAGCCCTTAAGTTTGACCCGTACAAAAGGAGCACATTTTGACTCATAACCCCACATCCACGTAATGTATGAAACCTTATGATCTTGATGAAAGTAGTCTACTTAATGCAACAACCAACTTCATCAATTATTAAAGAAAATAAAATTGATTAGTCCATCACGATGATCTTTATGGTGTATATATCCTAGAAATCTAGGAATTTTGTTCAAAGATATCTAGATCAAAATTTTAAGTCATTGAGAACGAATGAATGATTATTATAGAACAAAAACCCTAGGGTCGGTCAAAATGTTACCTTCGTTGCTTTGCAGCCCACACTTGAAATTGCTACATGTAGTCACCAAAATCAATATCAGAATTTAAGGTCAATCGGTAATGAAAACAAAAGAAAATTTATACTGAACCATAAGCAAGGGAGGGTAAAAATAGTGACCTTAATCGATCAGTAGCCCACTGATCAAAATCATTAATTTAATTCTTTGGTGGTCAAAATCAAAACCAAATTCAAGGGTAATGTACAATTGTTCTTCCTGTTTATGTTAAAAAGACAAAATATGACTCACAAGTTGAGGAAAAGAGTCAAACCTAGAACATGAGCGCAAGCAGTTGGGGAATTTAAAATTCCAAACGTACAATTAACAATAATGAAAGAAATACATGAACGTGATTCTCCCCTAAATAAGTCAGCAATTATGGATCTTGCTCTTTATGATAGCTAGCCTTATTAAGAGCGTATTGAAGAGATTAAAGTATACATCTCAGTCTGGATTACAATCTATTGGACTTATTAAGGAAGATGCACATAAGAATAAAGTAGAAATCTATTTATTTATTATTTTTTGAGAGCACAAGATATATATTATTAGCACATTTCCACAATATCAGTTTATGCTGCAGCTAGGGCCAAAAGGTATACCCATGCTGATAGAAACCAAACAAGTTTATACTGCAGCTAGAGCCAAAAAGGTATCGAAAACATTGACAAATGTGGTAATATTGTAATTGCATCCTTCAGCCCAAGACACTCCAGAAGAAAGAAACTTAAAAAGATATATAGAAATTTGAACCATTATACTGCAAAAATACCTTATAAGCGCGCTCTTCTAGAGATCCTCCAGCAACTGAAAAATCATCCTTAACTGCTATAGTACTAATCTGGGTTTGTGTAAAACCTTTCAGCAAACTCCCAACATGACCACAAACCATATAAATATGCCAAAATTAAGACAATAAAAGTTCAACGAACTAAAAATTAACAGAAATCACCAAATTGTTATAAATAAACTAAAGATACCTTAGTAGCTGCTAAATGATAAGAAAAGTTAAGAACCTGGGTCAAATTGTATGAAAATGATGACCAATCCATGATGATTAAGACATAAAATTTACATCATGTTTTGATATAGAAGGTTTTATGCTTTAACAATACACTTTGGACCGCTTATAGACTTGCGATCTAGGCTTAAGGATGAATGCTGAAACCCAAAAAAGAAAAACTTTTAGCATCCAAAATTGAATACCGAATGAAAAAGAATGCAAGTTCCCTAATCGATAAGTAGCCCAAGTTCCAAAACCAAGATCAGAGTTTAATACCGAATGAAAAAGAATGCACAACAATACAAAATGATGAGGATCAAAACTCTTACCATTTTCCTAAATTGTTGAGTAGGCGAGAAATCAAAATTCACCAAAATCAAGATTAGAATTTATGGGCATCCTCAAATGAAAAAAAAAATGAACTGTTAAGGAAGGGATATCGAAACCTTTGCATCAATCAATGAGTAACCCCCAGATCAAAAATTGTTACGTTCATCATGTAGTCATCGGCTTCAAGAGCATGATTTAAGTGATTCAAAACAATAGAACATGTGAATAGAACGATAAACCTAGAGAGGATCAAAATTGTTACCGTCTTCACTTTATAGCCCACATATTGAAGTTGTTTCCTTTAGTCACTAGAATCAACATTAGATTGTAGGGGAATACTCAAATGAAAACGAACAAAAAGTAACTAGTTACGTAACGATAAACCAAGGGAGGGTCAAAAGTTTTACCTTAATTGCCAAGTTGTGACAACTCATCCAAAACTCACACGATTTCGATTTCCTTGTGCCAATGCAGTAGACCAGTGATGGAACACTCACCATGTAACGCAATTTTCGGGACGAAAATTCTTTCAACATGGGGATAATGTGACATCCGGTAATTTTCCGTTACCAAACTCCGTTAGTTCCGTTAAGTCTTGCATACACGTGTCGGGAGCACACACTAGTTGTCGTTGAACGTTGGTGACTTAATAATAATTAATAATGTTAAACAAATAATTACTATGTGATTATTAAGTTATGCTTGATTTAAATGTTAACTGTAATTTTATCGCGTAACGTGAAAACGTGCATATTTATTTCGTGTGTTTTGTGATAAATGGGAATTATGCATGATTGTTATTTGTGATTAATAATAATTGTGTTTAGTAGTTAAAAACTATTTAAAAACTATTCAAAAAGCCTAATCTTTATAAAATACAAAATGCAAGGGTTTAAAGGGTATTTATGCAAAATTAAATTAATAAAACAAAAACTCCAACCCTAATCCCACCCTACGGCCGCGATCGACCTCCTCTCTCCCTCTCCTCTTCGAATTCAGCCCAAGAACAAGCAATCACCTTCGAATTTGATCGATTACACGTTTAAAGGTTAGATTTTTATATGTTTTTTATGGTTTTTCATGGTGGCCGAACCCTAGTTCGAAAATCTGCAATTGAATGTTAATTCTTGGTTGTTTGGTGATGTTATGATGTTAGTTAGGTTGTATTGATGCTAGTTAACGTTGATTATGCAAGAAAGTTTGGATTTTGGTTGTTTGTTCATATGATCATCTTGGCCGAGAGTTTGAGGCGATGTTGGATCAAATTGGATGTTGAATGTTGGTTGTTTGATGTTGTTATTATGTTAGTTGGATTGTATATATGCTAGTTAACGTCGGTTATGCAAGAAAGCTATGATTTTAATACGTTGTTCATAGGTTACTAATAATAGTAACTTTATTTTGCATGAATTGATGATTTGATGATGTATGAATGTTATGGATGTGTTGGTGATGATGATTAGATGCTAGGTTGATGATATGAACAATTGAAAATCAAGAAGATGTGTTATAGATCATACATTGCTAAAAATAGTAACTTTTGGTGTTGAATGTTGATGAATCATGATGATTAGGTGTTGTTGATCATGTTTAGATGTTGTCATGGACTTGAATTGGTATATAATTGATGAATTATGAATGTAGTGTGAGTTTGATGAATTTGGGATGAACTTTCCCAAAAGGGAAACTTTAATTGTGCAAATCCTTGAATTGGATGATTTGAGCATGTTTGGGATATTAGGATCATGCTAGTGTGTTCATGGATGGTTTCTAGGGTGACTAAATGTGTGTTTATGTTGTATGAATGTTGATTTGGGTTGTTACCTGTTTTGGCCTGTTAGTGGAAAAATCATGGTATGAGTTATATAGGTAAGCTAGGACTTTTGTGGATTGATGATTGATTAAGAATGAACATTTGGATGTTATGAGCATGATAATAGTTGAGTTTCGCATGACTTGTATGATATCTAGTTGTATGATGATCTAGTTGGTACATATGGTAAATGAAGTGCTATATGTAATCAAGTTGTATGTGAACATGTATGATATGCTGTTGTGTTAGTATTAACGAGTTATCACCTAAATGTCACCAACGGGTCAAACGGGTCAACTGGGTCAAATGTGTCTTGTCTTTCTAAAACCTTGAGTTCCTTGGTTTGTAGAGCACTTAGGGTTTCATGTTGATTTTGTGTACACGTGCTTATGTACTCTTGTATTCTAGGTGACCTTTGAAGGTTGTCTTTCCCTCTTTCTTTCAAGTTAAGCTCTAAGTTAATTCTTGCGCGTATCAGGTGAGTTCTTGCCCCACTCATTTTACATAATCTCTTTTGGGGGAGATAGCATACTGTTGATCACAAACGCTTTATATATGAGTGTGTATAATATTGATATAGTGCTGTTTACCATGGAAAGTCCTCACACTTTCGGATTGTTAATATTGACTAGCGGGGAAATTTTGGGTAGTACTACTGGGTCTGACGAGCCCCACCTGTGCGACTCGAGGTCAAACGGGTGCAATTTTGTCCTAACACATATTCGTCACGACCTGGTAAGTCGTGACGGGAGGCAACAAACGTAACACAATCAGCTTCGATCGCGAAATCACTATGATTAATATTTTTATGTTAATAGACTAGCTATCTATTGCAATACACTACTTATGCTCTGGAAACTATTGATTGGTTTATATTTTAACGCAAACTCTTGAACTCACCAACCATGTGTTGACTTGTTTAGTATGCTATTCTCAGGTTAAGGTTGCCAGTTGCCTAGGAGCACGCACACCAGCATCGTTGAGTTGTCTACATTTGTTTGTTTACAAATTTGGGATTGTTTTCATATTAAACATTTGTGTTTGGGGTGCGTATGTTTTGCGCATTCTCTTTACATACTACTTGTTTTGGGTTTTCTGTTTTAAAAACGCTTCCGCAGTATTTTAAACGTTAACTCTGGTTTTGTTTATTAATCATATAGAGTCGTTTTTGGTAACTAATGACTGAGATCCTGGTATGTCACGCGCCTCGCGGTAAAACCCCGCACGCGGATTTTGAGGGTGTGACAGATTGGTATCAGAGCCATTGGTTATAGGGAACTAGGTTGCATACACACACTAGACTATAACCGCACAGTTGTTAGTTACTTATCGTTTACTCTCCTTACTGTATACTCATTGGCATACGCAACACGTACTTCGCAGCATGGCATCGTCGTCCAGAAATTTAGGCAAGAGACCTGCACGATCTGAGTCACCTCCTACTTCTCCCGTACCGGATAGGGGATTTAACTGGCCACGACATCCTTATCCTCCTAGCGAGATAGACTGGGATCAGCCTTTCATACCTCCTGAGCTCGATCCTCCGCGTACTGGGATTTCTACCCCACTTACATAAACCGTATGGCTTATAGAGAACGCGTACCACCAGTAGCACCTACACGACCTAGGACTAGGTCATCGACCGCCTCTACTTTGCCTACACTTCCTACCTTGAGCATCCCTCTGGAGCAGGCATTTGCAGCCCTAGTAGCCACACTGGACACAGAGCGACAGCGGATTAGAGGACTCACTGATGAGAACTCTGCATTACGATCTGAGATGCGTCAGCTGCGTTTCCAGGTAGAGACGCTTCAGGAGCGACTTTCGATGGCCATTGGTGGACATCATACGCTGGCAGGCAACGTGGTAGCACTTAGTGAGCGCATGGACGCACAGGATCACCATAACGTTGTGATCGATGATAGTTTTGCTGATTTAGAGGCACAACTAGCAGCACTTCAGGTTGCTGAAGCCCCTGCACCTTTGGTGGACCCTGATGAGGAAGACCCAGAAGAAGAACCCGAGGAAGCCCCCAAAGAAGAACCAGTAGAGATGGATGAGGACAGTGATAGATCTGATGTACTGGACTGATTCCACTTTTAAATGACTTAGACTATATAGTGTTTCTTTTCTTTGAAATCTATGTGGGAAGGGTTGTTTCCCACCCAACTGACAAACTTAAATTTTGACATTGATGGAATATTTTGACTCAATTGCAATTTATTTATCTTTGATTATTATTTCTGTTATAAATGTTGTGGTTGAGGTGAATGCATTATTTCTTATTGTTTACTGTACCTTGATGAGATTAATGTGTTGGATGTTACTCATTATTGTAATTGTGAATTTTAAAGTGAAATATAGACGCACGTGGAAGAGGGCGTGGGCGTGGGCGTGGTCGTGGCGCCGGAGCCATAAACATGACGCCTGCGGAATTGGCGGCATTAATTAACGAACATGTTCAGGCGGCAGTGGCTGCTGCCCAACCGGGACAACCAGCATGTAAATGATAACAAGAGGTTAAACTGATTATCCTAGTTATTTGTCTAGGATATCTGACTAATGTTTGGGTTGTCAAAACAGGACCACCACCATGTACCTACAAGTCCTTCATGGACTGTAAACCCCATACCTACAGCGGGACGGAAGGAGCTGTAGGGCTTGTAAGGTGGTTTGAGAAGACAGAGTCTGTCTTGCGAAATGCAACTGCCCGCCTGCTGATCAGGTGAAGTATGCCACCGAGACATTGGAAGGCGCAGCACTTTCCTGGTGGAATGCCCAGGTACAAATGCTGGGTCAAGCCATGGCCAATGAACTACCTTGGGATGAGTTTAAAGAAATCATGACTGAAGAATATTGCCCCCGGAATGAAGTGCAGAAACTGGAGATTGAGTTCTGGCAACTCAAAATGCAAGGCTCAGAAATTGAAGCCTACACGACTCGTACTCATGAGTTAGCCACCTTATGCCCAGGGATGGTGAATGAAATGCACAAGAGGGTGGAGCATTATATACGGGGATTGGTGCCCGAAATTCAAAGTATGGTAACTGCTTCTAACCCCACTACCATACAACAAGCTATCCGAACAGCCCACAGGCTGACTGACCAGGAAGTTGAGCAAGGACGGTTACCTAAACGGGGTGCGGTGGCAAGCGTGCCCGACCAGAAACGCAAGTGGGATGGTTCAAGCAACAAGGGATCGTCATCCGGCAGCCAATCTCAACCTCAACAACAGTAGCAAAGTCAGCAACAGCAACGGAAGTTCGATAACAACCGAAGCTTCAACCAGGCGACTCACTCAAATCAAGGACCCGGTGGGTATGGTGGAAGACTGCCGAAGTGCAACCGGTGTAACTACCACCATGTGGGTCGATGTGATAACTTCAAGTGCCAACGTTGTGGGAAGATTGGTCATGCAGCCAAAGACTGTCGGGGTGAACTGATGAAGAAGCCTCAACAATCACAAGAAACTCCAAAAGGTTGTTTTGAGTGCGGAAAAGAAGGCCATTACAAACGCAACTGTCCCCAGCTTAAGAGGAATGGTAATGGCAACAACAACAATGGGAACAACAGCAACAATAACAATGGAAACAACAATAATAACAACAATGGTAATGGCAACAACAATGGTGGAAACAACAATGGAGCCAAAGGAAGAGCCTTCGTCATTGGCTCAGGTGAGGCTCTAAACGACCCTACAACAGTAACTGGTAAATTTTCGGTTAATGGTTGTTTTGCTACCGTATTATTCGATACCGGAGCCGATAGAAGTTTCGTGTCCACTAGGTTCTGTAGTCTTTTAAGTGATATGCCCTCAGCCTTAGACTCTAAATACATCGTGGAGTTAGCTAACGGCACACAGATTCACGTAACGCATATTCTTAGAGACTGCAAGATAGAGCTTGCTGGTCATACATTCACCATAGATCTCATGCCTGTTAAGTTAGGAAGCTTTGATGTGGTAGTAGGCATGGATTGGCTTTCCGATAAACAAGCAGAAGTCATATGCCACGAGAAGATCATACGGATTCCCCTTGGTGAAGAAGTCCTTACGGTCAAGGTGATAGGAGTGGTGCGGTGATAGGCATCATCTCGTTTATGAAAGCACAGAAGTTGTTACGAAAGGGTCGACTAGCCATATTGGCACTCGTCACAGATAAACAGACTGAGGAAAAGAAGATAGAGGATATTCCCGTAGTTCGTGAGTTTCCTGAGGTGTTTCCGGAAGACCTTCCTGGATTACCGCCTCATCGTCAAGTTGAATTCCAGATTGAGTTGACTCCAGGAGCCGCTCCAATTGCGAGAGCACCGTACCGGTTAGCTCCGAACGAACTGCAGGAATTATCGCTCAACTACAAGAGTTGTTGGATAAAGGGTTCATCCGACCGAGTTCGTCGCCCTGGGGAGCGCCAGTTCTATTTGTGAAGAAGAAGGATGGTACATTTCGAATGTGCATTGACTATAGGGAACTGAACAAGGTTACTATCAAGAATAGATATCCCTTACCTCGTATCGATGATTTGTTTGATCAACTGCAAGGATCAAGCTATTACTCTAAGATTGATCTGAGGTCTGGGTATCATCAGCTGAGAGTTCGAGAAGAGGACATCTCGAAGACTGCTTTCCGTACACGATATGGTCACTATGAATTTTTGGTCATGCCATTTGGGTTGACGAATGCACCAGCAGTATTCATGGACCTCATGAATCGCGTGTGCAAACCCTATCTTGATCAGTTTGTTATCGTCTTTATTGATGACATACTGATATACTCAAGGACCGAGGAAGAACATGAGAAGCACTTACGTTTGATCTTGGAATTACTTAGAGAGGAACAACTGTATGCAAAGTTTTCTAAGTGTGATTTCTGGATACGTGAGGTACAATTCTTGGGTCATATTGTCAACGAGAAGGGAATACATGTTGATCCTGCTAAGATTGAAGCGATAAAGAATTGGTCTGTTCCTAAGACACCAAGTGAGATACGACAATTCCTTGGATTAGCGGGATATTATCGACGATTCATTGAAGGATTCTCTAAGATTGCACAACCTCTCACAGCCTTGACTCACAAGGGAACGACGTACAAATGGGGTGAGAGTCAGGAATCTGCTTTTCAGTTGCTGAAACATAAATTGTGTAGCGCACCAATATTAGCGTTACCGGATGGTAGTGATGATTCGTAGTCTACTGCGATGCGTCTATTCAAGGACTTGGATGTGTCCTGATGCAGCGGGATAAAGTGATAGCTTACGCCTCTAGACAATTGAAGATTCATGAGAAGAACTATACCACCCATGACTTGGAACTGGGTGCGGTAGTTTTTGCCTTAAAGATCTGGAGACATTACTTGTACGGTACCAAATGCACCATCTACACCGATCACAAGAGTCTTCAGCACATCTTTGAGCAAAAGGAGTTGAACATGAGGCAAAGACGCTGGGTGGAATTGTTAAACGACTATGATTGTGCTATTAAGTACCACCCGGGGAAAGCAAATGTAGTTGCTGATGCGTTGAGTAGAAAAGAGACTGCTAAACCTCGACGTGTGCGAGCTCTGCAACTAACGATTAGTACGCAATTACCTGAACAAATCCGAGAGGCTCAGACGGAAGCTCTGAAAACAAAAAACATTGGGTCTGAATCGTTAAGGGGTATGAAAAAACAATTGGAAGTAAAAGCGGATGGAATTCGTTACTTCATGGATAGACTATGGGTACCTCTACACGGAAATCTGAGAGACTTGGTGATGAGTGAGGCTCACAAATCCAAGTATTCTATACATCCTGGATCTGACAAGATGTACCATGATTTGAAGGCGCACTATTGGTGGCCTAACATGAAAGCAGATGTAGCTACTTATGTGAGTAAGTGTCTGACCTGCTCGAAGGTTAAAGTGGAGTATCAGAAACCATCTGGTCTACTACAACAACCCGAGATCCCTATGTGGAAGTGGGATCAAATATCAATGGATTTTATTACTAAGTTACCTCGCACTTCTACGGGTTGTGATACAATATGGGTTATCGTGGACCGATTGACAAAATCTGCTCATTTCCTAGCGATAAAGGAAACAGATAAGATGGAGAAGTTAACCCGACTTTATCTGAAGGAGATCGTTTCGAGGCATGGAGTACCGATCTCAATCATTTCTGATCGCGATTCTCGTTTCACATCACACTTCTGGCAGTCGTTGCAGAAAGCTTTAGGTACGCGATTGGATATGAGTACTGCTTATCATCCACAGACTGATGGTCAAAGCGAGCGTACTATACAGACTTTGGAGGACATGTTACGTGCTTGTGTGATTGACTTCGGGAATAACTGGGAAGTTCACCTACCATTGGTGGAATTTTCTTACAACAACAGTTATCACACTAGCATAAAGGCAGCACCTTTTGAAGCTTTATATGGGAGAAAGTGTAGATCACCAGTTTGCTGGGCTGAAATTGGTGATAGTCAGTTAACGGGTCCCGAGTTAGTACACGAGACAACTGAGAAGATTGTTCAGATAAGAAACCGCATGGCCGCAGCGCGAGACAGACAGAAAAGCTATGCTGACAAACGACGAAAACCTTTGGAATTTCAGACAGGTGACAAAGTTTTATTAAAAGTCTCATCGTGGAAAGGCGTAGTTCGGTTTGGTAAGCAAGGAAAGCTAAATCCGAGATACGTTGGACCATTTGAGATAGTGGAAAGAATAGGTCCAGTGGCTTATCGACTAGCCTTACCTGATTCATTGAGTGGAATCCATGATGTATTCCATGTTTCAAATCTAAAGAAATGTTTAACGGATGAAACAATGGTCGTACCACTGGAAGAAGTTCAAGTAGATGAACAATTACGTTTTATTGAGGAACCTGTCGAAGTGATGGATCGTGAGGTGAAAACGCTTAAGCAAAGCAAGATACCCATTGTCAAAGTTCGTTGGAACTCGAGACGTGGACCAGAATTCACGTGGGAACGTGAAGATCAAATGAAGCTTAAGTACCCTCAGCTATTCGAAAGGACGATGCCAGCCGGCGAAGGTATTGATTAAATTTCGGGACGGAATTTCTTTCAACATGGGGATGATGTGACAACTCATCCAAAACTCACACGATTTCGATTTCCTTGTGCCAATGCAGTAGACCAGTAATGGAACACTCACCATGTAAC
Organism: Flaveria sonorensis; assembly: GCA_025506505.1. NCBI lineage: Eukaryota > Viridiplantae > Streptophyta > Magnoliopsida > Asterales > Asteraceae > Flaveria > Flaveria sonorensis. The sequence continues at coordinate 47,847,995 of CM046431.1, read as the reverse complement.
GCAATTTTCGGGACGAAAATTCTTTCAACATGGGGATAATGTGACATCCGGTAATTTTCCGTTACCAAACTCCGTTAGTTCCGTTAAGTCTTGCATACACGTGTCGGGAGCACACACTAGTTGTCGTTGAACGTTGGTGACTTAATAATAATTAATAATGTTAAACAAATAATTACTATGTGATTATTAAGTTATGCTTGATTTAAATGTTAACTGTAATTTTATCGCGTAACGTGAAAACGTGCATATTTATTTCGTGTGTTTTGTGATAAATGGGAATTATGCATGATTGTTATTTGTTATTAATAATAATTGTGTTTAGTATTTAAAACTATTTAAAAACTATTCAAAAAGCCTAATCTTTATAAAATACAAAATGCAAGGGTTTAAAGGGTATTTATGCAAAATTAAATTAATAAAACAAAAACTCCAACCCTAATCCCACCCTACGGCCGCGATCGACCTCCTCTCTCCCTCTCCTCTTCGAATTCAGCCCAAGAACAAGCAATCACCTTCGAATTTGATCGATTACAAGGCATACAACAAGTTAGAATCATCAATTGCAAGCCATTACACATTTAAAGGTTAGATTTTTATATGTTTTGATGGTTTTTCATGGTGGCCAAACCCTAGTTCGAAAATCTGCAATTGAATGTTAATTCTTGGTTGTTTGGTGATGTTATGATGTTAGTTAGGTTGTATTGATGCTAGTTAACGTTGATTATGCAAGAAAGTTTGGATTTTGGTTGTTTGTTCATATGATCATCTTGGCCGAGAGTTTGAGGCGATGTTGGATCAAATTGGATGTTGAATGTTGGTTGTTTGATGTTGTTATTATGTTAGTTGGATTGTATATATGCTAGTTAACGTCGATTATGCAAGAAAGCTATGATTTTGATACGTTGTTCATAGGTTACTAATAATAGTAACTTTATTTTGCATGAATTGATGATTTGATGATGTATGAATGTTATGGATGTGTTGGTGATGATGATTAGATGCTAGGTTGATGATATGAACAATTGAAAATCAAGAAGATGTGTTATAGATCATACATTGCTAAAAATAGTAACTTTTGGTGTTGAATGTTGATGAATCATGATGATTAGGTGTTGTTGATCATGTTTAGATGTTGTCATGGACTTGAATTGGTATATAATTGATGAATTTATGAATGTAGTGTGAGTTTGATGAATTTGGGATGAACTTTCCCAAAAGGAAACTTTAATTGTGCAAATCCTTGAATTGGATGATTTGAGCATGTTTGGGATATTAGGATCATGCTAGTGTGTTCATGGATGGTTTCTAGGGTGACTAAATGTGTTGTTTATGTTGTATGAATGTTGATTTGGGTTGTTACCTGTTTTGGCCTGTTAGTGGAAAAATCATGGTATGAGTTATATAGGTAAGCTAGGACTTTTGTGGATTGATGATTGATTAAGAATGAACATTTTGGATGTTATGAGCATGATAATAGTTGAGTTTCGCATGACTTGTATGAAATCTAGTTGTATGATGATCTAGTTGGTACATGTGGTAATGAAGTGCTATATGTAATCAAGTTGTATGTGAACATGTATGATATGCTGTTGTGTTAGTATTAACGAGTTATCACCTATAATGTCACCAACGGGTCAAACGGGTCAACTGGGTCAAATGTGTCTTGTCTTTCTAAAACCTTGAGTTCCTTGGTTTGTAGAGCACTTAGGGTTTCATGTTGATTTTGTGTACACATGCTTATGTACTCTTGTATTCTAGGTGACCTTTGAAGGTTGTCTTTCCCTCTTTCTTTCAAGTTAAGCTCTAAGTTAATTCTTGCGCGTATCAGGTGAGTTCTTGCCCCACTCATTTTACATAATCTCTTTTGGGGGAGATAGCATACTATTGATCACAAACGATTTTATATATGAGTGTGTATAATATTGATATAGTGCTGTTTACCATGGAAAAGTCCTCACACTTTCGGATTGTTAATATTGACTAGCGGGGAAATTTTGGGTAGTACTACTGGGTCTGACGAGCCCCACCTGTGCGACTCGAGGTCAAACGAGTGCAATTTTGTCCTAATACATATTTGTCACTACCTGGTAAGTCGTGACGGGAGGCAACAAACGTAACACAGTCAGCTTCGATTGCGAAATCACTATGATTAATATTTTTATGTTAATAGACTAGCTATCTATTGCAATACACTACTTATGCTCTGGAAACTATTGATTGGTTTATATTTTAACGCAAACTCTTGAACTCACCAACCATGTGTTGACTTGTTTAGTATGCTATTCTCAGGTTAAGGTTGTCAGTTGCCTAGGAGCACGCACACCAGCATCGTTGAGTTGTCTACATTTGTTTGTTTACAAATTTGGGATTGTTTTCATATTAAACATGTGTTTGGGGCGCGTATGTTTTGCGCATTCTCTTTACATACTACTTGTTTTGGGTTTTCTGTTTTAAAAACGCTTCCGCAGTATTTTAAACGTTAACTCTGGTTTTGTTTATTAATCATATAGAGTCGTTCTTGGTAACTAATGACTGAGATCCTGGTATGTCACGCGCCTCGCGGTAAAACCCCGCACGCGGATTTTGAGGGTGTGACACAAGTGGCTAACGGATCAAAATTGCAACATTAATTCTGTAGGCACCAAAATCAAGATTATAATTTAAGTGACTGCAAACAAATGAAGACTTAAATAGAATGATAAACCTAGGAAGGGTCATAATTATTACCTACATCAACATCAGATTGTTATGAAAACAAACAATCAGTAACTATTTTTACATAACGATAAACCAAGGGAGGGTCAAAACTTTACCTTAATCGCCGAGTGGCCCACATATCGAAATTGTAACCATAATCTAGTAGGCATTAGAATCAAGATTAAAATTTAAGTGACTGCAAACAAGTGAACAGTTATATAGAATGATAAACCTAGGAAGGGTCAAAACTATCACCTGCATCATGAGTAGCCCAAGGATCTAAATCGTTTCCTTTTCATCACGAGAATCAACATCAAAATTTGAGGGCTGCAATGAACAGGGCCGGCTTAACGCTTTTTGGGGGCCCAATCAAACAAAAAAATAGGGCACTTTTCAAAATTTTTTTTTATTAAAACCCTCATTTTTTATCTGGGCTTGAGACTGTCAATAATAAACTAAAACTAAAACATTTATAGTTTGCAGAGTTAAATTTTTTTAATTATATATTGTGTATGTATAGGTGTTTTTATTAAATGTATTTTTCTAGCTTTATATGACGTAAATTTGTTAATGGAATATCCATTTTTTTAAATGGGGCTTTGTGGATTTGTAGTGAGACTAAAAAATTTAGGGTTTTGTGGATTTGTGGTTTTTTAAAAGGCAGGCCCAATTTTTTTTAAATGGGCCCTTAATCGCCGATGAAAACGAACGAAGAGTTATTACAAAACGATAAACAAAGGGAGAGTTAAAATTGTTACCTTAATCGTTGTTCGCCCACAGATCAATATTTTACCTAAATTGTTGTAGTCTCCGGAATCAAGATTAGAATTTAAGTTAATGAAAACGAATGAACAATAATATAAAATGATAAACCAAGGGAGGGTCGAAAGTGTTACCTTCATCACTAAGCGGCCCATAGATTGAAATTGTTTCCTTTTGTCACCAGAAGACAATCAAGAAAATGAGTGAAAAGTTATATGGAATATTAGCGATTGATAAACCAAGGCAGGGTCAAAATTTGTTACTTTAACCGCTAAGTAGCAGCATGCAAGATGAATTTGTTACCTTACTCTAGATGTCGGAAGGAAGATCAGAATTTAATGGCAATCTAAATTGAGTTATACTTTTTAGTCATTGAGTAGCCAAAGGATCTTGTCACCTTCAATCCTTTTGTTACTAGAATCCCGATCAAATTTTTAAGGTAATCTCGAATGGAAACAAGTGAGCAATTATACAAAACCATAAACCAAGGGAGGGTCAAACTTCTTACCTAGATAGCCCTGTCAAACAAAAGCATAACTAGCAAAATAGACAAAAATGGTTCCCGGTCTAACCTAAGCTGACTCATTTTGAGTTTTAAGCCCAATAAAAGGTAAACATTTTGGCCCATAACCCACATTGTGATCTTGATTAAAGCAGCCTACTTAATGCAACAACCAGCTTCATCAAATTATTAAAGAAAATGAAGCTGGTAAACAGAAAAACATTACATGAATAATCACTAGCAAAATAGACAAAAATGGTTCCCGATCTAACCTAAGCTGACTCATTTTGAGTTTTAAGCCCAATAAAAGGAACACATTTTGGCCCATAACCCACATTGTGATCTTGATTAAAGCAGCCTACTTAATGCAACAACCAGCTTCATCAAATTGTTAAAGAAAATGAAGCTGGTAAACAGAAAAACATTACATGAATAATCACTTACTCTCCATTTGAAGAGTCCACTATCTCCAACAACAGTTATGAGCTTGCAATCTGAGCATAAGGATGAATACTATAGCTACAAAAAGAATAAAATGGAAAGGTTAGCAAGATGAGTCAACCTGGAATCTTTTTGTCAAAAGATATAATATTTTCATGAATAATACGTCAAATACGATCACCAAATTTAATAATTATCTAAATTACTATGTCAACCAACCAACCTCAGATGAAGGCAAGCTTTACCTCTATCCCACAACATAAAGAGGCTGCTCCCAAAGAGACCCCGGCTCACATCAGCTGAACGTGTCAACAGCACTTCAATAATTCTGCTCCCATGGGTTGAGCAGGTCAACAACAGATTAAGGGCTTTAGTTACGGCATATTAGGCTGTTTTTGCTTGTGTGTTAGTGGTTTAAAGTGAGTGGGTCATTATCTCTATTTTGTAGGAGCAGTACATGCATGTCTTTTGATTCATTGACTATTTATGTTTGAAGTCTATGAATGAAACAAATGTTCTTGTGTGTGTTAAAGTAAATATTCAATACTTCTTTATGGCAAATTACATCTATTTACTCGTAAGTGTTGAGGCTATAATTAGGAGCCTAAACCAACTTATAAAGACACCCCAAATCGACCTAAAGCATCTAAATTCTCCCTAAATACTTCCAAGAAGAAAATAGAACATTTATTTTACTTGTTCTTTTACGTCTACATTAGTTGCCAAAATCAACATCAGAATTTATGGGCAATCTTGAATGAAAAGGTTATACAAAACAATAAACCAAGGGAAGTCAAAACTCTTACCTTAATCACTGAGTAGTGCACATATCAAAATTGTTACCTTGATCCTTCAATTTCCAGAATTAACATCAGAATTTAAGGGCAGTCTCAAATGAAAACAAATAAATAATTATACAAAACCATTAATCAAGGAAGCTTTGAAATTGTTACCTCAATGGCTGAGTAGCCCGCAGACTGAAATTGTTACCTTAATCCTTTAGTCATGAGATTCAACATCAGAAATTTAAGTCAGTCTCGAATTAAAACAAATGAGAGTTCTATAGAACACTAGAGCAAGGTAGGATCGAGATTGTTACCTTAATCACTGAGTAACCCACTGGTTGAAATTGTTACCTTCATCATTTAGTCACCAGAATCAAGATCAGCTTTAAGAATAATATAGAATGGAAAAAACGACAGCTTACTATGAACGACAAACAAACAGGGTCGGAAATTGCTACCTCAAGTGTTCTAGTACCTATGTTTCAGTGGCCAAATTAAGGATAACCTCAAATGAAAACAAACAAAAGTTTATATTGTACATTAACCAAGGGAGGGTCAAACATTTACCTTAATCGCTAACTACCGTCTACCCCATGGGTTGAGCAGGTCAACGACAGATTAAGGGCTTTAGTTACAGCATATTAGGTTGTTTTTGCTTTTGTGTTAGTGGTTTAAATTGAGTGGGTCATTATCTCTATTTTGTAGGAGCAGTACATGCATGTCTTTTAATTCTTTGACTATTTATGTTTGAAGTCTATGAATGAAACAAAAGTTCTTGTGTGTGTCAAGTAAATATTTCAATACTTCTTTACAGCAAATTACATCTATTTACTCGTAAGTGTTGAGTCTATAAATAGGAGCCTAAACCAACATTAAGAGCATCTAAAGACACCCCAATTCGACCTAAAGAAAACAGAACATTTATTTTACTTGTTCTTTTACGTCTACATTTGTTGCAAAATCAACACCAGAATTTATGGGCAATCTTGAATGAAAAGGTTATACAAAACAATAAACCAAGGGAAGCCGAAACTCTTACCTTAATCGCTAAGGTAGTTCACATATCAAAATTGTTACCTTAATCCTTTAATTGCAAGAATTAACATCAGAATTTAAGTGCAGTCTCAGATGAAAACAAATGAATAAATATACAAAACCATTAACCAAAGAAGGTTTGAAATTGTTACCTCAATGGCTGAGTAGCCCACAGACTGAAATTGGTACCTTAATCCGTTAGTCGCGAGATTGAACATCTGAAGTTTAAGTCAGTCTTGAAGAAAGACACATGAGAGTTATAAAGAACAACAAAGCAAGGGAGGATCAAGATTGTTACCTTAATCACTGAGTAACCCACTGGTTGAAATTGTTACCTTCATCATTCAGTCACCAGAATCATATTAGGCTTTCAAGAGTAATCTAGAATGAAAAAATGACAGTTATACTATGAACGATAAACAAAGCATGGGTCGAAATTGCTACCTCAATTGTTCTAGTACCTATTTTTTAGTGGCCAAATAAAGGATAACCTTAAACGAATACAAATGAAAATTTATACTGTACATTAACCAAGGGAGGGTCAAACATTTACCGTAATCGCTAACTACCGTCTACCCCACAGATTGAACTTGTTACCTTAATTCATTAGTCTCCAGACTTAATATCAGAAAGTTATACAGAACTTGAAATGAAAACGAATAAAAAGCTATACGAAATAATCAACCAGTTGAGTATAAAAATCGTTACCTTCAATGGCTGAGTCTCCAGACTCAATATCAGAAAAACAGGTTGAACTCATTACCTTAATCCTTCAATCACCAGATGCAATGTCACATTTTGGGCAATCTGAAATGAAAACAAACAAAAAGTTAAACAGAACAATCAACCAATAGAGTGTAGAAATCTTACCTTCAATCAATGAGTCTCCAGATTCCAATATCAGTACAATCAAATTGAACTTGTTACCTCAATCCTCTAGTCGCGAGATTCAACATCAGATTTCAGAAGGCAATCTGAAATGAAAACAAACAAAAAGCTATACAGAATAATCAACCAAAGGAGTGCAGAAATTCGTTACGTTTGATCACAGAATAGCCCCCGCCCCCCAGGTCAAAACTGTTGTATCAATCATTCAGTTGGCATATTCAAGGAAAATCAGTCTCAAACAAAAAGTTATACAGAACAATCAATCAATGGAATGTAGAAATCTTACCTTCAATCTCCAGATTCCAATATCAGAACAATCAGATTGAACTTGTTACCGTAATCCTCTAGTCGCAAGATTCAATATAAAAGTTCAAAGACAACAACAAATGAAAACGAATGAAAAGGCCTACAGAACAATTAACCTATGGAGTGTAGATATCGTTACCTTCAATAGCTGAATAGTCCCCAGACCAGAACTGTTGTATCAATCCTTCAGTCGACATAATCAAGGAAAATCAGTCTCAAACAAAATTAAACAAAAGTTATAAAGAACAAACAAACAAATGAATGTATAAATCTTACCTTCAATCGCTGTGTCTCCAGATTCCAACATCAGAACAATCAGATTGAACTTGTTACCGTAATCCTTTAGTCATCGGACTGAATACCACAATTTAGGGCAATCTGAAATGAAAACAAATAAAAAGCTTATAAACAGAATAATCAACCAAGGGAGTGTAGAAATCATTACCTTCAATCGCTCAATCCTTCAGGCGCCATAATCAAGGAATTTAGAATCAAAGGATGGTCGAAGCATCTACCTCAATCGCCAAATAGCCCAATGTTCGGAGAAGAAGAGCTTCAACAGTCAGACCAGCGCTTCATGGAGAGTGATTTTAACTTCCGATGATCGTCGGCGAACAGAGAGCCATGTTTGGGTGGTCCGGTGATGGTGCGTCGGCGAGGTCACCGTTCGCCGGAGGATCGCCGGAGATCCGACCAAGGGTTTTGGTGTGGCTTTTAGGGTTTAGATGTGTTTATATAGTGGATGATTTTGCAAGGATTTGACAGATTTTCATCATTTCATGTGACCGTTGCGGAGAATATCAGGGGACGATTTGGGGGGAAATTACATCATCACGATAACCGGTCGGGTCGTACTACCCGGATCTGCTTGATTTGATTCCTTTTTTATGAGATCATTTCCTTTTATACAAAATCTTCAATTAGATTCTCTTTTAACCATTTTAATCTCTTTTGATTCAATTTTAAATATAATATTAACGTTTTAAATTTTGTTCCTTGCCTGTTTAGACTACAAGATTCTATGTGTTATTATATATAAATTTGTGCAGTTTTATATATTTTATTTTTTAATATATAACTAGTAAATTAACCCTCGCGCGTTGTTGCGGACTTTTTCTCCCTAAACCTTACGTTGCAACGGAGCAGTTGTGAAAATTTTAAAATGCAATTTAGAAAGAATAGAAACATCAATAATAAAAATAATAATAATAAGAAATTACTGCAGACTGGTTTTCCATATCTAATAATAAATTTGCGCCTAGTATTTCAATAACTATTTGATATCTTTTTATCAATAAAACTATTATTTTAATCACAAACGTGACATTAAAACTATTAAGTTTGGTGTTAAAATAAATTAGTAAACAATTGTTTAGATTAAAATGATTATAAAGAGAAGGGGGGGGGGGGGGGGGGGGATAACAACATATCTAAGATTCATGTGTAATTAAATGCAATTTCATTTTTTAATATATAATTAATTATTCATGCCTTAGGTCATGATTTAACAGCTTCTTTCGTTGTGTTATATGTTTAAGCTATATAACCCAAGAAATTTAAACCTAGATGTTATAAAAGATTTTGCTTCTATCACCGGATCACCAACCCTAGTAGTTTAACGAGTTTCTTCCGAGTGTTCTAAGTGTTACCACTTAAGTACAAGCTCGGGATTGTTGAAGACACTTCAATCTGACAACATAAATCCAACATGTTAGTTGTTTTTATAAGTGTAGCTGGGTTTAATCTAAAATAAATTCTTTTATCAAATAAAAATATAATCTAAATTCTTTTATCAAATAAAAATATAATCTAAAGTGTTTTTTGTTTTAACCAAGAAGGAGTGCTATAAATATTTTATAAATGTGGTTATCAATATCACTTTGTAACTTTCAAAGTCATTATACTTGTAATAATATTATAGCTTTATAAATAATGGCTTTTATATTTAACATTATATATCAATATGGAAAAGTTCTACTCTTTAAATGTTTTTATTCTTATGATCATATTGTCTTTAAATTTATATATATACTTGATATATTAGTTGCTATTAGTTCTTGTTTCATAACAAATATGATTTTGTAAATATATAATGGTTTGAGAGGTTTTTGTTTTTTATATTTCTTTTAATTTAGACATAATTAAAGGACAAATAACAATTGTTTTAGGTTAGTGGTTTTTAGATTGGCGAAAAGAATTGACGAGCCAAAACAGGTTCGTGTCATTTACATCAACCTTATGTTACGCACATTTTACAATCATGTGATCCAAATAGGACCTGCATAGTCAATTTTCTAAACAATTAAAAACAATGACAAATTATAATACATGAATTACATGGGTTGTACACAGACTATTGTGTTAATCATGAGATACAAGTTAAATAATGTAACTAGATTTAATATAACTTTTCATAATCAACTGAAATAAACTTAAACCAAAAATCAGTCAATAAGAATAATATGTAACTGAATAGATATACATAGTTATATAGATACCATTTTTCTTTTATTCTATTATCTGTGAAGATTAAGATTATTAAAACGTCTTAGATGTCCAAACACATTAAATTCATTCATACTTCAATACATGAATATGAACAAATGACAGATAAATAATATAATTAATGCTATTATAAAATCTAAAGTAAATAATTAAAATTTTTATCATTAATCTACTTTGACTCTTTAGATAAAAAAAAAACATTGAATGCATGATCTTACTTTTAATATGAATATTGCTTGGATACATTTATTAAATTAATTCTGTCCATTGGTATTAGATAACCATAAAAAATTAAAATTTTAAAAAAAGGGTCATTCGAATTGTATTACGTGTATAGTAGATCACGAAAATAACATTACATATTCAATTCCATGATGATATCTACTCATACACACGTATATATATGTATGTATGTACCTATGTATCTATGAATGTATGTATCTATCTATGTATAATCTCATTTCATGGTTCTTAGAGTTACATTTCACAATGAGAAATCTGGCTTTCTTGATATTGCTATTTGTATTGCTGAATCTTGTTAATTTTACAGTTGATGGATGTTTTATAACAAGGGGGTATGCCATACACATGATAACCGAAATCACTTACGACAATGTGATGGTTCATTGTCAATCAAGAGAAGATGATCTCGGAGTTCATGTACTCAACTTTTCAAACCTAGAATATGGCTGGGCGTTCTGTGAGAATTTTATAGAAAGCACCATGTATCATTGTGACTTTTGGCGGTCGAATTCAATAGATGAACAATCATTTCAAGTGTTCAACCGCACCATGTTTAAGGTTTGCAATCAAGGTTTCTCTGATGCAAATACATGTCATTGGGGGATCAAGGGCGATGGATTTTATTTATTTGATAATCATGATCGAGTGTGGCTTAAACAATATGATTGGAAACGAAGAGGAAATTTGTCTGAAAAGCTTATAAACGAGTCTGCTCTCGTATATCCTTGATGTTGTTAGAAAATTGATTTTTGCACAAACAATAAACAAAAAGTATTTTTGTCTCCCCTTTTTAGTTATTTCAAACGTTTGGATGATTTAATTTGTCGTACAATATTTTTATTTATTTTTAATTCATGTGGTTGAATTTAATTGTGATTTGAGGCTGTTGGTTTGAATGAATTGATATCTTGTTTTTTTATCGGTTCTGTTTTTTCATATCAAGTTCATTAACTTACTCTAGTTAATTTGATACTCTTTGTAAAGCGCGCCTCCCAGGATACACCTTAGAGAGCGTTACGTATCGGATATACAGAATATATAGTAATCAGAGAATACATAGCGGAAGCCAAACTATAATTATAAATTATAACGTATTATACATTTGTCTTCTAATATAATAATAATATTACATCAATTTAACTATAGAATAGATTCAAATCCTCGGCAACACTTTAGTCATTTATCTCCTTATAAGTTTAGTCCATAATCTCTTATTCTTACAATCAATAATAATATTACATCAATTTAACTATAGAATAGATCCAAATCATCGGCAACACTTTAGTCCTTTATCTCCTCGTAAGCTTAGTCCATAATCTCTTATTCCTGTAATCACCTGGCACCTAGGATTTGTGTCTATAAAATAAAAACATTTGGGACTCAGCATAAAGCTTGTGAGTTCATGAACATAGCATTTTTTAAAATTCAAAACATATTAATATTTATTGCATCAAGCAGATACAACCATGACAAACAGATAGGAACAAAGTAAGCACAGTATAAATTCACATAACCAAACTATGTATACAAACTCCACTGGCTAAAGCAGAATCATACAAGCAGTCCTCAAGCATCCTATCAAGCATTGCCACATATCATAGATGCTATTGATAGTCAATTCTTCAATTATTACCAGCTATCAAAACATCACATCCCGTTTTAGAAAACAGTTCAGAGGAACTCACCTTAACTAATCTGATCGGTGATATGTCTGCTCAGGTTCACGGCTATCAAGTAATATCCTATACACAAAATAACATTATTTAAGCTACATTCTAGCTAGCAACTATCTTAGGGATAATTTGTTATCATTTTCTATTTGTTGGCATTATTTGACATTTTCTATTATCCTATGCCAACCTTTTGGTACAACCCTTATTAGTTGACATATCTCAAACATTTCTGTCATGACAGTACCAACCCTCGGGGCTACCCAATACATTCCCCATTAATAACCCTAAAGCCTAATAACAATAATAATATTAATATACTAGTAGTAGTGATAATAATAATAATAATAATAATAATAATAATAATAATAATAATAATAATAATAATAATAATAATACAATAACTATAACAAGAATAATAATCTGTTATAATAATAATAATAATAACTACAAAAAATAATAATAACTAATACAAAATTTAATAACTATAATAATAATAATAACTATACTAATAATAATAACTATAGTAATAATAATAATAACTATAATAACTAAAGATATAATTAAACGAGAACATACCTGAAAACTATCTACGGTAATTTGATGTAGAGTCTCCCCTACTCACGCCCCTACTCGACCTCGAAAACGTCTACTAGCAACACCCAACGGGGTATCGAGAACTCGGGATTCTCTTTATATTAGAGCGTTCCCAAAGAAACTTATACTCTTAATTCAACCGTAAGGTTTCTATTTATAAGGTAGTAGGCAGGCAGGTGAAATTCTGGCAATGTGAGATATAATTGAGCTGATAGCCTGCTTGCTTACTTAATATAATTAATTCAGCTGCTTACTTCGTTTTTCTCTTATAACTTTTAATGTGTAACGTTTTATAAAATTTCGGATATGCCGTCGTGACGATTTTATTTTTCTCTACAAGTCAACCTAAGTTTCATAAAAAACAAAGTAGGTTCGAATATAATATATTATTATTATATTCAAACGGTCTCTTATAACATAAACAAATTTCATCTAAAAACTTCAAACTTCAAATAGACAATCTACTCATTACTTACTCGTTTGGCAATATATAAAATACGAAGTTCATATTGCTTGTATTTCAACTATTACATATGACCCAAATGCTTGGGATGTTACATTCTCCTCCCCTTAAAAGAATTTCGTCCTCGAAATTCGAAGGCTACTCAAATAATTGAGGATATTTGGCTTTCATTTCTTTTGCAAATTTCCAAGTCTTCTTGGGCCCTTTCTGACCTTGCCACTGAACTAATACTAGTGGAATTATCTTCTTTCTTAATTTACGCTCTTGAAAATCAAGAATCTTTAACGGTCTTTCTGTGAAGTTTAGTTTCTCGTCTACTTGCACGTCCTCTAATGACACTGCTTGTGTTGGATCTGTCAAACATTTTCTTAGGTTTGATATATGAAATGTATCATGTATACATCTTAAGGTTTCTGGTAATTCTAGCCTGTATGCAACTGTACCGATTCTTACGATGATTTTGAACGGTCCAATATATCTGGGACTTAACTTCCCATGTTTACCAAATCTCATCACTCCTTTCCATGGTGAGATTTTTAGCATTACATAGTCTCCTTCTTGAAATTCTAAAGGCCTCCTTCTATTATCTGCATTACTCTTCTGTCTATCTTGAGCAGTCTTTAGTTGTTGTCTTATTTATTGGATTTTCTCAGTTGTCTCAAGAATAATTTCAATTTTAGTCAACTAATCATCCCCTATTTCTGTCTAACAAATGGGAGTTCTACACTTCCTTTCATATAAGGCTTCAAACGGTGCAGCTTTAATGTTGGAATGGTAGTTGTTGTTATAAGAAAATTCGATCAAAGGCAAATGATCTTCCCAGCTACCTCCAAAATCAATCACGCAAGCACGCAACATGTCTTCCAAGGTTTGAATTGTTCGCTCACTCTAACCATCGGTTTGAGGATGATATGCAGTGCTTAAACTGATTTTGGTTCCAAGTTCCTTTGGGAAACTTGTCCAGAATCTGGATGTAAATCGGCTATCCCTATCAGAGATAATGGATAAAGGCACTCCATATTTACTTACTATTTCATCAATATACATCTTGGCTAGTTTTTCTATCTGATAGCTCTCATTTATGGGTAGAAAATATGCTGACTTGGTTAGCCTGTCAACCACGACCCATATAGCATTATATCCTTTTCGTGTTCTTGAAAGTTTCATGACAAATCCATCGTCACTCTATCCCATTTCCATACTGGCAACTCCAATTGTTGTAACTGACAGGCTGGTTTTTTATGTTCAATCTTAACTTGCAGACATGTTAAGCATTTCTCAACATATTGGGCTATTGATCTTTTCATATTATGCCACCGATAGTGATTTCGAATATCTTTATACATTTTGCTTGCTCCTGGATGCATTGTGTATTTGGACTTGTGGGCTTCATCCAATACTTTGCCCTGAATACCTCCAAATTTTGGGATCCAAATTCTCTGACCAAATCGTAGGATTCCATCCGTCCCTTGACTCAGTAATTTTTGGTTACCCATCATTCTTTCAGCCTGAATATTCTCATCTTTCAACACTTCGGTATGAGCATTCTTGATTTGGTCTTTCCAATCAAGCTTGACATCTATCTTTAATGCTTTTACCCTAATTGGTTTAACTCTTTCTTTCCAACTGAGAGCATCCGCGACTACGTTAGCCTTTCCCGGATGGTATTTGATTTTATAATCGTAATCATTGAGAAGTTCCATCCACCTTCTTTGCCTCATGTTTAACATCTTTTGATTAAAGATGTGTTGTAAGCTCTTATGGCCTGAGTAGATTACACACTTAGTACCATACAAGTAGTGTCGCCAAATCTTTAAGGCAAACACTATGGCACCCAATTCAAGGTCATGCGTAGTATAGTTCTTTTCATGAACTTTTAGTTGTCGTGATGCATAGGCTATAACCTTATTTTGTTGCATCAACACACAACCTAAATCATTATATGAGGCATCAAAGTATATTGCAAAGTCTTCATTACCATCTGGCAATGCAAGTATGGGAGCACAGCTAAGCTTTTGTTTTAGAAGGTTGAAAGCTTCTTTTTGCTTTGGTCCCCAGTCAAACTTTACATTCTTTCGAGTCAAAGATGTTAAAGGAGTAGCAATCTTGGAGAAGTCTTGAATAAACCTTCGATAGTATCATGCTAATCCCAAAAAGCTTCTAATCTCACTAGGATTCTTTGGGGATTCCCATTTCATCAGAGCTTCTATCTTGGCTGGATCTACTTGTATTCGCTTCTCATTTATCACGTGACCGAGGAATTCAACTTTTATTTTCCAGAAGTCACATTTAGAGAATTTTGCATAAAGCTTTTCTTGTTGAAGGGTTTCTAGAACCATTCATATGTCTGGCATGATCATCTTGGTCCTTAGAATAAATAAGTTTGTCGTCGATAAAGACAATGACAAACTTATCCAATTATGGTTTACAAACTCTATTCATCAGATCCATAAATGCTACAGGGGCATTGGTTAGACCAAAACACAAAACCAAAAATTCATAATGCCCATAAAGCGTCCTGAATGTTGTCTTGGGAATATCTTCTTCGCGCGCTTTCAACTGATGATAACCTGATCGAAGATCAATTTTTGAAAAGTAGTTGGCTCCGTGAAGTTGATCAAATAAATCATCTATTCTTAGTAAAGGATACTTGTTCTTAACAGTTAACTTGTTTAATCATCGATAATCAATGCACATACGCATTGAACCATCTTTCTTTTTGAGGAACAATACTGGCACTCCCCAAGGTGAGGAACTTGGTCTAATAAACCCTTTTTCTAAGAGTTCGTCAATTTGCTTCATAAGTTCTTTCATCTCCGACGGGGCTAGACGATATGGAGCCTTCGCGATTGGTTTAGCACCAGGTACTAAATTAATACAAAATTCTATCTGACGATCAGGTGGAAGTCTTGGTAAATCTTGCGAAAACACATCTGGGAAGTTGCACACTACAGGGATTTCATTGATCTGTATTTCCTTTTTAGCATCTGGCATGCATAAGAGAAAGTCTATGCATCCTTTCTAAATACATTTCATTGCCTTCACCGCTGGATGATATTGGTCTTGGGATTTCCATCATTTCCATGAACTAGTAGCTTTTCCCTATTTGGCTTACGTACCGTCATCATCTTATGTTCTTAGTCGAGACGAGCACAATATTTATTCAACCAATCCATCCCGAGAATGATATCATATTCACTTAGAATGGTTGGCATTAAATTTACAGAGAATTTAGTAGTAACTAGGGTAATAACACAATCCTTAAAAATCTTACGTATCTTATCTTGCTCACCACTAGCAGTTTCTACAATATATGCACAATCTAGAGTTTATGGTACTAAGTTCAAATAAGGTACTAAGACAGTTGAAATGAAATTTCTATTTGCGCCAGTATTAAATAAAACTCTAGCATATATGTTGTTAATGAGAAACGTACCAGCTATAGTTTTATCCCTAGCTTCTTTTAACACATACACTCGGCCCTTGGAGTTGTTCTGATTCTCTACTGGTTGTGCTTGTGGAGGGTTCTTGCAATCACTTCGAAAATGTCCATACTCCTAACAATTGAGACATCTAATTTTTGGGCAGTTTTTTCGTGAATGATCACCCATCGGACATTTAAGACATTTGGAATCTTGATACTTTCTCCAAGACTCACTTTTATCGTTCCTCAATGGTTTGTTGATACGGTTCCCTTCATTTCGTGTGATCTTTCTGTCCTTTCTTGGCATCTGGTTTCCATCCTCATTTCTCTTTCTTTTGTTGTTTTCAGTCATTATGTCTTCTTCTTCGTATGCAATAGCACTTAATGCAATTGCAGATTCATAGGTTTTGGGGACAGATGTGACACCCGACATTTTCTGATCACTTTCTGATCAACACAAACATGGTTTTTCCAATCATACATCCATGCATTTAATTTTGTTCACTTAAATGCGTCATTTATTACACAAACATTCACGATTCTTTCATGTAACGGTAATTCGGAGAATTGCCGGATCGCACGCGTTTCTTTCCCCGAACGTTGGTGACTTGTCAAAATAGTTTTTAAACAATCATAATTGATGTGAAATTATGTGTTATATAATTATATGATTAAATGTGTATCTTAGTTGTGAAAATTGAGAATTTTCTAGCACTTACGTGTTTTCGCGCATTTTCGGCTTTTAACGCCTAATTATTATAAAAATCCCTTTGAACTAGCAAAATAAATATTATTTCATGTTATTAATATTCGTTTGATGTTATATGAGCATTTGAAGGTTTTGGTGTACAAAAAGTTCAATCGCGTAGCGTTAAAACGACTTTTATATAAGACGGGGCCTTTCTTGTAAAAAAAAAAATATATAAAAGCCCAACCCCCCACCCTAATCCCCATTTCAGCCGTAAAAAGCCCCCTTCCCCACCCCTTCACCATTTTCGAACACACACATGAGAAAACACACACACACTTGATTCGTTCTTGCAATCGATGATAATTTTGGATTGTTCTTGCATAAAAAACGTGTTAGCTTGCATCTTTGCATCATTACAAGTATGTTTTATGTTTGATTTCATTTTATTTGATTATCATGATGAACATAAACCCTAGAAATCCAAAACTCGATTCAAAACTTGAAATTGATGATTGATTATGTGTTAGTATTCAATATAATGATGTTTGTATGGATTGGTTTTGTGAAATTATGTTGTTTTGATCAAAACCCGAGACTTACTTATAATGGAAACTTTAATTTGGGGCTTTTGTAGAAATTGAATGAATTAGATGAAATTGGATTAAATTGATGGTCTAGGATGTTAGTTGATGCTAATGGATGAAAAGTCATGTTTTGAACTTTTGATTTTGGTTCGGTTTTTGAGTACTTTTTCCATTAAAGGAAACTTTTAGGTAAGTTGGTTTATAAATGATGAATTATGCATGTTTGATGATATGTGATGATTGTTATATGATGTTTAGAGCATAAGAAAGGATTGGGAATATCCAAATGGTGAAAAACGCATCGTATGAACATGCTTGCTATTTATGGAAACTTTTGTGACTTGATATGATGAATGATGAGTATGATATATGTAGAACATATTATGATGATGTGATTAATGTTGAAATGATCATAGGAACATGTTAGGAGATTTGGATGAAATATGTGCAACTTGTGATCTTATGTTTTGAATTAGGAAACTTTGGGCATGATGAAGAATCTAGGTTATGTTAACATGTTATGGATGATTGTTGGATGTGTTACATGTATAATTGAGATGGTTTTTGTGGTATTATTCATAATCTTTAAACGGGTTGCACATGTGTAACAATGTCATACTTTCCAAAAATAGAAACTTTCCAAAAGTATATTTCCGACATGAAACTTTATATGAATAATTATTTGAGCCATTTGAGCATGACTAAACATGTTTGGTAAACAAAAGTAAACTTTTATCAAAAGTTAAAATTGTCAAGCATTTCTCGAACACGCTAACAATTACGTTGTTTGGATACAACGGGGTTCATCTTGACCATTATGTACATACACTCATGGACCTACATTTGTTAGGTAATGATTAGCTTCCAGCTTTTACACTTCATGCATTTATACGCATATAAGGTGAGTCTTCACGGCCCCACTATTACTTACTTTCCTCTTTGGGGGAGAAGCATGCAAACTATTTTTATCTGGTTTTGGTATTATTGGTATATCGCTTGTTACTGTAGTGAAAACATTATCACACAAGTCCTTACACACTCGAACCGTTAATAACAAGATAACGAGGTAATTTTGGGTAGTACTCCTGGGTTTGACAAACCCCACCCGCGTTAGTCGCGCTAACTCGACTGGAGGTCGAACGGGTGTTTAATTGACCTAGACACTTGCCATTGTTCTGTGATAAGACATGGCGGAAGGCAAAACAACTCACAAACAGCCAGCTTCGATTCAAAACGCTAAGTAACTCGATATATAGGCTATCTACCTATGGTATACCTTTGTTTACTTTTACCAGGCAAACACTCAAACATATTTAATGATTTAAAACTGTAAACTCACCAACCTTGTGTTGATACACTTTAGCATGTCTTCTGAGGTCGCTGGCACGCTTAAGGCTAGGGTTGCATATCTGAGGCTCGTGCATCATCTTTATCATTTGAAAGCAAGCTCATTTACATTTGCTACTTTCATTGGGGGCCTTGTTTTGCACATTTATTACTCATGGTTTCACAAACGTTTACGCTTCCGCATTGATTACATTGAAAACTGTCTTTTACTCTGATTTACGTTCAAACGCTTATTTTGAAAACGCATATAGTGTCGTTTAATATGTCTGTGTCTGAGATCCTGGTTTGTCACGCGCCTCGCGGTAGAACCCCGCCAGTGGATTTTTAGGGTGTGACAACAGACATCTTAACTAACTGTTGCATATGAGGAGGTAACCCCTGCACGTATCTTTTTATGTGCTTTGCTTCAGGTGTTACATGCTCCGAAAGCAGTCAAGCCATCTCATCAAACTTGGTCGTGTACTGACGATGTGTCATCGTCCCGGCCTGTAGTTGTAAGAATTCTCTTTCAATTTTGTCCCTTTCAACTTCAGGACAAAACTTTTCCATCACAAGCTCCTTTAGTTCATTCCAGGTCAAAAGCGGCAACAACTTCAGGTCCTTTAGCTTGTTTAACATTGTCCCACCAAAACAATGCCTCAAACCTGAATGAGTGAGTGGCATACATGACAGCTTGCGTGGCTGTGCATCCACTAATTTCAATAACAGCTTCCATCTCATGGTTCCACTGAAAGGTTGCCATGGCATCTCTTTTCCTGTCAAATGTTGAAGGTTCACATCCCTTGAAAGCTTTGTAAGAACAACCCTGCTTAGGTTCAGTTCTCATAGCAGCATCTCCATTACCATTGGTGTTATAAATATGATCATCCTGTCCATTACTATCATTGCTCATATACCCCCTAGAGGCATTCATAACCTCGGCAATAATGGTTGGCAAAGCATCTTTAATTACACCAGCTACAGTCGCTTGGAATTGCTGTCTAGCAAATTATTGAGCCTTGGATTCAGTATTATGAAGATTTTCATAATCATCATTCGCAAATGACATGATTTGCCTTCTACTACTAGGAGGTCTACCACGACCCCTACCATGAGTACTTCCTCCTCTTGTCATTGTGAAAACCTACATGAGGGAGCGGGGAATTAGTATTCACATGATGGATTATGATCCAGAACATAATAGTACTGATAGACAAGAAATAGCAATGGCCAGGTGTCATTGCTTATCTATTGCACTTACAATGTTCTAGCCATTATCCTCCATGTTTTACCAAAACCCGTTACCCAGTAACTAAGTAGTTAATTGATGTGTGTGTGTTAGGATGAGATTTTAAGTGTCTAAACGTCAAATATTACGTATGGTTATTCGTTTATATGCATGTGATTGAGTTGAATAGGTTGACTATGAGTTGGAAGTGATTTTGTAGGAAAAAAAAGGAATTTAGAAGCTTACATGATAAAACAAGTTATTAGAGGGGTCAAGAAACGAAGTTTCAAAGTGCAGCAGAAAGGCTTCCACCGTAGCCTACTGTAGCCACCGTAGGCTACGCCAGCTCAAGAAAAAAATCAGCAGAAAGGGTCCCAGCGTAGGCTACGCTGGCTGGCGTAGGCTACGCCAGGACAATTTTTGAAAACCCTTAAATACGCGTTTTATTTAGGTTTTAGCCACCACTTGATTCTCATTCGACCTAAGACGAAAAAAGACGTATTTTGGAAGTTCTGGAATCAATTCTTCACCATTCCAACTCTCAAAAACAAGATTCAATCATCCGGAATACAAATCAACAACGGTTTTGAAGATCATTCAAGAACAATGAGCGGCTAATCCTCTCGCGATCGACTTCGGGCATTAGGTTTTGTGTGATTAGGTTTTTGTTTTTGTTTAACTTTGTTGGGATTAAACTTTAGAACCTGTTAAGTTCTTTTATGAGTTTAACTTGTGTTTTGATTATTTAAACAACGACGTTGGTAAACTTTTATTTGAATATCATTTAATCTTCCGGAAATTATATGATTGCAAGTTTTGGTTTCTAATTGAATTGGCATTGAGTATCAAGACCCATTAAGTCCTGATTATCGATATCACTTAATCATCTCACGTACAGAATCCCTATTAAGGATTTTCCTTGAAGTTAAACTAAACAATTGCTGAAAACCAAACCTAGAACCGAAGTGGATTACTTTCTCTTATAATCGTTTTCTTAATCAAGTTTGATTCTTTCCAAGTTGTTTTCTTAGTTTAGTTATTAATTATTCCAAAAATCCAATTTTCACAGCCAAGAGGCAATAGTTAAGTAAGTTGTTAATTTTATTTAATCATTATTTGCTAAATCAAAGTACAATACACCGACCACTAATTCCACGAGGATCGACAACCCTACTTACCCTAACTAGTTTAAGGTGAATAGGAACACATATTTTAACATCTTATTTGATTGATACTTCGACATCGATCAAATTTTGGCGCCGTTGCCGGGGAATCGGTGCGCTTGGTGTTTTGTTATTTTATTTGAAAAAAAGAAAAAAAAACTTTTTTGTTACTTGTTTTATTTTAATTGTTTTTATTTTCGTGTTACGCTTGGTAGTTTAAGTGTGCAGGTGACAGATTGTATGCATACTCGATATTCGGGCAGGAAATCACCGCTAGTGTTTGATCCAGAGATAGAGAAATCAGCAAGGTATAATCGTGTCTTGCATCGATCAGGGTTACCAACTACATCAATTTCACAAGCCATTGATCAAGATGCTGATAGTTTGTCTGATTCAACTAACATGGACAATACAAACAACCAACCACCTCAAAATCCAAACTCTCCTCCCAATAACTAACACCAAAACCCAAATCCACCCCCCACCACCAAATAACAACCACAACAACAACCTAAATCAACCACCTCCTAACAATAATATGAATCAAAATAACCTCAATCAAGGAGACGACTTTGATCATGTAAGCATGCATAGTGTTCACACGGGTGATCAGAATTATGAAGATGAATGGGATAACAATGAAGAACCCTATAACGGTGCAAATTATGATGCTTGGAATGGAAATTTTGGTGGAGGTGATGGACAAAACGGAAATAACAATTGGAGGAATGATCAACATGGGTGGAATGCACCACCTATCAACCAACAAAGGGGTAGGGTTAATAATAACGTCAATCAGCCAAGAAGACCTCAAAGAGCTCAAGTACAAGGTGTGGATAGCCATTTTAGACCGGCTATTTCTGAAAATCCAAATCCCATCGCACCTCCAAATCGTAGAGGAAGAGCTTTTGATGTACGCCCTCATTATCTCACTATTCTTCCTGCATTTAGAGGTACTGCAACAGAAGAACCATATATGCATCTTGCTGAATTTGATGCAATATGTAGCACTATTGGTGGGAATCACTTCACACAAGATGAAGTGAGGTTGCGATTGTTCCAATTCACTTTGAAAGACAGAGCTAAGCAATGGTTCCTTACCTTGCCTGACAATAGTATTCACACATGGCAAGAAATGCAACAAATATTTTTAGATGAATATTACTCTATGGGTAAGACCAGTGACGCAAGAGAGGCTATTCGATCTTTCCAACAACAAGCAGGGGAACAATTTCATGAAGCATTCACGAGGTTTAAGGAACTTATTCGCATGTGTCCACACCATGGAATTGAACGTTGGGAGTTGATAAAGGCTTTGTCGGATGGATTGACGACTGAGGAAAGAAAATATTTGTATTCTACAAGCAATGGCACATTCCTTTCCAATCATGAAGATGCAGACTGGGAATTTTTAGAAAGAATGTGTAGAAACTCCAAGGCGCAAGCCTCTGCCAATAGACGATCTAAACCTAATTCGGTACGATCAACCACGGTTGGCTATGAGACTAAGGAGCGGATTGCAGCATTGGAAAGACAATTGGCAAGGTTAGGGCGAACGGGTACAAAGGAGGTTGCAACTGTAGGATACGATGTGTGTGAAGAATGTGGTGAGTTAGGTCATAATGTTGATGCGTGTCAGTTAGTGATAGAAAGAAAAGAGGAAGTTAATCAAGTTTACGGAGATAGAAAGCAATTCGATATGAATTCCAATACTTATCATCTCGGACTAAGAAACCATCCTAATTTTAAGTATGGGAATGCTTCAAGCCAAATGAATCCTAACTTTCAAGGTAATAACCAAGGTGTTCCCACATACCCTAACCGAGCACATGGGAATTACAATCCAAGTGGTTATCAAAGAACTTCGTATGCTCAAGGAAACAATCAAGGGAGTTACAACCACGGGGGCCAACAAGGAAGTTCATCACGAAACCATCAACATAATTCTCAAACTGGAGTAGTTGGGGGTGAAGAATCTACAAATGCAAAGTTGGATGCTTTGATGAATATGATGAAGGAAAATATGCAAGAGAATAAAAGGGAAAATGAAATCAGATATAAGGCTTACGAAGTATTAAACAAACAAGTAGGTCAACTAGCAGAAGATGTGGCTCAAATCAAAAGAAACCCTGGGAAGCTGCCAAGTGACACCACAATCAACCCTCACCATCAGGGAACTTCCACAAAGAATGTCAGAAATGTGCAAATCAATCAGGTAAGTACTCTTCGTAATGGTAAACTTTATGATAACAAGGTTGGTTCTCCACCACCATTCGTAGAGGGGGTGGTGGAAGATGTCAATAGTGATAGTGAAGATGAACAGGAACCTGTTTTAACAAAATCAACGAAAAAGGTAACATTTCAAGAGGTAACCAAACCGGTTTTAAAAGATAATGTAGATAAAAAAGGATAAGGCATTGGAGAACAATGTCATTCCTTACCCTTCAGCTTTAATTGAACCGAAAAAGATAGTAAATAAAGAGGTCCACAACAAGATGAGATGTGGGAAATTTTTAAACAAGTTAAAGTGAATTTACCTCTTTTAGATGCAATAAAACAAGTTCCTGCTTATGCCAAATACCTGAAAGATATGTGCACTCAAAAACGAACTCACAAGTTTCCTAAGAAGCTTGATGTCCCAGCAAATGTAAGTGCCATCTTGTCAGGTGATCTTCCACCTAAGCTTAGGGATCCAGGAGCGCCAATTATTTCTATTCAAGTTGGTGAATTTAAAGTTGCTCGGGCGCTACTCGATCTTGGGGCTAGTGTTAGTATCTTACCTGGGAGTTTATATGACCAATATGACTTTGGTCCCTTGCAAAAAGCCAATACCACGGTAGTGTTGGCCGATCTCACAATGAAACTCCCGGCGTGGCATAGTAACTGATGTCATTGTCAAGGTGGATGACTTCTACTATCCTGTCGATTTCTTAGTTCTTGATTATGCTTCATTTGACAAAACTAAACAATCTAATGTCATACTTGGTAGACCATTTTTAGCAACTGCTAATGCGCAAATTAACTGTCGAGATGGAACAGTTGACATGACTTTTGGTAATCTTAAATTAAGTGTCAATGTGTATGACAAAGTAACTAACTCCTCTGTTAATAATGAATGCTTTATGACGGATATTATTGATGGGTGTGAACCTTATAAAAATGAGGGACACATCGAGGAGACGTGTGTTATTTGTGACAGGTTAGGTATTGATCATGCATATGAGTTGGAGGAAGAAGAAAAGAAACTTGAAGTGTCTGCCATACATGAAGGAAGACCACCATGGACCAATCAGGTGGAGCCTCTACCTGAGCACATTGATTCTCAGTTAAAGCCATCACTGGAAATTCCACCAAAAGTAGAATTGAAAGAGCTTCCCAAACACTTAAAATACGTATTTTTGGGAGACAATCACACCCTTCCAGTTATCATTGCATCCAATTTGGAAAAAGATCAAGAAGAAATGTTACTGAATGTGTTAAAGGAGCATAAAGCAGCAATAGGATGGACAATTGCGGATCTCAAAGGTATTAGTCCATCTATTGTCATGCATAAAATCATCACTGATGCAGGTGCAAAACCTGTTAGAGACACTCAGAGAAGGCTTAATCCCAACATGCGCGAAGTAGTGAAGAAAGAAGTTCTCAAGTGGTTGGATGCCGGGATCGTGTATCCAATTTCTGATAGCACATGGGTAAGCCCTACCCAAACTGTGCCTAAAAAATCAGGCATTCAGATTGTTAGAGGCGAGGATGGTGAACACATTGCCACTCGACCCGTCACTGGGTGGTGAGTGTGCATTGATTATAGAAAGTTAAACGCAGCTACATCCAAAGATCATTTTCCACTTCCGTTCATTGATCAAATCATTGAGAAGTTATCAGGTCAGAAGTTTTATTGTTTTTTGGATGGGTATTCAGGATATAATCTGATTGCAATTCACCCTGATGATCAACAAAAGACTACCTTTACTTGCCCATATGGTACCTTCGCATTTAGGCGAATGCCATTTGGACTTTGTAATGCCCCAGCCACCTTTCAAAGGTGCATGATGAGTATCTTTTCGGATATGATTGGGGAGTCTTTGGAAATCTTTATGAATGACTTCTCAATTTTTGGTTCATCTTTTGAAAGCTGTTTAATTCAATTAACAGAGGGTTTAAAAAGATGTGTTGAAACAAATTTAGTGTTGAGTTGGGAAAAGAGTCATTTTATGGTTCAAGAAGGGATTGTCTTAGGTCATGTAGTGTCAAAACGTGGCATTGAGGTTGATCATGCTAAAATTAAGATTATATCGACCCTACCCTCTCCCACGAATGTAAAAGGCATTAGGTCATTCTTAGGACCCGCCGGTTTCTACAGACGATTCATAAAAGGATTCAGTACAATTACAAAACCATTATGCAACTTACTTTTGAAAGATGTGCCTTTTGTATTTGATGACGCATGTCTTAAAGCTTTTACTATGTTAAAACAGAAATTGGTTGAAGCCCCAATATTGCAAGCACCGAATTGGTCAATACCTTTTGAAATAATGTGTGATGCTAGTGACTTTGCAATTGGGGCCGTGTTGGGGCAACGGGTAGACAAGAAACCCGTGGCAATTTATTATGCTAGTAAAACTCTAGATGGTGCTCAATTGAATTATACTACCACTGAAAAAGAGTTGCTTGCAGTTGTATATGCTCTTGATAAGTTTGGGTCTTATATTTGGGGGAGCAAGGTCATTATCTATTCGGATCACAGTGCCGTACGCTATTTGATGGAGAAGAAGGATGCTAAACCAAGATTGATCAGATGGATTTTATTGTTGCAAGAGTTTAACTTAGAAATTCGAGACAAGAAGGGTAGTGAGAATGTGGTGGCTGATCATCTATCAAGGATTATCAACAATGACATAGATAACAACTTGGAAATTAATGAGACATTCCCGGATGAGTATTTATTTACAGTTTCCGAGTTACCTTGGTTTGCTGATATTGTTAATTATTATGCTGCAAGTGTTATTCCAGAACATTGGCAAAAATGGAAGCGACAAAAATTCTTGGCACAAGTCAAACAATATATCTGGGATGACCCAGATCTTTTTAAAGTTGGACCTGATCAAGTTATCAGGCGGTGTATTCCAGACTTTGAAATTAAAGACGTCTTGGGACATGTACACGCTTCTGCATGCGGGGGTCATTTTAGTGGCCAGAAAACAGGATATAAAGTTTTATGTGCTGGGTTATTTTGGCCAACTATATTTCGGGATGCATATGCATTCGCTAAGAATTGTGTAAATTGCCAAAAGATTGGTAGCATTTCAAAAAGGAATGAGATGCCCATGCAGCCAATTCTAGTTGTTGACATCTTTGATGTCTGGGGAATTGACTTCATGGGCCCATTCCCAAATTCGTTTGGTAATTCATATATTCTTGTGGCAGTCGATTATGTATCTAAATGGGTAGAAGCGATTGCCACCAAAACAAATGACCATAGTGTTGTTTGTAAGTTTGTCCAAAGCAACATATTTTCTCGGTTTGGTGTTCCCCGTGTGATCATAAGTGATGGGGGATCTCATTTTAAAAACTTTAATTTTCGAAAACTCCTTAAACAATATGGGGTAGATCATCGGGTTGCAACACCGTACCATCCACAAACTAGTGGGCAAGTGGAAGTATCAAATAGGCAAATTAAAGAGATTTTACAAAAAACAGTACGTACCGACCGTAATGATTGGTCCACAAAACTTAATAATGCATTATGGGCGTATCGTACTGCATACAAAACACCTATTGGTACTACACCTTATCGATTGGTGTATGGCAAGGGATGCCATTTACCAGTTGAATTGGTTCATCGTGCTCTATGGGCGGTTAAAGAGGTTAATGTGGATAATGATGTTGCAGGTAAACAACGAAAATTAAGTCTTGTTGAATTGGAGGAGTTACGAAATGAAGCATATGCGACCGCTAGCTCATATAAGGCACGGATGAAGAGAGTTCACGATGCTAAATTGCAAAGAAAGACATTTGAGGTAGGTCAAAAAGTTTGGCTATTTAACTCACGTTTGAAATTTTTTCCAGGTAAGCTTAAAAGTAAGTGGACGGGACCGTATGTGATCAAGCGTATTGGGCACTATGGTGATATTGAGATTGAGGATCTGGATGATCACTTACGACAAGTTGTGAATGGTCATCGGTTAAAACCATACTTAGAAGACACAGATTTAAACCCGAAGTTAGAGGAAGCGGTGAACTTATTAATAAGTTCACCGACTTGTGATCTGCAGGTCTAAATATCTCTCGAAAGTCCAGCTAACGACTTGAAAAAGTTAGCGCTTACGGGAGGCAACCCGCGGTTTTGTTCGTGTTTACTTTTCATTTTAAGTTCTTTATTTCATTTATGTTTTGGTTTACCATGTTTTTCAGCCAAACTCGTGTTGCTTGACGCTTGCGATTGGTAAAGGCCCGGGTACGTTTAAACTATGGTTAAAGTTGAGGACAACTTTAAGTTTCGCGAAGGGGTGGGAGGAGCATGTAAACCAAATCATAAAAAAAAATAATAAATAAATAAACAAAAAAAAAAACAGGCAGAACCACCTCCACCATAGCCTACGGTACCTACCGTAGCCTACGGTGGACTTCAACTCGAAATTTCAGAAGGCCCCCTAGCGTAGGCTACGGTGGCCAGCGTAGCCTAAGCCAGAGTCAAAACTGGTGGTCGGGAATTTGACTTAAATTGTAACCACACACTTATTCACATCAACCCCTTCACCCCCATAACCCATCTCTCTTCTTCTTCAATCACCACAACCTCCATAACCAACATTTATCTCTACTTTCATCATCCATCCACCAAATCTAACAAATAAGTAGTGCTTCTCGCTTAGTTTTTTGCAAGGAACGCATTGTGAGTGTTAGTTTTACATGAATCCTTGTCGTTTTTTTGTAATCAAAACGGAGCACAACGAACCCTAATTTCCAAAATTGGGGGTTTTTGATTTTTAAGCAGTTTTCTTGCAATCTAAGTGTTCCACACCGTATCAACAACAAAGGTAATGTTGGACCAAAAGAACCAATGAGCCTGATCAGAAAAACCTTTAAGTCCCACAGACATTACAACAACTGAAGTAGTCTGCAACAGCTGAAGACAACTGATAACAAGGTCTGAAGACAAAGTTTGAAGTGAAAGGTCTGAAGACAAAGTCTGAAGTGAAAGAGCTGAAGACAAAGTCTGAAGTGAAAGAGCTGAAGACAAAGTCTGAAGTAAAAGAGCTGAAGACAAAGTCTGAAGTGAAAAGAATTGAAGACAAAGTCTGAAGAGAAAAGCTGAAGACAAAGACTGAAGACCAAGTTTCAGATGTTGTCACAACAGCTGAAGAAGACCTCTTCAGTAGTTGTGATGGTTTCCTTTCAGTAGTTTTATGTTTCTTGTAATCAGTACTTTTAGTTTCAGTAGTTTTAGTTTCATCTTGTACTTAGCATACTCTGAGATGTTCTCAGTTGTTGTGAACATTCTCAGTAGTTTGCTTACTTTCAGTTGTTTGTAATAATTCTGTTAGATGTCACTATCAAGTGACATCAGCAGACGTCACATTCCTTTATATAAGGAATGTTGACCTAATTGTAAGGCGCGACGCACAGCTGAGTGAACCCGGAAAAGCTTAGCAGCCGCCATACCGAAGCATTTGTGCATGAATGATATTATCCCTTTTGCAGAAAACCCTATTTCTCTATAACCGTGTACTGTTCCATTGAATATCTTTTGTGTTCTTGCTATATTTGTCTAATTCTTGTTCCAATTCCGCTGCAATTCATCTCTAATTGATCAAACTTAGATCGCTGATCCTGACAAATGGTATCAGAGCGGGTTAATCATTGATCGGTTTAACAATTGATCATTGAAACTGCTATTTCGATATCTAAAGTTTGATCGAATTAGCATATTTGCAAGAATTGGTTATAGAGATTGATTTTCTGCTGCTTCTGGTATTCAACTTGAGTTTCTTCTTGGTTCATATTGAGTTTGTTGTGTTTTTGTGCTAAATCTGTTGAAACTTGATTGAACTGGTTTGAATCTGAGAATGACTACTCCTTCTAATGACCCTCACAATACTGGCTCCTCAACCAAGCCTCTGATGCTGGTTAGGAGTGAGTATAACATATGGCAACGAAGAATGCTCCATCACCTGTCTGTTAACAGTTCAGGTTGTTGGACATCTGTGGTTCACGGTCCACACAAGCCTATGGTGAACAATCCGGAGACCAACCAAATGGTTTCGAAGAAGAAGGAGCAATACTCAGATGAAGATCGTAAACTGTTTGAGATTGATGCTAAAGCCCATGGAATTTTGGCCATGGCACTGCCTAATGAAATCTATTCTGGGCTTATGCATCATGAAACTGCTCATGACCTCTGGAATGCTTTGAAGGAACAATTCGGAGGAACAGATGAGGTCTTAGCAAACAACAGAGAAATCCTCGCCCAACAATATGAGACTTTCTCTCATAGGAAGGGTGAGACACTGACTCAACAGTTTGAGCGTTTCTCCTGCTTGATCTCTGAGCTGAAAATGGTCAAGCATGAGTATACTAACAGCCAGATGAACAACAGATTCCTCAGATCACTGCCTGAGAGATGGGACACATACACCATTGTCCTACGCTCCAGTGCAAATCTGGATAGCCTATCTCTCACCCAACTCCATGGGAAACTGCTTACATTTGAAAGAGAGATAGAGCAGAAAAGGAAACTGGCATCATCAGGAAAGCTCACTGATGACTTTGTACCAGGGAACACTGCCTTGGTCGGTCATGAGTCAGAATATGCTGGATCAGAAAGCCATTATGATGAGCATATAGATTTCTCTTCAAACAGTTCTGATCATGCATTTGTTGGTGTTGACAGTCATTCTGGGTGTAATAGTGATAATTTATGCTTTATCATGGATGATTTGATGGGTATTGCTGATGATGATTTAGAAGAGATGGATATTTTGAGCCAATGGCCTTGATCAATATCAGATCTCAAAAGTTCTACAAGAGAACTGGTAGGAAATTTCCAGGACTCTCTGGCAAAACCAAAGTTGGTTTTGACAAGAGTAAGTTGAGGTGTCACAAATGCCACAGGCTTGGGCACTTTGCAAGAGAGTGTTGATCAACTGGATCTAACTCCTCTGCACCCTTTGTGACCTTTCCAAGCAATAGTTCACAAAACAAAGGGCAACATCCTGCTAGTTCTGGTCATCACTCACAACCTCAATCTCCTGCATATTTTGTCCCTAAGGGTCCAATGCCATATCCATATCCCTGCTATTACATGCCACAGCCAAATCCAGTTCAAGTTCCTATAGCACAACAACCTCAAGCCCTACCTGAGCCTCAACCATCTCCATCATAATCTCAACCTCATCACAGCTTCTTCACACCAGGAGTTGTTGACTGGAGCAGCTCACCAGATGATCTTTCTGGTTTCAATGAGCAATTATTTGCTGGTGCTGGTCAACATGGTGGTGAACATCCTTTTGGGAATCTTGCTCTCATGGCCCTGGAGTCTACTGAGGGTTCCTGCTCCGATGCATCATCTTCACAGGTAACCCAGGGTTCTTCAGCATGCCAAAGAAGCATCTGGTATGTAGACAGTGGAGGATCTATGCACATGACTGGGAGCAGTTCTCTTCTTAATGACTACTCTCAAGGAAAGAAGGGATTTGTCTCATTTGGAAATGATGCTAAAGGTTACATCATCGGGAAAGGATTTGTGTCAAATGGAGAAATCAGATTTGATGATGTTAACCATGAGGAGAATCTCAAGTATAATCTACTGAGTGTCAGTCAGATATGTGATAAAGGGCATGTTGCACTTTTCACAAGCCAGAACTGCCGGATTCTGTCTTCCAAAGTTCTGAGGCTGATTGACAAGGTATTGGATGAACATACTCTCCTGAAGGCCAACAGGATAGGAAGAGTATATGGCTTGGATTTGTCAAAGAAGATTGATATAAAAGGTCATCCTTGCCTGTTCTCCAAGGCCTCTCCTCAGGAATCTAAACTGTGGCATAGAAGGCTGGGTCATGTTAATCTCAAAAACATGAATCAACTGATCCACAATAGTTTAGTGAGAGGTCTACCAATAAAGGAGTTCCACTGTGATGAAACCTGCACTGCTTGTTTAAAAGGAAAACAACACAAAGTTTCATTCCCTCCTATAGAAGAACCAAAGTCCACTGCCAGCTTGCAATTACTGCACATGGATCTCTTTGGTCCTGTGAGAGTAATGAGCATGGCAAAGAAGAAATACTGTCTGGTAATTGTGGATGATTACTCCAGATTTGTATGGACCTTCTTCTTGCATTCAAAGGATGAGGCTGCTCAGACAATTATTAACTTTGTGTTGTATGTTGAGAAGCAGTATTCCCTATCAGTCAAGTGTATAAGAAGTGATAATGGAACTGAATTTAGAAACCATACACTTGATGATTTCTACCTTTCAAAAGGAATCAAGAGGCAGTATAGCATCCCAAGGACTCCAGAACAAAATGGAGTAGTGGAGAGAAAGAACAGGACCCTAATTGAAGCTGCAAGGTCCATGTTGGCTGACTCTGGTTTGCCACTGACCTTTTGGGCTGAAGCTGTCAACACAGCATGCTATGTGCAAAATAGAGCTTTAGTGAATCAGAGGTTGATGAAGACTCCTTATGAAGTTCTACATCATTTGGCTCCTCTAATTTCATTCTTCAGAGCATTTGGGTGTCCTTGTTACATTCTCAACACAAAGGATCAACTCCAAAAGTTTGATTCTAAGGTGGATGCAGGGTATTTTGTTGGGTATTCATCCACTTGCAAGGCTTACAGAGTGTTCAACTGCAGAACAAAGATGGTTGAAGAAACCTTGCATGTGAAGTTCAATGAATCTCCTAAGGACAAAATTTCACAAAACCCTGTGGAGTTGTTTGATCTGGACATACTGCAATATGTTCCTTATCAGCCTCCAGCTGTTGCAGATCATGTGAATTCATCACCTTCTGCAGCTAGTCATCCATCTGGTGGTACTGATGTTGATGATGATCCCAGTACTCACCTATTCAAGTTTAGTGATCAACTGCCTGAGTCTACTAAACTTGATGTTCCTGTAGCTTCAGTAGCACCATCCACAACAAATGCTGATGAGATTTCTGAATCCTCTACTTCATTTGACTTGCCATCTAATACTTGGTTTCAAGAATCTGGATCAACATCTGTTGCTGCTGAGCGTGCTACAAACACTTGCACAGATCTCATAGTGTACCAAGAGCTGAAGAATCACCCAATGTCTCAAATCATTGGTGATATCAATGCTGGTGTCTCAACTAGAAGTCAATTGTCCAACTTCTGCTTCTATGCTCTCTTCATCAGTCAGCAAGAGCCAAAGAACTATCATATTGCATTAAAGACAATGGATGGGTTGATGCCATGCAGCTTGAGCTTCTTCAGTTCAAAAAGCAGCAAGTGTGGGAACTGGTTCCTCTACCCCCAGGTAAGTGTGCAATAGGCACTAAATGGGTGTTTAGGAATAAAACAGATGAAAATGGGCAAATTGTCAAGAACAAGGCCAGACTGGTTGTCCAGGGGTTTTCACAAGAAGAAGGTATTGATTATGATGAAACCTTTGCCCCTGTAGCCAGACTGGAGGCAATTAGATTGTTCTTAGCCTATGCTGCATTCCACAATCTTAAAGTTTTTCAAATGGATGTCAAAAGTGCATTTTTATATGGTAAAATAAAAGAAGAGGTTTATGTGTGTCAACCACCAGGTTTTGAGGATAATAAACATCCTGATTGGGTGTATAAACTTGATAAGGCTCTTTATGGGTTGAAACAAGCTCCTAGAGCCTGGTATGAAACACTGTCAAATTTTCTTCTTCAGAATAATTTCACTAGAGGCTCCATAGATAAAACTTTGTTCATTAAGAAAGTGGGTCGCATAAGCTCCTTGTTCAAATTTATGTTGATGATATTATTTTTGCATCCTCTGATCCACAGTTGTGTGATGCATTTACAAAGTTGATGCAACAAAAATTCGAAATGAGTGCCATGGGAGAATTACAGTTCTTTCTAGGTTTGCAAATCAAACAAAAGGCTGATGGAACTTTCATTCATCAGTCAAAATACACAAAGAGTCTTTTGGAAAAGTTTGATTTACAAAACTGTAAGCCCTGTTCTACTCCTATGTGCAGCACCACACAACTGGATGCAGATCAGAAAGGTAAAGCTGTTGATGAAACACTTTACAGATGTATGATTGGGTCCTTGATGTACTTAACAGCTTCTAGACCAGATATTATGTTTGCAACTTGTGTTTGTGCTAGATTTCAGGCTGCTCCTAAAGAGTCTCATTTGATTGCAGTCAAGAGGATCTTTAGATATCTGCAAGGTACTCAATCTCTAGGTCTTTGGTATTCCACTGGGCACTCTTGCAAATTAGTTGCTTTTTCTGATAGTGACTATGCAGGGTGTAAAGTAACTAGAAAATCAACTTCTGGTGGATGTCAATTCCTAGGCAACTGTTTGGTTTCTTGGCAGAGTAAGAAACAAACATCTGTTGCTACATCCACTGCTGAAGCCGAGTACATTGCTGCTGCAAGTTGTACATCTCAGGTACTCTGGCTTCAGAATCAATTATTGGATTATGGCATTACAGAGACTAAGACTCCATTACTAATGGATAGTGCTTCAGCTCTTTGTATTGTCAAGAATCCAGTCCAGCACTCTAGGACCAAACATATTGAGATCAGACACCATTTTATTAGGGATTGTTTTGAAAAAGGTCTGATTGATCCAAAGTTTGTTCCTAGTGCTGATGAGCTTGCAGACATATTTACTAAGCCTTTGGACAGTTCAACTTTCCAAAACCTAGTGTTAAGGCTTGGTATGCTGCAGCTAGAATAAGTGACAACTACTGATGATCTCAGTCAACAAGTACTGATGAGCATTCGTATACTATTGTCACAAATAAGTACTGATAAGTTCTTTTATCCTCAGTAGTTTTCATAACTACTGAAGACTAAATTACTTAAAAGTACTGAAGTACTCTATCTGTTGAAAAGAACTGATGTGGTTACAACTACTGATGTAGTTACAACTACTGATGTCAGTATAACAGATAAGTACTGATGACCAATGAAACATCTGAAAATCAGACAGTCTGATAAGTGTTGAGGTCAGAATGAAACAGCTGATGAGCTAAGAATTGACGACAACAACTGATGAGAAACTTTTCTCTTCAGTTGTTTCTACAACTACTGTTTCACTTCATTCAACTGAAGCCAAAACCATGTCTTCAGTAGTTTTACAACTACTGATGACTAACACCAAATCTTCAGTTGTTTACAACACCTGAAGCCAAAACCATGTCTTCAGTAGTTTCACAACTACTGATGACTAATACCAAGTCTTCAGTTGTTACAACTTCTGAAAGTTAAAACCAGGTCTTCAGTTGTTTTCAAACAACTGATGACAGCACCAACACTTTCAGTCGTTTTATATCAGCCTTTTCTTACCTATAAATACCTAAACCTAATTTCAAACGTTTCATTAGCCGTTTTATGTCCTTCACTCTCTCAACAATGGCGACCATGAAACTCAAACCCAGACACAACTGTGTTGCCTACCTCTCGAAATCGGCCTTTTGGAACAAATTTGATAATGCCATCGATCTTATGGTAGATTCCCAGTACCGAACCGCTTTTCTTCTGAATCCTACCATATACCCCGATTCCCTAAGCCAATTCTGGACCAACGTCTCTGTGCAAACTGGTGAGAATGATCGCCAAATCACTCTCCAGTCGTTGGTTAACCAGAAACAGGTGGTCATCACTCCAGACATCATTCGACAAACCCTAAATCTACATGATGCCACCTGTGTCACAGAATACCCGAAAGGCACAACTGATATGTCTTTCATCAATAACGGGTATGAAGGAGACTTAAGTGCTACCACCATTCTGAAGAAGCACTTCCATGATGCTGAACGTCTTATATTCCACATGGTGAATGTCTGCCTTGCATCAAAAACCTCCTCATGGGATCAGATGTCCTCCCGATGGCAACAGGTATTATACTCTATCTTTGAACGACAAAATCTAAATTTTTCTGAGATAGTTTTCATGGAACTAAAGGATCTGGCTTTGAAACCTGTGGCAAACA
This sequence comes from Flaveria sonorensis, assembly GCA_025506505.1. Taxonomy (NCBI): domain Eukaryota; kingdom Viridiplantae; phylum Streptophyta; class Magnoliopsida; order Asterales; family Asteraceae; genus Flaveria; species Flaveria sonorensis. Next base: position 47,812,520 of record CM046431.1, on the reverse strand, counting down.
GATGGATATTATATCCCAGGTTTCTCATGGCCATAATTTTAAATCAGCTAAAATCAGACGGCCTTGTTGGCCTTGGAGTCCCTGCTCCGGCTGTATTGCCTGAAGTATACTCCAGGCACAACTCTGACCCTACACTGAAAGGGGCTGCCCGGCTGCTAAAACCCAAGCAGCGGGAACCCACAGCCTCCACTTCCAGATCCAGAGTCCCCACCAAACCCAACACCAAAAAGCCCAAAAAGGCTACTCAGGGAGATGAGTCCCCTGAGGATGCCCCTGTAACACCAATACAGAAACACTTACTGGTTCTAACCCCCAGTAGTGTCAAAGACTCCCCCAGCCCTAGCCGCTCAGGCATCCTCTCAATAGGATCCTGATGCAACCATAATTGGGGATACCACAATGCTGGAACCTATCTCAATTGAGAAGGTTACCATTGAAGAGCACCAGTCACCCCGGGTGCAATCTGCTTCAAACCTATCTCCAAATGCAACCGCCCCTCAAAGCCAAACCATTATAGTTGCACAAGTGCTGAGTCAGCTGCATTCCTCTCCTCCTCCCCAGAAACCAATTACAATGGGGAGAACCTCAACAGTGAGGAAGAGGACCAAAATGCTGCTGATAACCCACAGCACAGGGGTTATAATGTTCAATCTCCCCGTGTAGAGGAGGAGGTTAGAACATCTGGTGAGGCTGCCACTTCTACTGATTCAGCAAATGAACAGGATGCAGTTGGTAACATCTCTAAGACCTCACCAGAGGCAACTGCCGATGAAGGACTCAGTCCTGAGGCAGGAAGTCCCCAGAACCAAGAACAAGGGGCACATGCTACAACTGATCTACACTCAGGGCATGTACATCCTGATTCAATCAGGAGGTCAGGTGATTCAGCAAAGACTGATGATGACCTGGGCTTTTTCTTCGATGTCTTAGCCCATAACACAATCCTTGAGGCTGAGGTGAGCAGACTCAAAGAACTGCTTGCCAAAATGTCTCAGGATCAAAGTCCATCTGCCCCAATAAACCCACAGATGGCACCTTCATCTGAAGGTTCACCAAACACTCAGCCACTACACTCAACTGAGCCACCAGCCACTGCTTTTGGCACCACCTCTCAGGGACAGAACCCCTCTGAGCAGATGGTTGCTACCTTTCAACACTCCTTACCTCTCATCACTCCCATCATCAATGAGATTGTGCATAAAGCCATTGATGAGAGGATCTCCTCAAATCTACAAACACTTGTTGATGATGCTGTGCAAAAGAAGCTTTCTGCCATTCAAACCCCTGAACCCAATGCACCCAAAAAGGGGGAGTCTAAGGCAGTGAAAGAAAGAAAGAGAAAGAGAGTGGAAGATGAGAAACAACAAGAGAAAGAAAAGGAGTTAGAAAATGAAAAACAGCTGATCACATACAAGAGAAAGAAAAGTGCTGAAACTCAAAAGCCTGATGAAGAGAAATCATTGGATGATCTGGTTAAAGAAGCTGATGAAGCTCACAGCAGATCAATGGACAAAATAATAGACCAACTCTTTAGACAGGGTTTTGATACAGCTACATTAGACACTGAGATCAGAAGGCTGGAGATTAAAGAGATACAAGAGAGATGGGCCAGTTACAGTGTGATGGAAAGGGAGAGCTTGGAGATAATGATCAGGTTTATTGCAAAATACTTGGGAAGATCATTAATTGAGATTAAATCATGGACCAGAGACAGTATTCTGGCAATAACCACCAGAATCTGTGCTTCTGAAGCATTCAATAAAGGGTTGATTATCGAAGCCTTAGACGAAGCAGGTGCTGGGAAGAGATTTGATATGGCCAAGCTTTCCAAAGCCAAACTTACCACAAAAATGCTAGATCAGCCTTCCCAAACTCCCACTCAAAAACAACCAACCCCACAACTCTCCAAACCAATCCCTAAACCTAAACTTAAACCAACTCAACCTTCAAAACCAACTCCCTTACCCCAAAAACCACCTCAAACCACATCCAAGGATGCACCCAGAAGGAGGAGAAGGGTGTTGAGGATGGAAGAAGAAGAAGAAGATGATGATGAAGAAGACAGTCTGCCAATCTCTGCTGTTCTAAAAATACCTGAGCCCAGAAGTCAACAAATGATCACACCAGACTTTCAGAGGCAAATGGTGAAAGTTAAGATTGAAGAAGAAGAACAGCAGAAACAGCACGATGAGCAACTTTTGAAGATGGTTAACAAAGAGTTTCCTCAGTCATCATCTATACAAGCCATGAAGAAACACGCTCAAAGGCTGTATGCTCTCAGGTATAACTTTCAATATCAAAAGGAGAGAGTAAGGATTTGGCCAGACCCCAGGGTTAGTTCTAGAATTCATAAGAAATCCATACCAAGTAGATACAATGGCCAAGTGAGAAAGACCATAGATGCTGTTATTATGTTGGCCATTGTAGTCTCACCCTGGGAGATACTTGAAGACTTCAAGAGAGCCTACAAGTCAAAGATGACCCCTCAAACTCTAATGGAGAACAAAATGGTCAAGAAGGGGTTGTTATACAAGAGGCTTGAAGAGATCAAGAAAAATAACTCCAGTTGTTATTAGAAGGGACTCACCCAGATGAATTGCTTACAGAGAGATAACAACTGTTGAGTTGAATAATGGAAAGACGGTAAAGTACCTATCAGAGTACTATGGCCCAGAGTTCTTCTTCGAAGGAGAAGCAGAAGAACTCACTAAGGAGGCACAAGTTGTTCTCCTTGAGGCCTACGTCAGAGAGTCTTATAGACTCATCAATGGGAAGTAGGTTTCATGGTTGGGATAACAGCTCTGTGTCCAGTTTCCTCAAGACAGAGTTCCCTTCCATCCTTTGACATTCATATCTACTGAAACCTGTTCCCTGGCCTGTGCTTATCTGATATCTCTGAAGCTGATCAAGAGAGTATTTCTGCCAAGAATAAGTGGGACCTCAATAAGCTTAAAGGTTTTGGCTGCATTGGTTCAGGGGGAGTTTGTTGGACCAAAAGAACCAATGAGCCTGATCAGAAAAACCTTTAAGTCCCACAGACATTACAACAACTGAAGTAGTCTGCAACAGCTGAAGACAACTGATAACAAGGTCTGAAGACAAAGTCTGAAGTGAAAGGTCTGAAGACAAAGTCTGAAGTGAAAGAGCTGAAGACAAAGTCTGAAGTGAAAGAGCTGAAGACAAAGTCTGAAGTAAAAGAGCTGAAGACAAAGTCTGAAGTGAAAAGAACTGAAGACAAAGTCTGAAGACAAAAGCTGAAGACAAAGACTGAAGACCAAGTTTCAGATGTTGTCACTACAGCTGAAGAAGACCTCTTCAGTAGTTGTGATGGTTTCCTTTCAGTAGTTTTATATTTCTTGTAATCAGTACTTTTAGTTTCAGTAGTTTTAGTTTCATCTTGTACTTAGCATACTCTGAGATGTTCTCAGTTGTTGTGAACATTCTCAGTAGTTTGCTTACTTTCAGTTGTTTGTAATAATTCTGTTAGATGTCACTATCAAGTGACATCAGCAGACGTCACATTCCTTTATATAAGGAATGTTGACCTAATTGTAAGGCGCGACGCACAGCTGAGTGAACCCGGAAAAGCTTAGCAGCCGCCATACCGAAGCATTTGTGCATGAATGATATTATCCCTTTTGCAGAAAACCCTATTTCTCTATAACTGTGTACTGTTCCATTGAATATCTTTTGTGTTCTTGCTATATTTGTCTAATTCTTGTTCCAATTCCGCTGCAATTCATCTCTAATTGATCAAACTTAGATCGCTGATCCTGACAGGTAAGATCTTTTCACTTTCGCATATGATTACTCGGGTATGTTGCTAGAAAGTTGAATACTTGAATATACATTGCACTTAGATTGGGATGATTGTATGGAATTTATTGACAAATTGGTGCTACATATTGTCTTGATATGCTAGAATATGACATAGATTGTTGATGGTGATACAAGTTAAGGATAGTGAACTTTGAATAACATTGTTGAATATGACAGTTTGACTTTTATAAGTCAAACCTGTAGAATTCTTATTGCTATTAATTGAGTTAACCAATCAAAAGAAATCAATAGCTACTATGCTAGAAATAAGTGTGGGGAGGGGGTTGTTGGTCATGAATGTTGCTTATTAGATGTTAAAAGTTCAATTGATAATGTCAATTTCACATGGTTTGTTGGTTGAATACGTTTGATGTGTGTAGATGGGACGAAAAGGAAAAGAACCGGCTGGACCATCTAGAGCCGAACCCGAAGCACAACGAAGGAGAGTGGAGGGTCAGGAAGATGATGATGGAGGAACCCGTATCGGAGATTATCCAAGGGCAAAGCCAGTGTGGAAGACGGGATCTCTGGAAAAGAAGGATAGGGTGTTTCATAAGCAACTATTCGCAGACAAGATGCTTAATCAGAAAGACCCTCATAACGGATTCTTATATGAGAGGGTAGTTAATTTGAATGAATTCCGAGCCTTTGGTATCGTGCAAAAATTTGAGGCTATCGGCTGGGAAGCGGTTTTGAATTGCTATGACGGAGTGACTGACAGAAAGTATATGAACCCCGTAATGGAATGGGTGGGTTCATTGAAGTATGAGGGTGGTCGATCACCACCAAAGACCATGAGGCTGGTCGGTGATGTTGGAGGCAGAGAAGTCATAATGTCTCATGACACACTAAAAGAGATTGCCAACTTCAATTCTATACCGGATAGGCGTGGAGGAAGCAAATACTTATACCCATCCTCGATGGAATTATTCGACAAGTGTCATTTACATCCTCAATGGAATCAAATGCTTTCTGAGTTGTTTTTACCCGACAATGATGGGAGGATGAGGCGAGACCAGATGAAAATGCAAGCAAGGTTGCTACTTTTGATTGTGCAACAAAACATCCTACCTCGTAGAAGTGATCGAGGGTATTTGAGGCATCCAGATGTGCAGATAGTGCATTCCCTCATGACGGGGTCACCAAGGATATCCTTCAAACATCTAGTGATGATGAACATCTGGTATTCACGCAACAAAGTGGATATACAAATAATCCCATATTGCCGACTAATCATCGCGTAGCTTAAACGTCAAGGAGTCATCACACCAGAAACAGATTTCCATGAGGAGGACATCCCCATTTTTAATCTATCCGGGTTGAGCACGTTTGGTTGGTCATATGTAAAAACAGCCCGTTATCACAAATTGAAAAACGCTGGAAAAAAATGGAGAGCATTAAGGTTGGATGCTGAACCGTTAGACGAGGGGGAAACGGATGAACCAGATAGTGGGGAAGAGGAAGTTAGTGATGAGGAGATGGAAGACGGTGGAGCAAGAGCACCTTACTTTGGTGGTATGCCTAACTACTATGATACTTATGGGGGTTACCAAGGTATGGAAGAATTTGTTGTTCAACAAAGGCCGATAGACTTTGATTCGTGGACAAGTTACCAACAGGCCTCCTACGATCAAAACACTCGCGGGTTTGAGCAGCTACATTGGGACAACATGTTAAACCACAATCGTCAGGAACATTGGAACCGCACCCACGCGTGGAATCAAGAACGTGAAGTGAACTTAAGGTGGCAAGATGATCAAAGGAGGCGGATGCACAACGCTTGGCAAGCAGGTGAACCAGTGATTGAACATCCGGAGATTGTAGACTACACCACTCTTGCCCCATATGATGGAACAGTGCACTACCCAGTCCCACCAGTGCATCACTCACCATGGCTCGACCCTATTCAAGATGAACAGCCACAACAAAGTCAAGGAAGCTCATCGGATGCCTTCAACTTTGGAACATTCTCAGACACAATGAGGAGCATCTTTGGCGATCCACAGAATCCTTACTATTGAGTACTCGCTGATCCATGATCAGGTCCACGTACTCCTCTTATCTGTTAATGCTTTCTGAATATTAAACTAGCGTTAATTGTTTTGGTAATTGGGTGGTCGGGAGGTGTGAGACAATTTATGTTAATGGGTAAAAGGTATGTTGGTTATGATTATATTTTTGTCCGGGTCAGTTTGGGTTGGAAAAGTCGTTTGGGTTGATTTCTTGGATAAACTGATGTGCAAAGCAAAGAAAATATCACACACTTAACCTCAACACCATACATTAGGGACAATGTAACCCAAGTGTGGGGATGAGGTGAGGCAAGACAAGAGTTGAAAAAGTTGAAAATTTTTAAAATTTTTTTTATTGTTTTTAAGCAATCCAATCAAACATGAAAACAACAAGCATACCAATTGATTCTTGTCATGTTTGATGTAAGGGTCCTTAGTCATGGTCTAATTCTAAGATAGCAAAAATAATGATGTTAGCAAGATTTTTAGAAAAAATTAAGAACTGCCTAGTTAGGGTTAACAGGCTAATGGTGTAATAAAAGCATGCACACACCGGCAACCCTAATTCCTACTTGGTGAGATTTTGAAGCTTACTAGATTGTTAGTTCACATATAAATTGTTTCAATTGTTGAGTGTAGGCCATATGATTCTTTGTGTTAGAACTTGTGTGAGTTGATACATATTGAGACGGTAAATTTGATAAGTGCACATAGATGATCAAGGCAATCTAGGATTCCTTTTTCTTTTAATACCAATTTTTGTGTTTCACCACTTTACCTAAAATTCCCCCTAGTAGCCACTTTCGAGCCTTAGACCGTTTATTTTGACAAACCCATATCAATAAAACCCAAATCAAATTTTACCCAATGTGACCAAGTTACCACTGTTGATAACATTCAAACTAGCTTCAGTATTTGATTTATGATAAAAAAAAATAAAAAAATAAATAAAAAATAATAATAATAAAAAAACTAAAAAAAAAAAGAGAAAGAAAAGAAAGATGCAAATTGTTAGTTATGGGTTAAATATGCACCCATACGTTTGCTTTGTTTGAATAATAGTTATGTCAATAAGGATGTCAACAGTTGGTATTGCCTTAATTTATATTTTAGCCACACTCACAGCCAATCATTCCTACCTTAACCTAAGCCCAAACCCGTAAGTCCTTTTGATGTGTGCATTGCCAATTATTACCGTGGAAGCGTGATTGTCACCCAAGTATATGACAACAAAGTTTCATATGTGGACCTTCTAAGTGATATATTGGTGCAATTTTCATCAATCCAAAAATAAACCAAGAGGAGTGACAAATGGTGAGGGGTGTGTTGCATGACAATAAAAGCCGGAAGCTTGTTAGGTTTAACTAGTCAGGTTTTATTTTGAATTAAATGTAACATCCTTTACTTGCTAGCCAAATATGATTATTGCAATTCTGGAATGGGCATGACTTTGGACTATCGCAAAGGCGTGCAAGGGATTTTGGTTTATAATGTTGTTAAATGTTTTGAATTAGATTTGCTTGAGGACAAGCAAAGCTTAAGTGTGGGGATGTGATGTGTGTGTGTTAGGATGAGATTTTAAGTGTCTAAACGTCAAAATATTACGTATGGTTATTCGTTTATATGCATGTGATTGAGTTGAATAGGTTGACTATGAGTTGGAAGTGATTTTGTAGGAAAAACAAGGAATTTAGAAGCTTACATGATAAAACAAGTCATTAGAGGGGTCAAGAAACGAAGTTTCAAAGTGCAGCAGTCTTCCACCGTAGCCTACTGTAGCCACCGTAGGCTACGCCAGCTCAAGAAAAAAATCAGCAGAAAGGGTCCCAGCGTAGGCTACGCTGGCTGGCGTAGGCTACGCCAGGACAATTTTTGAAAACCCTTAAATACGCGTTTTATTTAGGTTTTAGCCACCACTTGATTCTCATTCGACCTAAGACGAAAAAAGACGTATTTTGGAAGTTCTGGAATCAATTCTTCACCATTCCAACTCTCAAAAACAAGATTCAATCATCCGGAATACAAATCAACAACGGTTTTGAAGATCATTCAAGAACAATGAGCGGCTAATCCTCTCGTGATCGACTTCGGGTATTAGGTTTTGTGTGATTAGGTTTTTGTTTTTGTTTAACTTTGTTGGGATTAAACTTTAGAACCTGTTAAGTTCTTTTATGAGTTTAACTTGTGTTTTGATTATTTAAACAACGACGTTGGTAAACTTTTATTTGAATATCATTTAATCTTCCGGAAATTATATGATTGCAAGTTTTGGTTTCTAATTGAATTGGCATTGAGTATCAAGACCCATTAAGTCCTGATTATCGATATCACTTAATCATCGCACGTACAGAATCCCTATTAAGGATTTTCCTTGAAGTTAAACTAAATAATTGCTGAAAACCAAACCTAGAACCGAAGTGGATTACTTTCTCTTATAATTGTTTTCTTAATCAAGTTTGATTCTTTCCAAGTTGTTTTCTTAGTTTATTTATTAATTATTCCAAAAATCCAATTTTCACAGCCAAGAGACAATAGTTAAGTAAGTTGTTAATTTAATTAATCATTATTTGCTAAATCAAAGTACAATACACCGACCACTAATTCCACGAGGATCGACAACCCTACTTACCCTAACTAGTTTAAGGTGAATAGGAACACATATTTTAACATCTTATTTGATTGATACTTCGACATCGATCATTAATCTATTGATCTTAAAGCATCTTCCCTAGTTTAAGTTTAGATACTATCTTTGTACCGAGTTCACTTAAACTATGGCTCTGATACCAACTGTAACGCCCGCCTCTCAGGGCACACCTTAGGGAGCGTTACGTATCGGATATACGGAACATATAGTAATCAGAATTATACAAGCAGCCTTCAAGCATCCTATCAAGCATTGCCACATATCACAGATGCTATTGATAGTCAATTCTTCAATTATTACCAGTTATCAAAACATCATATTCCGTTTTAGAAAACAGTTCAGAGGAACTCACCTTAACTAATCCGATCGGTGATATGTCTACTCAGGTTCACGGCTATCGAGTATTATCCTATACATAAAATAACATTATTTAAGCTACATTCTAGCTAGCAACTATCTTAGAGATAATTTGTTATCTTTTTCTATTTGTTAGAATTATTTGACACTTTCTATTATCCTATGCCAACCCTTTGGTACAACCCTTACTAGTTGACATATCTCAAACATTTCTATCATGACAGTGCCAACCCTCGGGGATACCCAATACATTCTCCATTAATAACCCTAACACCTAATAACAATAATAATAATAATAAACTAGTAGTAGTAATAATAATAATAATAATAATAATAATAATAATAATAATAATAATAATAATATAATAATAATAATAATAATAATAATAATAATAATAACAACTATAACAAGAATAATAATCTATTATAATAATAATAATAATAATAATAATAATAACTACAAAAAATAATAATAACTAATACAAAAATATAATAACTACAATAATAATAATAACTATAATAATAATAATAACTATAATAATAATACTAACTATAATAACTAAAGATATAATTAAACGAGAACATACCTGAAAACTATCTACGACAATTTGATATAGAGTCTCTCCTACTCACGCCCCTACTCGATCTCGAAAAACGTCTACTAGCAACACCCAACGGGGTATCGAAAACTCAGGATTCTCTTTATATTAGAGCATTCCCAAAGAAACTTATACTCTAAATTCAACCTTAAGGTTTCTATTTATAAGGTAGCAGGCAGGCAGGTGAAATTCTTGCGCGAGCGATGTGGGATGTAATTGAGCTGCTAGCCTGCCTACTTACTTAATATAATTAATTCAGTTGCTTACTTCGTTTTTCTCTTATAAATTTTAATGTGTAACGTTTTATAAAATTTCGGATATGTCGTCGTGACGATCTTATTTTTCTCTACGAGTTAACCTAAGTTTCATAAAAAACAGAGCAGGTTCGAATATAATATATTATTATTATATTCAAACGTTCTCTTAAAACATAAAAAAAATTCATTTAAACTTCAAACTTCAAATAGACAATTTACTCATTACTTACTCGTTTGGTAATATATAAAATACGAAGTTCATATTGCTTGTATTTCAACTATTACATATGACCCAAACGCTTAACTCACGCTCTACTCGATCTCGAAAAACGTCTACTAGCAACACCCAACGGGGTATCGAGAACTCGAGATTCTCTTTATAGTAGAGCGTTCCCAAAGAAACTTATACTCTAAATTCAACCTTAAGGTTTCTATTTATAAGGTAGCAGACAGGCAGATGAAATTCCTGCGCAGGCGAGGTGGGATGTAATTGAGCTGCTAGCCTGGCTACTTACGTAATATAATTAATTCAGCTGCTTACTTAGTTTTTCTCCTATAACTATTAATGTGTAACTTTTTATAAAATTTCTGATATGCCGTCGTGACGATCTTATTTTTCTCTACGAGTCAACCTAAGTTTCGTCAAAAACATAGCAGATTCGAATATAATATATTATTATTATATTCAAACGGTCTTTTATAACATAAAATTTTTTTATCTAAATACTTCAAACTTCAAATAGACAATTTACTCATTATTTACTCGTTTGGCAATATATAAAATGCGAAGTTCATATTGCTTGTATTTCAACAATTTTATGATTAGAAGGATATAATATATCAGTAGTTTTAGTAAACCCGTGTATTACATGGGTTGAATAAAAAAATATTAACTATAATAAAACTTTATTAATTATAAATCAATATTATAAGATATGATATGATTGAAATCTTTTTATTATAAATAGAATGACAAATTTTTGTTTCAAAAGAAACGTTTGAAAAATATGGTATAATTTAAAAACTTTCTTATTATAACTCTTTATTTTAATTTCTTTTTTGTTTATAAAAACTTTATTTTATATAAACACCATAATAGGTTCAAAAAAGTGATATGGCCGCCCATACCCCTTCTCTCATACAGAACTTTCGGCTAGAGTGAGGAAAAGAAGCTCTCAACCGATTTTAGTGAGAGAAAGAATAAGAAATCTTTAGTAAGGTAAGATTTTAAGGTGTTTCTTCTCAGTTTTAGTTGGGTTTAAGCTTCTAGACCGATCTTTATGTGTGTTTGGTTGCCTGTTTCGTGTGTTTAAGTGCTAGAACTCCAAGTTGCTCTTGGGTTGGTGATGTTTTACTCGAAAGCTGTTAGAGGTGAGTTCTAGATCCCCTCTTGTACGTGTTTTTCTATGTTTTGGGGCTGATATGTATATCAAACTGTTGTTTTATAAAACATACTATGGTTTTTCACGAAAGTGCAACTGTTTATGAAAGACGTATGTTTTTAACAGATTCCTGTGATGTTGTGTAAGATGTTTGTTATGTTTTTAAGCGTGTGACTAGTAGATCTATGCTAAGCATATGTTTAGAAATGATGTATGGGCTAGAAACATCATAAGTTGAATCGCAGGCGTTGGACTTGGTGTCCGCTGTGGACACTTGAACATGGATAAGGTGTTCGCTGTAGACACTTAGGCAGTGGGACTGTCCGCTGTGGACTTTGCATGTCCGTTGTGGACACTTAGAGATTATTATGTTGTTCGCTGTGGACATAAACTGTCTGTTGTCCCTTAAGTACTTTAGACTGTCCGTTGTGGACAGTTAGAATGTTTAAGTCATCCGCTACGAACCTTAGTCATCCGCTATGGACAATGCATGTCCGTTGTAGACCTTTTAAGTATGCATACATGTCCGCTGTAAACCTTTAGCCATCCGCTGTGAACACACTTAGTGTTTCATTCATGCGTTGTGGACTTTGGCCAAGTGTGGGAAATCTTCCAAAGTTTAGGAAGAAATCTTCAGAAGCTAAGATGATATCTTTCAAAGGTTGTTTCCTCTGAAGGCTGATTCTTCCGAAGCTTATGTTTGTCTTTAGAAGTATTAGTATTAGTGATGTGATTGCTAGTTGATTGTTAGCATAAGTTCAGAGGACTTATATTGCATGTTTGATTCTTTTCTTACGTGCTGCTATTATAAGTATTTAATATTTTATGATATGTGATTATAAGACAATGGATAACTTAAAAGTATTATGCATAATCAAGTGGTCGCAAAGGAATAAAAGATAGATAGTGTAACCAATGAATGTTACCCCCGGGCCCTTATGATAAATGAAAAGCCTTGCAAGCATGACCATGTTGTCGTTAGCTCAACTGATGTGTTTCAGCCCATGAGGATGCACATCTGGGGTCTAATCCTTGTGATTGACCAATGTATGATGAATGGGACCCGTATTCATGAGCAGGCTTCGTGCCTAGCAGTGTGGGTCAACTGTCTAAGGGTTAGCTATCATAATAAATGTTTGCCGATAGGGGTTCGGCATCTATTGTCAACCAACAATGTAGGCTCTTGCTTTGTGCAATCAGAGTTAATGAAAGAGAAAGATAATGAAAAAAAGAAAGATAAAGAATCTCTTGACGAATGAATATGTATAATTATGGATGACCAACCAGTGAAGCTTATAAAATGTATATTGTCTATATTATCAAAAGTAGAACTCACTCAGCAACGCTGGCTTTTTATATGCTTATCAGTTGGCAGCTAACGATGTTGCTGGGGATGGCACGAGATTGAAGCTACTCCGCAAATAAAAACTAGCATCCATGTTAAGCAGAGATGATATTTTTGTCTTATAATACCACTAAACGTTTTTTTAAAACTTGTAACAACGACTTATTTATTTGCAAAAGTTATTATCAATGCATGAAATGGTTTTTGTGTAATTATTCAGTTGCCATGTTTTCATACTTAATATATTTTAATGTGTAATGTGCTATGAATAACCAAATGTGGGGTTTCCCGGAAAGGGGGACTTACAAGTTGGTATCAGAGCCAGGTTTAAAAGAATTGGGAAAATTATATTCAAAACCTAAACTTAAACTGAAAATATGACCAAAATGGAGGGATGTCAGCCTAGGTAGTACGTGCCATCAGGTAATTTTCTTAAAGTTAGCCAGTATTATGTGCGTGGCAATCTGATTTATATGCTTAGTAGATTTGGATGTTGATGTAGTTAGGATAGGAAATGATTGTGGAATGAAGAGTAAAGTAAGTGGCTAATCACAACTGGTCACTGTAATTAGAGACTTACTATACTTGACATAATCTGAGCTATTACCTTGAATGACTTTGTTAGTGTTTGAATCTTATAGGAAGTAGATTGTTATGGCGGGTAGAAAATCTGGGAAGGCAACCCGAGGTGGTGCTTGTGGCGGGCGTACTACTGGGCCACGTGCCACCAGGAGCAAAGCTAAGGCTCCGGAGACGGTTCATGAGGACACAGATCTCCATAGCCACCAAGAGGGTGAAGGATCAGTTACCCTCAAATCCACGGTGAAGGAAGCTATTGCTGATGAGGTTTACAACATCATGCAGAGTGTGTTGCCTTCGGTGGTAACTGAGGTATTGAGGGCTCTAAAGGATGGGGAAAGAGCTAAGGATACGGGGAAGAAGGAGAGGAAATCAAGAAAGTCCACTGAAAAGACTGAGGAAGCTGAAGAAAAGCCACCTAGCCTAAAGGTGGTAATTCATGAGGATGATAGCGAGAAGGAGAATAGACTGCAAGGGGTGCAGCTATGGGGCGTTTAAGAGATGCAAACCCCCTACTTTCGACGGTAATGGCAATGCTACTGCTGCTCACCGTTGGGTTCGAGAGATGGAAGCAGTCCTGGACATCAGTGAATGCCTGGAGGATCAGAAGGTGAAGTTTGCCTCCCATTCTTTTGTTGACTCGACACTATGCTGGTGGACAACATTGTCCAAGCCGAGGGAAAACGATCTATAGCAAAGATAAGGTGGTCGGATTTGAAGGAGTTGGTGCTGGAGGAGTATTGTCCACATCGAGAGTTGGACAAAATTGAGAAAGAGTTCTTGCATTTGGAGGCCGGGAACATGACTCATCAAGAGTACACCTCCAAGTTCAATGAACTTGCAAGGCTTGTGCCAGACCTGGTAACTCCGGTGTCCAAGAAGATTAAGAGATACATGTAAGGTTTGTCGGTGGACATTAGGAGGAACATGATAGCCGCTAGACCGAGCACATTTAGGTCAGTGGTAGATTTGGCGGGGAGATTGTAAGATGAGAGGGACCCGATGCCAGTTCAGAAGAAGGTCGAGAGGAGTTGAAGTAAGAATAGTAATGGGAAGAGGTTCAGGAATGACAACTATGGAATTGGGGAGAAGAAGATGAGGGTCGACGACCATCATCCAGAACAGATGAAGGGGAATGCCAAAAGGGGATGTAAGAAGTGTGGGAAGACCCACATGGGTGAATGCAGAGTGGGGACGAACAGGTGCTTCAAATGTGGAGGCGAGGGCCATTGTGCTAAGGAGTGCGGGATACCGAGATGTTACCAATGCGGAGAGGTAGGCCACTCGGTCCGAGATTACAAGAAGGGTGGGGCAGGAGGCTCGGGGACCCAGACTATAAGGAAGAAAGGGAAGAGTGAGAGCACCAAAGCAAAGGCAAGAGCATTCAACATGACCCGAGAAGAAGCCAGAGTGGATCCTAAGGTAGTTTCAAGTGCGTTTTTGGTAAACCAATAATATGCTTCTATGCTCTTCGATTCGGGTGCTAGTAGGGGCTTTGTATCTGCTGTCTTTTGTCGTGTAATGCATCGTAAGAATTTGAAGATAGATGTGTCTTTCCATGTAGAGATAGCGATAGGAAAATCTACCAAAGTGACTGACATGATAGACGATTGGCTCATAGAAATGGACGGTCATAAGTTTCCTGCTAGATTGTATGTGATGGCCCTAGGAGGTTTTGATGTGGTGCTGTGAATGGATTGGTTTGCGACCTACGAAGCAAATATCATGCGTCGAAAGAAGATGATTCGTCTGATTGCGCCCGATGGCAGTTTGGTTACGGTTCACGGAGACAAGGAATGCATCACTCCGCGAGTGATATCTATGATCACGACAAAGAAGTTTATGAGGCGAGGGTGTGGTGCTTACCTGGCTTATGTGCAGGATGTGAATGCTACCGTGCCTCAACTGTCAGACGTGCCGGTAGTATGCGATTTCCCCGATGTGTTTCCTGAAGACCTGCCAGGGGCCCCACTCGATAGAGATATCGAGTTTCAGATTGACTTGATACCAGGAGCGGAACCCGTCGCCAAGGCACCACACCGGTTGGCCCATCTGAACTCAAGGAGTTGATGACGCAACTGCAGGATCTTCTGGATAAGGGCTTTATTCGGCCGAGTATCTCTCCATAAGATGCTCCGGTTTTATTCGTAAAGAAGAAAAACGGTAGTATGAGGATGTGCATCGACTACCGTAAGTTGAACAATTTGATTGTGAAGAGCCTGTATCCGTTACCAAGGATTGACACTTATTTGATCAGCTCCAGGGTGCTAGTTGGTTATGCAGGATAGACCTTCGATCGAGGTATCATCAACTGAAGGTGAAGGAGCAGGATATCCCTAAGACAACCTTTCGCACATGTTGTGGGCACTACGAGTTTGTCGTGATGTCTTTTGATTTAACTAAATCGTCAGTTGCTTTTATGAATTTGATGAATCAGATGTGTCGACCCATGCTAGATAAATCAGTGATCGTGTTTATTAATAACATCTGGATTTATTGAAGAGCGAAAAAAAGCATGATAGTCACATCCGCGAGGTGTTGGAGACGCTTAGAAGAGAGAAGTTGTACGCCAAGTTCTCCAAATGCACGTTTTGGTTGCGAGAGGTTCAGTTCTTATCAGTTGGCAGGTAACGATGTTGCTGGGATGGCACGAGGTTGAAGCTACTCGGCAAATAAAGACTGTCATTCATGTTAAGCAGAGATGATATTTTTGTCTTGTAATACCACTAAACATTCTTTTGAAACTTGTAACAACGATATATTTCTTGACAAAAGTTATTATCAATGCATGAAATGGTTTTTGTGTAATTATTCCGCTACGATGTTTTCATACTCAATATATTTTAATGTGTAATGTGCTATGAATAACCAACTGTGGGTTTTCTGGGAAAAAGGCCTTACAATATAATTATATGTACAACAAAAGAGAAAAAAAATATGTTCACACTAATCAAATTTTTTACATGTGTAATTGTGTTTATATATATATATTATCTATTTGAACGGTGATCACATCAGAAAAGTAAAAGCCACTACTATTTTTCACAGGTAAATGTACACCTCAACGAAATGTAATTCTAAAGGCATAAAACTACCAAAGTCAAATTAACCAAAAAAAATTAGACCATCAAACAACATAGTATTTGTAATTATTACACTAAATACTTAAAAAGATAGAAACTTTTGAACAAAAAGTGTACATAATTTAAGGACAATCTCAAATGGTGATTAGTTAACCAAGGCAGAATGGAAACAGTTAACCTTGATCGTTGAGTAGTCCAAGAAAAGGAATTGTTACCTTGATCTTTTACTCGCGAGAATCAATATCAGTATAAAAAAGCTTTGCAAAATGATAACTTAAGGGAGGGATCAAAGATTGTTACCATAATCCATAATCGCAGAGTAGCCAAGGGATCAGAATTTCACCAAAATCAAGAATCATGACTAAAATTTAAGGGCATTCTCAAATAAAAATAAACGAACAATTCAAACAGATAAACCAAGGTAGGGACAATAATCGTTACCTTAATCATTGGGTGGCCCACAGATCCAGGTTACCTTGATCCTGTAGTCACTAGAATCAAGATGAAAATTTTAAGTGAATGAAACCAAATGAACGGTCATATAGAACAGTAAACTTAGAGAGGGTCGGAAGCGTTACCTTGTTACTGAGTAGCCCGCAGATTGAAAGAGTTTGCTTTAGTCACCAAAATAATATCTAACATTGCTAAGTAGCCCACAAATTGAAATGGTTTGCTTAGTCACTAAAATAATTATATGAATTTAAGGGTTGTTAAATATATGAAATACAAAATGATAAACCATGGGAGGGTCGAAATTGTTAACTTAATCACTGACTAGTACACACATTGAAATTGTTAGAATAATCCTTTAGTTGGCATAACCAAAATCGTATTTTAAAGCAACCTCGAATAAACACGAATGAACATTTATACAAAACGAAAAGCCAAGGGGGGCGGTCAAGATGCTATCTTAATCGTTGAGTCCCCCTTGGACAAAATATCAAAATAGTCCCATTAAACAAAAGCATAATTACTAGAATGGACAAAATATGTTCTAGGTCAAACTCAATTTTACTAAGGAGCTGTTTGGTAATTTCTGAATGATTAAGTGCTAGAACAAAAAAAAAGTCTGAGCCATTAAGTGTTGAACCATTAACAGGTCTGAATCATTAAGACCTCTTAACCATTCCGTATTAGTATAAAGTTTAACCATTCAAAGGAAAATGTCTGAACCATTCAGACATTTGCTCGTGAAACAAACAATATGAACCAATAAGTGCTCAACCATTCAGACATCTGAACTATTAAAAAGCTTATTCAGATGCTGCCAAACAACCCCTAAGTTTGACCCGTACAAAAGGAGCACATTTTGACTCATAACCCCACATCCACGTAATGTATGAAACCTTGTGATCTTGATGAAAGCAGTCTACTTAATGCAACAACCAACTTCATCAATTATTAAAGAAAATAAAATTGATAAGTCCATCACGATGATCTTTATGGTGTATATATCCTAGAAATCTAGGAATTTTGTTCAAAGATATCTAGATCAAAATTTTAAGTCATTGAGAACGAATGAACGATTATATAGAACGAAAACCCTAGGGTCTGTCAAAATGTTACCTACATTGCTTTGCAACCCACACTTGAAATTGCTACCTGTAGTCACCAAAATCAACATCAGAATTTAAGATCAATCGGTAATGAAAACAAAAGAAAATTTATACTAAACCATAAGCAAGGGAGGGTAAAAATAGTGACCTTAATCGAGCAGTAGCCCACAGATCAAGATCATTAATTTAATTCTTTGGTCTTCAAAATCAAAACCAAATTCAAGGGTAATGTACAAATGTTCTTCCTGTTTATGTTAAAAAGACAAAATATGACTCACAAGTTGAGGAAAAGAGTCAAACCTAGAACATGAGCGCAAGCAGACGGGGAATTTAAAATTCCAAAAGTACAATTAACAATAATGAAAGAAATACATGAACGTGATTCTCCCTTAAATAAGTCAGTAATTATGGATCTTGCTATTTATGATAGCTAGCCTTATTAAGAGTGTATTGAAGAGATTAAAGTATACATCTCAGTCTGGATTACAATCTATTGGACTTATTAAGGAAGATGCACATAAGAATAAAGTAGAAATCTATTTATTTATTATTTTTTGAGAGCACAAGATAGGGCCAAAAGGTATACCCATGCTGATAGGAACCAAACAAGTTTATGCTGCAGCTAAAGCCAAAAAGGTATCGAAAACATTGACAAATGTGGTAATATTGTAATTGCATCCTTCAGCCCAAGACACTCCAGAAGAAAGAAACTTAAAAAAATATATAGAAATTTGAACCATTATACTGCAAAAATACCTTATAAGCGAGCTCTTCTAGAGATCCTCCAACAACTGAAAAATCATCCTTAACTGCTATAGTACTAATCTGGGATTGTGTAAAACCTTTTAGCAAACTCCCAACATGACCACAAACCATATAAATATGCAAAAATTAAGACAATAAAAGTTCAACGAACTAAAAATTAACAGAAATCACCAAATTGTTATAAATAAACTAAAGATACCTTAGTAGCTGCTACATGACAAGAAAAGTTAAGAACCTGGGTCAAATTGTATGAAAATGATGACCAATCCATGATTGATTAATAAGACATATGTTGGAAGTAACAATTGTATCAAGAGATTGCTAAATCAAAACAGTAAGAAAAAAACAGAAAATAGGAAGAACAAGCATAAGATTTTTCTTTTTTTTTGGGGGGGACAACCCAGACTCTTTTATTTTATTAAAAACTCAATATCAAAAGATACAATAAATCAATAACCACTAACCCTTATTTATAACAAGCCTAAACTTAATCCCCAAGACTCTCTAAACCTATCTATGTTAACTTTCTCCTAAAATAAAAAACACTTTATTCCATATATAAACTTCCTACCATAATACCAACTAAAAACAATTAATAAAACTAAAATAATTGACCCAAAATAAACTGGACAAACCAGATCAGACCCGTGACCCATTGACCCATAACCCACTTCTTTTAATGACCCACAATTAGGATTAAAGCCCACAATCACCCCCTTAATCCTAATGTGGTCATCCTTCTTCTCTAAAGTAGGGCAGGCTCGTCTTCCTTGGCCAAATTTGCTTCTTCAAACTTTGGCTTTGACTTAGAACATTCCCGAGCATAATAGCCAAACCCTTCACATCGATAGCACTTGATCCTCGATTTATCACGTCCCCTATTTTGTTCCTGCCAACTGTTTCTAGCCTGGTCTTCACGGTCTTTCTCTCGGTTTTGGTCTCTCCCACGGCTTTGTCTGCAACAATCACACTTGCCACATCTACCCTTAGCCTGTTCATCACTGTGAGTGAATAACTGTTTGCCTAGTGTGTCCTGAGTTGGGCCTTCTTGTGTCTTCACTCTCTCCTCGTATGCCTTTAACCGGCCAACTACGTCTTCAAAAGACATTGTTTCAATCTCTGAATATTGCTCTATTGAAGCAACAATAGGTAGGTACACTCTAGGCATTGAGTTCAGAAATTTTCTCACTAGTATTTCATTTTCAAGTGACGACCTAAGGCTTTTATACCTTGATTGCACTCCACTTAGTTTCCCTGCAAAAGTATTAATAGTTTCAGTCTCTTTCATCTTCAAAGATTCCAACTCGCTCCTTAATGTTTGCAACCTAGCCTTTTGAACCCTCTCGGCTCCCAAGAATCGCACCCGAAGTGCCTCCCACACGTCCTTTGGCTCTTTATGCTTGGCAACTTGAAACAAAACATCTTCCGAAAGTGTCTGAAATATCAAACCTTTTGCCATGGATTTTTCTCTATCATCTACTCCTCCCCCCTTCTTAGGATCTATGGTCTCTCGCAGACCTTGTGCAGATAGGATAGTTTCCATCATAATGGACCAAACTGCATAGTTGGTTGAAGTCAGTTTCGGGCATTGTAAACTCACATTACTGCGCTCTCGAACCTTCACGATTACACCTTGACCTTCTGCCATCTTCTTTCACGTAATCAGTAAATATAACTCTTGCTTTTGTAGTTGTCTTGCCGCCTCACACAGCTTTTATTCAGCCTCACGCAGAACCCACACAACTTACCGTTCTGCGTCACACAGAACCAATATGCCCGTCTCCCACGGTTACAGCTTGAATCACACAGCTTGTACTCCTTTAAGGGTTGTATCGCACAACACCTCTTTGGTCTTGATTGAATCACACAATCAATTCTGCTCCAGCCGCCTCTCGCGACCCAGATCTGTCTCACACAGACCTGCTGGAACGATCTCTCTCAGATCGTAAATTGGAATTGCCTTCAATCTTCACTTCAGGCCCTTGATTAGTTCTGCTCTGATACCAATTGTTGGAAGAAACAATTGTATCCAGAGATTGCTAAATCAAAACAGCAAGAAAAAAACAAAAAATAGGAAGAACAAGCATAAGTTTTTTCTCTTTTTTTTGGGGGGACAACCCAGACTCTTTTATATTATTAAAAACTCAATATCAAAAGATACAATAAGTCAATAACCGATAACCCTTATTTATAATAAGCCTAAACTTAATCCCCAAAACTCTAAACCTATCTATGGTAACTTTCTCCTAAAATAAAAAACACTTTATTCCATATATAAACTTCCTACCATAATACCAACTAAAAAGAATTAATAAAACTAAAATAATTGACCTAAAATAAACTGGACAGACCCAGATCAGACCCGTGACCCATTGACCCATAACCCACTTCTCTTAATGACCCACAATTAGGATTAACGCCCACGACATAAAATTTACATCATGTTTTAAGGTAACGAAGATCAGGTTCCTTAGCTGAAAACAGTAGATGACAAAATTGACACGCAGACAGAATGAGTTGACATAGAAAGTTACATGTTGCGCGAATCAAACATCTTTTTAGTCTTCTAATACTTTTATACATAATAAATTTGTTGAGTATGAACAAAAAGTTAGTGATATTTCAAAAATAAGCTAAGAGTTGGAAAAAGTTGATATAGAAGGTTTTATGCTTTAACAATACACTTTGGAGCCAACTTTTTAGATTTTACCAATTAGAGATAAAAAAATATCAGGCATCAATCCATTCATAAGTGAGCTGATAAAATCATAATCCATTCAAAATAGCAAAATAATCCCATTAAACAAAATCATAATTACCAAAATGGACAAGAAAATGTTTTGGGTCAAACCCCTCCCAACTTATTTAGACCCCCACAAAAGGAACATGTCTTGAACCATTACTCCACATCTACGTAACAAAAGCCTACTCAATGCAACAATCAACTTGATCAGATTATTAAAGAAAACGAAATTGAGAAATAGAAAACATAACATGTTTTCTTACCTCCCCATTTGAAGAGTCAACAATAAGTCCTTTGAGATCGTCTCGAACAACACTTATAGACTTGCGATCTAGGCTTAAAGATGAATGCTGAAACCCAAAAAAGAAAAACTTTTAGCATCCAAAATTGAATACCGAATGAAAAAGAATGCAAGTTCCCTTAATAGATAAGTAGGGCCCAAGTTCCAAAACCAAGATCAGAGTTTAAAACCGAATGAAAAAGAATGCACAACAATACAAAATGATGAGGATCAAAACTCTTACCATTATCCTAAATTGTTGAGTAGGCGAGAAATCAAAATTCACCAAAATCAAGATTAGAATTTATGGGCATCCTCAAATGAAAACAAATGAACTGTTAAGGAAGGGAGATCGAAACCTTTGCATCAATCAACGAGTAACCCCCAGATCAAAAATTGTTACGTTCATCATGTAGTCATCGACTTCAAGAGCATAATTTAAGTGATTCAAAACAATAGAACATGTGAATAGAACGATAAACCTAGAGAGGATCAAAATTGTTACCGTCTTCACTTTGTAGCCCACATATTGAAGATGTTTCCTTTAGCCACTAGAATCAACATCAGATTGTAGGGGAATACTCAAATGAAAACGAACAAAAAGTAACTAGTTACGTAACGATGAACCAAGGGAGGGTCAAAAGTTTTACCTTAATTGCCAAGTGGCTAACGGATAAAAATTGCAACATAATTCTGTAGGCACCAAAATCAAGATTATAACTTAAGTGACTGCAAACAAATGAAACTTAAATAGAATGATAAACCTAGGAAGGGTCATAATTATTACCTACATCAACATTAGATTGTTATGAAAACAAACAAACAGTAACTATTTTTACATAACGATAAACCAAGGGAAGGTCAAAACTTTTACCTTAATCGCCGAGTGGCCCACATATCGAAATTGTAACCATAATCTTGTAGGCATTAGAATCAAGATTAAAATTTAAGTGACTGCAAACAAGTGAACAGTTATATAGAATGATAAACCTAGGAAGGGTCAAAAGTATTACCTGCATCATGAGTAGCCCAAGGATCTAAATCGTTTCCTTTTCATCACGAGAATCAACATCAAAATTTGAGGGCTGCAATGAACAGGGCCGGCTTTACGTTTTTTGGGGCCCCAATCAAACAAAAAAATAGGGCACTTTTCAAAAAAAAAATTATTAAAACCCTCATTCTTTATCTGGGCTTGAGACTAGCAATAATAAACTAAAACTAAAATATTTATAGTTTGCAGAGTTAGATTTTTTTAATTATATATTGTGTATGTATAGGTGTTTTTATTAAATGTATTTTTCTAGCTTTATATGATGTAAATTTGTTAATGGAATATCCATTTTTTAAAATAGGGCTTTGTGGATTTGTAGTGAGACTAAAAAATTTAGGGTTTTGTGGATTTGTGGTTTTTTAAAAGGTAGGCCCAATTTTTTTTAAATGGGCCCTTAATCGCTGATGAAAACGAACGAAGAGTTGTTACAAAACGATAAACCAAGGGAGAGTTAAAATTGTTACCTTAATCGTTGTTCGCCCACATATCAATATTTTACCTAAATCGTTGTAGTCTCCAGAATCAAGATTAGAATTTAAGTTAATGAAAACGAATCAACAATAATATAAAATTAATAAACCAAGGGAGGGTCGAAAGTGTTACCTTCGTCACTAAGCGGCCCATAGATTGAAATTGTTTCCTTTTGTCACCAGAAGACAATCAAAGAAAATGAGTGAAAAGTTATATTGAATATTAGTGATTGATAAACCAAGGCTGGGTCAAAATTTGTTACTTTAATCGCTAGGTAGCAGCATGCAAGATGAATTTGTTACCTTACTCTAGATGTCGGAAGGAAGATCATGTTGGATCACAGCCTTTGATTAGCAGGTTAATCAACAAAAGAATATAGAACAGAAACTAGAGAACTCTTGATGGAATATTTTCAGATACTTTCATTAAACATAAAACACACTTAAATAGACTCGAAACATGCATACGTGGGCAACCATCCACATCCTACCACTAACCCATGATCCCACTCATCCATGATCTTCTACCACTAACATAATTCATACTAAACTTGCTGAACAATAAAAACATATAACAAAATAAAACACTCCTAATGACTTAACTTGACCCGTAAAATAAGACCCGTCAAGATTAACCCAACATTCACCCCCTTAATCTTGATTCATTTCTAACATCAAAGCAAAGTCGGTTCTTCCTCTTGGATCAAGTTAGCTTCATTTTCTTTATCCTTCCATTTTGTGCACTCGTAGCTAAAATGCCCAAATGTTCCACAATCATAGCAACGAATCCCGCTCTTGTCACCACGACCTCTTCCTCGGCCTCGTCCACCTCTTTCTTTGTTTCTTCCACGGCCTCTTCCTCGTCCACTACTCTCACCATACCTTTGTTCACTTGCTAACAAAAGTGTTTCTTGACCTTCTTCATCACCTACGAGCCTTTCTTCATAAGTTTTAAGCCTTCCAACAGCCTCCACAAATGGCATTTTTGTAAGATCCGCAAATTGTTCCATAGGAGCAACAATAGGCAAATACTTTTTTGGGACCGAATTGAGAAACTTTCGAACTATCTCCTCCTCTTCAATAGTTGAACCAAGACTTTTGAATCGAGCAACAATAGCACTTATCCTACCCGCAAAATCATTGATTGGTTCGGTTTCCTTCATCTTTAGCATCTCGAGTTCGTTCCTTAAATTTTGCAACCTTGCCTTTTGCACCCGTTCTTCTCCCACATAACGAATCTTGATTGCTTCCCAAACATCTTTCGCATTCTCGTGTTTGGAAACCTGCAAAAGAAGATTTTCGGGGAGAGTTTGATAGATTAAACCTTTCGTAGTAAAGTTCTTCTCATCAACCTCATCTTTGGTTATGGCATCCCAATGGCCATAAGCTTTCAGCACGGTCTCCATCATGATAGACCATGTAGTGTAGTTGGTCTCGGTCAACTTCGGACACTGAAATGGTACAGCGGTACCTTGATCACGGACAGCAAGCTCCTTACCTTCTCCTGACATCATTCTTTCTGCTCTGCTTTCTGTTTTCTTTCACTTCGGTCTTCAACTGTTTTAATCGGACTAGTATGTTGCTGGAGTAACAGCTTAAACGGTCTTCTCGATCTCTTCTTTGGTCTCTTGCTGTGATAAACGAACTATGTTGCTGCAGCTTTCTCGGTCTTTTCTTACGGTCTTTCTTTCTCTTCTCGGTCTGGTCTCTTTCAAGCTACTGGTGGCAGCTTAACAGTCTTCACGGTCTTCTTTCTTCGGTCTTAATTTGCTGCTGTAGCATTCGGTCTTTCTTCACCCTCTTGCTGTGTTTTACATAAAGAAAACACCTCCTACACGAGCCTAACCAAGCTCTGATACCAAATGTTGGATCACATTCTTTGATTCGCAGGTTAATCAACAAAAGAATATAGAACAGAAACTAGAGAACTCTTGATGGAATATTTTCAAATACTTTCATTAAACATAAAACATACTTAAATAGACTCGAAACATGCATACGTGGGCAACCATCCACATCCTACCACTAACCCATGATCCCACTCATCCATGATCTTCTACCACTAACATAATTCATACTAAACTTGCTGAACAATTAAAACATATAACAAAATAAAACACTCCTAATGACTTAACTTGACCCGTAAAATAAGACCCGTCAAGATTAACCCAACAGATCAGAATTTAATGGCAATCTAAATTGAGTTATACTTTTTAGTCATTGAGTAGCCCAAGGATCTTGTCACCTTCAATCCTTTTGTTACTAGAATCCCGATCAAATTTTTAAGGTAATCTCGAATGGAAACAAGTGAGCAATTATACAAAACCATAAACCAAGGGAGGGTCAAAATTCTTACCTTAACGTTAAGTAGTCCACGGGTCGAAATATCAAGATAGCCCCGTCAAACAAAAGCATAACTAGCAAAACAATGGTTCCCGGTCTAACCAAAGCTGACTCATTTTGAGTTTTAAGCCCAATAAAAGGAACACATTTTGGCCCATCCCACATTGTGATCTTGATTAAAGCAGCCTACTTAATGCAGCAACCACCTTCATCAAATTAAATGAAGCTGGTAAACAGGAAAACATTACATGAATAATCACTTACTCTCCATTTGAAGAGTCCACTATCTCCAACAACAGTTATAAGCTTGCAATCTGAGCATAAGGATGAATACTATAACTACAAAAAGAATAAAATGGAAAGGTTAGCAAGATGAGTCAACCTGGAATCTTTTTGTCAAAAGATATAATATTTTCATAAATAAGTATTACGTCAAATACGATCACAAAATTTAATAATTATCTAAATTACTATGTCAACCAACCAACCTCAGATGAAGGCAAGCTTTACCTCTATCCCACAACATAAAGAGGCTGCTCCCAAGGAGACCCCGGCTCACATCAGCTGAACGTGTCAACAGCACTTCAATAATTCTGCTCCCATGGGTTGAGCAGGTCAACAACAGATTAAGGGCTTTAGTTACAGCATATTAGGCTGTTTTTGCTTGTGTTAGTGGTTTAAAGTGAGTGGGTCATTATCTCTATTTTGAGGAGCAGTACATGCATGTCTTTTGATTCATTGAGTATTTATGTTTGAAGTCTATGAATGAAACAAATGTTCTTGTGTGTGTTCAAGTATATATTCAATACTTCTTTATGGCAAATTACATCTATTTACTCGTAAGTGTTGAGTCTATAATTAGGAGACTAAACCAACATTAAGAGCATCTAAAGACACCCCAAAACAACCTAAAGCATCTAAATTCTCCCTAAATTTACTTGTTCATTTACGTCTACATTAGTTGCCAAAATCAACATCAGAATTTATGGGCAATCTTGAATGAAAAAGTTATACAAAACAATAAACCAAGGGAAGTCGAAACTCTTACCTTAATCGCTGAGTAGTGCACATATCAAAATTGTTACCTTGATCCTTCAATTTCCAGAATTAACATCAGAATTTAAGGGCAGTCTCAAATGAAAACAAATAAATAATTATACAAAACCATTAACCAAGGAAGCTTTGAAATTGTTACCTCAATGGCTGAGTAGCCCGCAGACTGAAATTGTTACCTTAATCCTTTAGTCATGAGATTCAACATCAGAAATTTAAGTCAGTCTCGAATTAAAACAAATGAGAGTTCTATAGAACACTAGACCAAGGTAGGATCGAGATTGTTACCTTAATCACTGAGTAACCCACTGGTTGAAATTGTTACCTTCATCATTTAGTCACCAGAATCAAGATCAGCTTTAAGAATAATATAGAATGAAAAAAAAGACAGCTATACTATGAACGACAAACAAAGAGGGTCGGAAATTGCTACCTCAAGTGTTCTAGTACCTATGTTTCAGTAGCCAAATTAAGGATAACCTCAAATGAAAACAAACAAAAGTTTACAAACCAAGGGAAGCCGAAACTCTTACCTTAATCGCTAAGGTAGTTCACATATCAAAATTGTTACCTTAATCCTTCAATTGCAAGAATTAACATCAGAATTTAAGTGCAGTCTCAGATGAAAACAAATGAATAAATATAAAAAACCATTAACCAAGGAAGGTTTGAAATTGTTACCTCAATGGCTGAGTAGCCCACAGACTGAAATTGGTACCTTAATCCGTTAGTCGCGAGATTGAACATCTGAAGTTATGTCAGTCTTGAAGAAAAACGGATGAGAGTTATAAAGAACAACAAAGCAAGGGAGGATCAAGATTGTTACCTTAATCACTGAGTAACCCACTGGTTGAAATTGTTACCTTTATCATTCAGTCACCAGAATCATAATAGGCTTTCAAGAGTAATCTAGAATGAAAAAATGACAGTTATACTATGAACGATAAACAAAGCATGGGTCGAAATTGCTACCTCAATTGTTCTAGTACCTATTTTTTGTGGCCAAATAAAGGATAACCTTAAATGAATACAAATGAAAATTTATACTGTACATTAACCAAGGGATGGTCAAACATTTACCGTAATCGCTAACTACCGTCTACCCCACAGATTGAACTTGTTACCTTAATTCATTAGTCTCCAGACTTAATATCAGAAAGTTATACAGAACCTCAAATGAAAACGAATAAAAAGCTATACGAAATAATCAACCAGTTGAGCATAAAAATCGTTACCTTCAATGGCTGTCTCCAGACTCAATATCAGAAAAACAGATTGAACTCATTTCCTTAATCCTTCAATCACCAGATCATTGTCACATTTTGGGCAATCTGAAATAAAAACAAACAAAAAGTTAAACAGAACAATCAACCAATAGAGTGTAGAAATCTTACCTTCAATAGCTGAGTCTCCAGATTCCAACATCAGAACAATCAGATTGCACTTGTTACCTTAATCCTCTAGTCGCGAGATTCAACATCAGATTTCAGAAGGCAATCTGAAATGAAAACAAATAAAAAGCTATACAGAACAATCAGCCAAAGGAGTGTAGAAATCGTTACCTTCAATCACTGCATAGCCAGCAGATCAAAACTGTTGTATCAGTCCTTCAGTCGGCATAATCAAGGAATTTAAAATCAGTCTCAAACAAAAACAAACAAAAGTTATATAGAACAATCAACCAATGGAGAGTAGAAATCCTTACCTTCAATCGCTGAGTCTCCAGATTCCAACATCAGAACAATCAGATTGAACTTGTTACCGTGATCCTTTAGTCACCGGACTCAATACCACAATTTAGGGCAATCTGAAATGAAAACAAATAAAAAGCTTATAAACAGAATAACAACCAAGGGAGTGTAGAAATCATTACCTTCAATCGCTCAATCCCTCAATCGCCAAATAGCCCAATGTTCGGAGAAGAAGAGCTTCAACAGTCAGACCAGCGCTTCATGGAGAGTGATTTTAACTTCCGATGATCGTCGGCGAACAGATAGCCATGTTTGGGTGGTCCGGTGATGGTGTGTCGGCGAGGTCACCGTTATCCGGAGGCTCGCCGGAGATCCGACTAAGGGCTTTGGTGTGGCTTTTAGGGTTTAGATGTGTTTATATAGTGGATGATTTTGCAAGGATTTGACAGATTTTCATCATTTCATGTGACCGTTGCGGAGAATATCAGGGGACGATTTGGGGGGAAATTACATCATCACGATACGGGTCGGGTCGTACTACCCGGATCTGCTTGATTTGATTCTTTTTTTATGAGATCATTTCCTTTTATACAAAATCTTCAATTAGATTCTCTTCTAGATTATTTTAAAATTAAAATTTAATATTAACATTTTAAATTTCGTTTTTTACCTGTTCAGATTATATAACTAAGATTTATGTTTATTTAATATTAAATTTGTGCATTCATTTTATAATATATAATTAGTTTTTTTTTTCAAGGGTCAGCCATATTTTAATGATTTTTTTCTTTTTTTCGAAACTACGATTTCTTTACTCTTGTGTGAGTTCAACTCAAGACACCGAGACCTAGGCATTTTAAAAGATTTTTGCCTCGGTCAATAACATAATTGTTTTAAGGATATTTCTGAGATTCAATGATCAAAGGAAAAAATGTTTGAATATAATGAGATTTAATTTAATTCTTACTAATAAATATAAATGTGTTCATAGTATAGGCTCCCTTAATATTTTTCTCTTATAACTTTTGATGAATATTGTTTTCCTAATTTTGGGATATACCGATGTGACGTGGATTATTTTATCAACGTGTCGGTATAAATTTCATTCAAAACGGATCCATGCGTAATAATGTACAAGTTACTAAAGCCTAAATGTACAACCGTCAATGCTATTTCAAAATTTTATTGTTTACGGTTTTTTTCTGGTATAACTTCTAGAATTAATATTATATTTTACAAAATGTTGTATATACGTTGAGTCGTGTTTATTTTTTTCACTATATCGACTTGAGCTTTTTACGAAACTAAGTTACCGACAATAATTTTCTTTCAAATCGTATACCAATGTACGTATTTTTTTAATTGTCTAGCATTTTGTTTTTATATGCGTGGCATTTTATTTTATTTTAACACTTTTATTGTAAAAACATTTGAAAATATAAAATCACGAATTACAATACCGCGAAGTGCTGGTGTAATACTAGTTTCTTACATAACCGTGAGAATATCTTTTTTTTTAATTGTACCTTATGTTTTGTCACCTTACCTTTAATCGTATCATATTTTATATATTAGATTATCTTACATCATATCACATAGTTTCATATCATATTAACTTTTTATTAGCATTTACGTAAATTGTTTATTTTTATATCATCGTTAAACTCTAAATATTCACACATAACTTATATTCGTTATAATATAATTCAAGAGAAATACATCTTTAATTCCTCTCATTATTATCGTTGCGACCAATCATAATAACTAGTATTTACTATTATACTAGTAAGGAACCCGAGCGATACGACGGCAATTTACATGTGATACTCAAAATACACAATCAACATTTCTCTTGAGGTTGCTCAAAAATTAACATGTTTGACTTTAAAAGTCATATATAAATAGGACATGCAAAAGAATAACATTCAAAACAATCTGGCCAATACACTCCTTCATCTTGGGTGTCTGATTTCTAAATGAAACCACGGTGCTTGACCCGGGAGCTGCAAATAATATGGAGCACCAAATTAAACAAATACTCCAATAGAACATTCTGTGCTAAACAAGAATCATCAATATGAGCCTATTGATATTTGGTATATCTTTCTGCATTTTGAAACATTTATCCTACTAATATATAGAACATAAATTAGATGTAACATTTGCAAACCTAAATCAGAGATACACACATAATCAAAGCAGCAGAAAAAAAAAAAACATACCATGTACCTCAATGAAGTTACCAGTACCAACATCAACAAGAACTTTTTCCAGCATCATCTATGGTTCAAGAAATTACAAAGGGGTGGTGTGTCATAACACAATGATAATAAACTTCGTTATAATGGCTTTACAAAAGGGCAGCCATGTATACGTTTTCATAGAATCCTCAGGTTTCAAAAGTCTAAGAAATAATGTTTAAAAGAATCAAAAGATATAAGTTCAAGACTCTCTTGCTTGTGTTATTCAAATGTAAATTAAGGTAATGAACATATTAATAGATCTCTTTATTGAATCTTATACAGTCAAGAAGTATATTATGATCAATATACTTCTGCCACTAATGGTTAAGTACAAATATTAATCAGAAATTCATGAGCTTGCCTAATTGAAATACCAAAAATTTGCCTCCTCTGCTCTTTGTTGCCATAAAAGCAGGCTAAGTGATTAAAAATGAAAGGCATGTAAAAAGTCAATAATAGTATTGTGTTCCTTTTTAGGGGCGACATTGCAATGAAACAGAACTATTAGAACCTTAATCCCATTAGCAAAAGCTGAATCAGTTTTTTTTTATTATTCTGAGGCACCTACTTTTATAAAAGTATAATATAACAATGGAACTAAAAATGCAGCCATGAGACCAAACGAGAGATGGTTTAACTGACTTGCATAGGTAACTCCAACAAAATATAGGACTATCATTTGAACATCGCACACAAGTTTAATAACTGCAGTTGCAAATATTCCAGTAAGTGATTTCATTAGATAATGATACAAAGAATATAAAATTCAGTTTGCAAACCTTAATAGGATCATCCTCAAGCAAATTGTAAAATGATAATACTAAGTTGAATGAGTGATCCCCTTAGATGCTGAGATGTTAAGATAATAAAATATAATAATAACATATGAACATTATATAAACAATAATTCATATTAGATGAATTGAATCTAGATAAGAAGACTAACCACAATATACTAATCGAAGCAAGCATTCTCGAGTCTCATGATAATTATCTAACCCAATCGCCTTCTGTAGTATGCAAATAATTTGGAAAGTGTCAAAGTAATCACCATAAAATCAAAACAATGAAACTTTTATATTGTAAATGAAAGAAGAAGGCGTGAATCAATTAAGTGAGTAGAAATAATTAAGATAGGTAATTCCTTCAAGAGAAGGAGATGCTTACCATGAATATATATATTTTACCTTCTGGTGACGGACCACCTCCGGAACTTATTCCAAAACATGATTAATGACCCATTCGAAATATCATGTTTCATTACCCTAGACTCATCTTGCACATCCTAATAATCATGAGAATGATCAAGTTAGTAATGACAGATTCTGCAACCATTATAAAGTATCAAAAAAAAGCTCAAAACTTCACTGACACATGAGAAATATTGTTAAGTACCTTATTTTACACATCTTCAACATGATCAGAATCAGATTAACCTTTACCTTTAGTATTTGTCATCACCTCACACTCAAATTGTACTCTTTCTACCATGTCATCATCCTCTGAAGCACTTAGCCTTTCCTGTTAGTATCTGTCATCAGCTCATACTTTATATGTAATCAACCAATTGCATTCATTTCTATCAGCTCGACTTCAAGCTCTTCAAGTTTGGCCTAATACTTTATTAAAAAGATAAAAATGAATAATGATGCAATACATCAACAATCTATGAATGCATGTTAAAGAAGCAGACATTCTCGAGTGACAGGATAATTATCTAACCTTGTCACCTCCTTTAGTATGCAAATAATTTCCAAAGTGCCAAAGTAATCACCATAAAATCAAAACAATAAAACTTCTATAACTGTAATTCTGTAATGGAAGAAGATGTGAATCAAATAATTAAGTTGAAAATATTAACAAGGTAATTCAATCAAGAGAAGAAGATGCTTACCATGAATGTAAACCTTTACCCTCTAGCGAGGGACCACCTCTAAAACTGATTCTAGAACAGGACCACACGAACTACTTTCAATACATTTGAATCTCAATCACGGTAATCAACACATCATACTTTGACAAAATATGATTTTTATATTTTTTGAAGTATAAATAGAGTGTAAAAACACATTAATTTTGCATCAAAAACAATTGTAAGGGACAGAATCGATGCAGATTAACAATCCTATGTCAGTGAACTAATCTACCTTACAAATATAGAGAAACAAAATCTAGAACACCACATGTACCTTAAAAATATAGAGAAACAAAATCGAGAACACCACATGTAAAAGCTGGGGAACAAAATCAAGGAGCAAGGAAAGAAAATCATGTTCCAAGCTATTTATTGTTTAGAAATATTTGAGTTAACAAATGAGATATCATATAAACTGTACACAATACAAAAGGCATACCTGTGTCGAATGTGATGATGAAATTACAATGAGAAAAGCCTAAAGACCTTTAAAATATTCAGAAATTGTCAAGTGCTTAGTTAAATTACAACCATCAGTGAGCTAATCAAGGATTTAATCACTCGAACAGCACCTTACAAATAAAAAACAATACAATCGAGCGTTCAGTGTGGAGAGAAGGAGAATAAGGTAGTTGAAACGGTACAACAACGCTTGGACGACCTGATTCAAAAAACACAGAACACAATACACACACATACACGCAAAGCCAGAAAAAACTGAAATGATGATACCGAAGGAAACGAAACCAGATACTTACCTGAGTTTGTGAGTTCCAACTACAACAGCATTGAAGGGGTATTCGATTTTGCCTCGGCGGCTACATATAGATATGGGGTGGGGATTGGAATCGAGCAGGGGGTTTGATTCTGGGTGTTCAAGCGCCATTTAACTGCCAATTGAAGGCAGACAGACGCTCACACGAGAGAGTGGCTGGAATGAAATGGGGGGACGACGGTAAAAGGCGGTGACCTCAAGGGGAGCGTCTTACAAATAAAGGTTAATTTTTAATTTTGCCTATCCACTATGTATTATATTATATAGTAACATAGATAAAATAACAATGGGTTAAAATTGGAAATTCACTTATTTTGTAAGACTCGCCCCTTGGCTCTCTGCAATTGCCCAGGTGAAACGTCCATCGTCGGTCCATTAATGGCGTTCATCGTCGGAATATTAATGGCATTCATCATCGCAATTCAAACTCAGAGGCGTTCATTTGTTACGAGTCATTCTCAATTCATTGTAGATGGCAGTGAATAGTCGGTTGTGAGTCTCTTCAATCGGCTGTTACAAGCCCTTCTCCTTCAATTTCCGTTCAATCATAAATCCTCTCGACTATAACATCTGCTGTGACCCAGCGTCATTTCTTTGTAAAACGGTTGAGACACAGGGCAGGAGGGGAGATGTAGGGTTTCAAGAAACATGAGCAGAATATGAGGGTAAAGAACTAGAAGAAGGTGACATTAAAGCCATTTCTTTTAATCCATTTCAGCTATATCACCGCACCGCCCTTCCAAGTCTTCGTCTCCCGTCCTCAATTACATGCTTCAACACCCCCCCCCCCCCCTTTCGTCTTCCACTTGCTGTCAATTACAAGTAAATACCAAACTCTACAAATAAACCTTTCTTCCTTTTCAACTCCCTCCTACCTTGGCTGATTCTTACATTCTTTTTTATAATTTCTGAAATCAATTCTATAAATTTGTAGTTTTCATTGTTTATCTATCGTTTTTTTCCTCAGGTTGTAAGCACCTTGTTGTATCTCTAAATAATTTCTTTTTTTAATAAAACTCTATATTAACCAGGTAGCTTCAATGGCAATTCCTAAGATAATAGCAGGAGAGCGGTTAAGATATTTTCTTACAGTTTTGATAAAGATATTTGAATTCTAAAGATCCCGTGTTACCTAATTCATTATTTTACTTGATAAACAGATTGAATTTGTATATGTATGTTAGCTTTTCTTGATGAACAGGTGGCTGGAGTAATGTATTGTAGCCGCTCAATGCTGAGAGTCACTGTCTTGGAGATTAATTAGTGAAGTGTTATTAAACCAGAGATACATTGAGCTAAAATATAATAAATTTATTTGAAGTTCCAGATGCTTGCTTGAAAATTGCTTTAAACATGCTGGTCATTCTCTTTCGACCAATGTTATATATAATTATATATGTGCTTAGGAGAATAAATTCTGTCTTTATTTATGTTTTTTATCTATGATTTTTTGAACAATATATATGTATATTTGGTGCATTAATCAACTAAAATTCTTTCATTTTATGTGGTACTTTTAAAGTAATTTCTTTATGTGATTCAATACTTGCACTTGAGTTTAGTGTTTATAAGTCAAAATATGCACACTAATAAGGAATGACAGTTAGCATGTACAAGAACCAAATGTTAATGATAAAACATAATGATATAAATGCATATATTTTATGTTATGTCCCTAGGGTATTTAACATCCACTTTGTTAATTTTCATGACATGTGGGAAATATTTTGATATGCAACCTGAGAAGATTTGGACAACCTTCAAAGAACAACTTGATGCTAGCACCCACTTCTAGAACATTTCCAGAAGCAGACAAATGAAAAGATAAATGAGACCTTGGATGTGCAGGCATAGATTCACAAAAAAAGATATGTAAATAAAATTGCAAGGAGTATTTATCACCCCGAAAATCAAGTGTTTATGTGCAACTTTTACGTGATGTTGGCTATTTTAGACTTTTCTATTTTAACTTTACATGGAAAAACTCTATTGAAAATGGATTTGATTATACTACCGTACACATGATTGTAAATGAGCTTAATTATATTACTGTAGAAAATTTTATTGGTTTTGCACGTATTGATGGAAATTGTTAGCACATTAATTTTTCTTATGTGAACTTGACTACTTGCTTTAAATGATTGTTGTGTTTAGGCATATGAACTTGCAGATTAAATTACTACTTTTCAACTTTCATATTATTTTTGGTTATGCTTATCATTATATGGAACAACAATTAGAATATGTTATGATGAACTATATGTATTGCTTGGATAGTACTTTGAATCGTGTGAAACCCACAGCGAAGCGCAGGGAGTTTTCCAAGCCAACCGTTTGGATCCGACCTGGGTGGAAAAAAAACCCAAAACATGCACAGTGCTGACATTCGGTGACATTCAACACCTAAATGTTGAAATAAGGTAGTTGCTATATTTTCGTAAACTATAATCCTGGTTGGTCACTGTTATCTCTGCATTTTAATATGTGGGCTTGTATCATACTATCATGCATTAAATATAGTTCAATTGATGTAAGTTTAACACTAAATATTATGGAACAGAGACTTTGATGGAAATGATTTGAGGCAGCAGTGGTTAGCAAATTACAGAAAGATGTTAATTGAAATGGGAATGTGGTTTCTCTTATCGCAGTTTAGTGGTGTTGTATCTCACTTTCATTTGGTCAACTTCATGCGTTGCGCCTGCTTATCTTTGTTGTTGTTCATTCATTTGATTTTAGGTGTTTATATACAGTTTTTATGTGTTAGCTGAAACAATCTGCCGACCTTATTAACTTTTGAATCCTATTTTGATTTTTAATTAATACAAGATATCTTTAGTATTTTGATGTTGCTAATTAAGTTGCATAGGATCCAAAATGTTAACTTAAGAAGAGTTTCAATGATCTTTTAAGGGGTATTAGCACAAATCGAGGAGCTAGAATTCTTATGTGGACTTATGTATCACTTTCCTATTTGTAAAGAGCCAACGGCTATATGAAATTTCCCAAGAAATTGTTTATATTAACCCCAACCGGATAAAAGTAGCATGAAAGCAAAGTAGCATGAAAGCAAAGAGATTGTTTATATTAACAACAAACATAGATCTTTTAAACATATTCAAATCTTAAACTGTTATAGAAAGAAAAACAAGTTATCCTTTAAAAATGAATGATCTAGAGCTACAGGTTGAAAATTTACCAAATTAACTTTTTCTACCTTTGTGTTAATCTGCTTAGTGGTAGTTGTTGAGAACATTACAAAGAAAAATCGGTAAGAGATAATAAACTTGGTAGTTATGGTTGATTATTCCCAAGTGGACACAATTCATTTTTGATAATCAGGCAACCTTGAGGAAGCTATTGAGTATCTCACCGAGGCGATTCTGCTTAATTTTTTTCTACTATCATGCATGCCAACGGAGGCAAATTCAAGTTTTAAACTTTTACTATCGTTTATGTTATTGTAATTGCTTCTATTTGATATCTGTGATATGGCATGGTATTTGAGAAGCATTGCTTGATTTTTATTTAAATTATTTTGTTGTTTGACTTGTAAACAAATGTATAAAATGGTAGAGGTTTGTTGTTCATTATTAATGGTGAAAGCGATTACAAAATTTTTAGTTAATATTGATGGAAGACCCTTTATAAGCTACAAGATCATATGGACAAAATAGATGTTTTGTAGCGAAAGTATGAGGTCTTGCTCTAGAGCTTTTTGGGGTACTTGAGATTTATGAAGATTTTGGGTTTCTTTTATTTAGGTACATTTTAACTTGGTTTGTTTGTTGATTAATTTACAGAAATATAGGTTTGATTATAAGTGAGAAATGCGCAGTTAGAGGGAGAAAAAGCTAAAATTGATTTTCAATTATCTGACAATAAAGGCGGAGATTGTGGCGAAGCTGATTGTTAATGCATTGTTGTAATGGTTCTTTTCCATTGCGAGGTATTGAATTAACACAACATTAGCTTAGTCTATGATAATTCTCTTCCTGATTTACTTATTATTTACATTTATTTTTTCTTCTTTTTAAGTAAAAGTTAAGAATTGGTTCTGAATCAAAACGTTTGTATATATATTTGGTGTTAATTTAATCAATAAAAAAAATGGGAAGAAAGTTTTTGAAAGAAAAAAAAAAGAGAAACCATGAATGACATTTCTTGTATGCGTGTGCTCGTGAATATTAAACCCATTTCATTTTATCTATCGGTTCATATCTACTAACTTTAGTGTATATTTATGTGGGTACTTATTTGTTGTTGGATGAAGATTAGAGTACATACAATACCAAGTGACAAAATATATTATGGATCACGCATGAATGAAGCTTCTACAATGTAATCTTCTCTGAAATAGAAGTAAAGAATCAACAGTTAAAAGCTACAGTTCCAACACACATGGTATCATGTCATGGCACATCATCAGAGTTATTCATAGTATGCATGCATATGTACAAGTACACACACATAAAGCATCAAATAACATTTGTTTTAATTTCAAACTTTGTTTTGTTATCTTACTATGAGAGTTCATTTATTTGGTAATTGATTACTCTCTAAATGGTTGTCTTGGATCAGTTTGTTGGTTTGAGATCAAATTTCTATAGTTTAATTGATTAGTGCATTTTGCTACTCGTATTCATTTCTCTTTAATCCGTTTTTATTGAGTGTGATTATAATTTTGGTCGATGTTTGTGTTTGTGTGTTTAGATGATGTATTATAATTGATCTGAGCTTGAGCTTGTTAAATGTCTCTTTAGTTCTGCTACTTTAATTATTGTATCTGATTTTTGGATTAGAGCTTGTGTAATTCAAGTTGTATTTGGGTGATTATGCAAGTTGTGATAATATTATAAGCACAATAAATTGGGATCCATCCTAACAATGGTTTATGTCATTACAAATCAATGTTTAAAAGATCAAAATTAGAAATTGTTAGTTTGCAAATTACATTTGCCATACATGAACCTTTTATTTTTTTAATACTATATAAATTGTTCAACCCGCTGCATCACGCGGGCTCACCACTAATTATAGAAATAAATAAGATTTTAATTCATTGTAAAAAGAATTGTAGTTATAGTTATTATCAGCATTATAATTATAAATATTTATTTATTGTTATTACATATAATTGTTATATTAAAAGTTATTCATAATCACTCAAAATTATTACAAATTTCATTTCCTTTCCATGAAAGAAATGCATGACTGATTTATATCTTTAAAAATCCACCAATGATCTAACGGCGAGATCTAGTCGTTAATCCATTTATGATTTTGTCATCATAATTTGGTGATTGTTTGCATTAGTGATTTGTTGACAATGTATCCATCCATCGATGATCGTTTGGTGAGGTTTTTAGCTATTTTTGGTTTCTCTATAAACCTTCACCGACCTATCACAAACGACTCCAACATGCACCGTATGATTTCTGGCAGATGTGCCTGTTGATGAAAATCCTCTTATTTTTAATGGATTCTGGTTATAAAAACTTGGTGAAATTTGGTGTGGTAAATTCATTTAGTTGCATACTCTCTAGAAGAAAAATCTTAGGAGAAATTAGTGTAGCTATTATTAGATTTGAACAATGCTTGGAGATACTAGTAACGCTTTTGTTCATCCCGATGAGCCAATATAAAAATAGCTTAAAAAGAAAACTAATGGATATTTAGTTTAAATGGGTTGAATAATGAATACTTGAATGGGTAATACATTTTCACCGATGATTTAATGAGAAAAACTAATGGATATTTAGATTTTGTTGGGATGTGCTTTAATTTTAAAGTTTGCTTAACGTATTTAAGAGGAGAGAGAGCCGTCTCGAGTTCCTCGTAATTTTGGTTGCCACACCAGATTTTTTTCAAATTTTCCAGGCTTTCTTCGTTTTGCAAGATGTTAGTCCTGTTTTTCCCAGCCACCAAACACCCCCCCCCCCCCCTTCCCCCTCCCTTTCCGTTTTTCCTAGTGCGTAGTAGAAGTTGTACAGTGCAACTCCCAACATACAAAATCAATAGGCGGTGCCCAGTGAATGTTCACAGGGCCAGGGAGTTAAAATTGAGGTCGTTGCGGGTGGTGGTGCTCCCACCTAAGGCTGGGTTTTCCCA
This sequence comes from Flaveria sonorensis, assembly GCA_025506505.1. Lineage (NCBI taxonomy): Eukaryota > Viridiplantae > Streptophyta > Magnoliopsida > Asterales > Asteraceae > Flaveria > Flaveria sonorensis. The sequence continues at coordinate 47,773,444 of CM046431.1, read as the reverse complement.
AACGCACCCCGTGCACGATATTGTTCCTCTAAAAATGTTGAATTGCCTCTACCATAGCAAGTTTTTCGCTAAAGTCACTTAAAGTATGTGTCCCAAGTCACTCAAACTTTATTATTTGTTCTGATCCTATATAATATTTTTACAAATATTTTTTTTTTTAATTTAAGTTAGGAAATTAAACCTACATGAATTTTAGTTATTAATAAGTAAAAAAATTTCTAATTTATTTGAATTAGGAGGTAGCAGCAAAGAAAAAAAATTCGTGACTTAAATAAAAAAGTTTTGAAATTTTTGAATTTAAGTTAAATTGGACTAAAACAATCACGAAATATTAACTAAAATTTATATATGTTTTATTTGCCTAACTTGATTTTGAATTTTTTTAGCATTTATAAAATTATTACATAGAATTAAAACAACTAAGAAAGTCTGAGGAACTTTAAAGAGACAAAAAAAACTATAAGTGATTTTAATTGAACGTAAACTTGTACCCACTATTGGCAAAAAAAAAACAACTAATGAAAGTTAAGTGAATATTCTCCTATATGTTAAATATGCAAGTATGATGAGCATAAACGTTACTTTAGTTTTTAGATTGGCTACATTAGTTTTTCCACTTTGTTTTTTTACCCCTCCCTAAACATGTTTATAGAAAGAGAAAAAGGGAGGAGAGAGTGACCCAACTTCGGCTCCGTTTGCCGCATACCATCTCTGCCGCCTATCATCTCTACTGGTTGCAGTTGATTCGTTGTTGTCACGATGACGATGACGATGGCGATGGCGATGGCGGTAGAGAACCTTCCGTTTCCCACTAGATCGGCGCGATGGAGGCGGTTGCGCTCCGACGGTTTGTGGTCTTGGCCCCGCGGTTGTCGCCACCGCCGGCTAACGCCGGCTTGTAGCCCCAGCTTCCCCTTCATCATTCTCGGTGCCAATCGTTGTAGTACAGGCCGTTTATGGCCGTTTCAGAGCTTCTTTATGGTGATGGCGGTGGGAGCATGGCGATGGTGGCGGTGGCGCTGCTTTCTCTCCCCGGTAACTTTCTTTTCTGTAGGTTTAAAGCCGACTATTTTCGGATCTACTCGATTCAGCCGTGCTTTAAATCATTGCAATAGTTGTGGTGCCTATTGCCTCCCTGCCTCCTGTTCTGGTTAAGGTCGGGCCGACGATTGGTTTCTAACTATCCTGGGCTCCGTGATGATGTCCGAAAGCTCATCTGAGAGTTAGGGTTTCAATTAACCCTAATAGTTTGTTGGACCTATGGGTTTTTTATGCTTGGTTGTTGTTTTTCTTTTGATTGGGATTTTGTTTTGGGTATTTCTAATCTAAACCCTCAATCTTGGTTCTGGTTATCGAACGATGATGATGGACAAGTCGCCCTTAAACCTTAATATTTTATTTTTGGTCTGTGGCGGTGGTGCATGTTCCGGTATTCGTAAGTCGATGATGATTACGACATGTAATCTGAGACCCATGTCCCCGTGTTAGTTTTCGTTGATTGTTTGAAGTCATTAGGGTCTTGCATTGATTCGTTTCCGGTTTATTGATGATGGTGGCTATGGTACATCGATGATTGTTGCCCTGAGACGTCACTGAATCGGTTATGATTGCGGACCTCTTTGGTTGTAAGCATTGCTATGATGACTGTGGTAAAAGATGGTTGTTTGGCGTGGCAATATCAATGATGGCATGTGTGGTATTCTACATTTGCAACCTGATTTGCAGTCATGATAACCTAATACCGGATCTGAGCCTAATTGTTCTTATTTTTGAAATAATATTGTTTTTCTTTTGGTTGTGTTGTTAACATATATATTAATTAACGTGTTATAGCCGAATTTGTGCTTTTTTAAAAGTAATTATTTTATATGGCTTTAATTTGGTTTTGTTTATGTGTTTTGAGGTAAATTATATTTGTTTAACAATCATGCATCTTTGGCTAAGTTCGTATTGTAAAAAAAATACGATGGTAAGAACGTGATGATAGGACAATATGCGTGTATTTAATCCTCAGTTTAACTAATCTGTTATGCGCGCAACGCGCGCACGGTGAATAACACTAGTTGTTATATATATCGTGATATTCACATTATATGTTAGGTGATATATATGTGTGTGTGCCGATCCTTATTTTTCACGAGTCTTTTGAGTTAAATTGAAGTATTTGTTTATCTTTGCATTGATATTTGTTGGGTTGAATGTTGTTACTGGTTGCTCCATATTTCTAAGGGGGTATGTTGTACACATCAAGTCGGATCTGATCAACGATAACGTGACCCTTCGTTGTCAATCAAAAGATGACGACTTGAGATATCACGTGCTTCGCTCTCCACAACTTGAATACGAGTGGTCCTTTTGTGAGACTGTTTCTGGTTCCACTCTTTTTTTCTGTCATTTTTGGTGGGAAAAAATGGAACAAATATTGATGTGTTCAACGTTAGCATGGCTCAATGGTGTTATAAAGATGATTTGGAAGGAAATACGTGTAGATGGGAGATCAAGGATGACGGATTCTACTTCTTTGAACCCCATGTATAGCTTAAGCAGTATCCTTGGAAATTAATACCAAGATAACTCATTTCTTATGGTTGATTTTGTTTCTTCTTAATTTAATAATAAATATATCTTTATAAATTACTTTTGGCTTAAGCACTATTGCACTAATAAAGTGTTATTATGTGGCTTGTTTAAGTAATGCAAAATTAAATATAAAACTAAATTCAATTGACTCATAGTACTTGAGTGAGTTTTACTAATATGAAATATCAATCATCCATACTGATTTTGACGTCAATTCTAGCCCTAACTCATACAAAAACACCATAAAGAAGGAAAACCATCACTATAGAAAAACCCTTAAATAAGCTCTGAACATGAGACTTAAAAGATCTCAATCTTAAGCCATCATCATCGTATCATTACGTATCATTACGTATCATTGGACTAAAAGGGAACAGCGTTGGCAACAAAAGCTAAGGATCGAAAACGTAAATTTACATGTCTCTAACATATATTTTGTACTTTGATTTATACAATTATTCTGAAGATGAATAATAAGTGATGTTAAAAATGTATGTCTATTATATACTCACAAAAATCCAATATGTTTGTGATAGATTAAATACTATACGTATTTATGTTCCATATGCATTGAATTAAAATATATCTTGGGACATTGAAAACATCATTGATTTTAACGTATTATTTTTTACATTCTCTAAGATATATAATATATTATTATGTTTAGATTAATGCGAGTAAACAGGTTTGGGTAATTGACAGTTACACCTTATATTATACCCTTCTCAACCCTTTTTCAAACGTTTTCGGTATGTCAAGAGAAAAAAAATATTTATGTTAGTAATCACACTTAAAGTAACATGACGCATCAGTATGATATTTATAGAGGAGAGGTACTCTTGTAATTGGACTAAAGCACAATGTGTTAAGTCCAATTAAAGTGAGTATATTCTTGGTAGTTGGTAGATCCAAGCTAAGGCCAGTTAATTAGGGAGGCCATTAACCTTCATATATATGTAATTAGAGGTGTATAAAAAACCTATTACTTAGATCTGACCTGATCAAAACTAAACCGATTAATAACAAATAATATAGAAACTGGTTACGGTAACCAAAATAATTGACGATTACAAAGTAGTTTGGAGTTTCAAAACTGAACCAGGTATGAAACCCAGTTAAAAACCGGTTATGACTGATGCTGTAAAAAAAAGCTGTTTATGTCCGTTTCTAGCCCGTTTTTTACCCCCTACCACCACTACCACAAAGATGTACAAATTAACAACCGTGAGATGTAATAGTTTCATCACACCAACTTTTAGCTCTCAAAATCTCTGAAAACGCTCAAAAGCACTTATATGTTCACAACTTTCTAGCTCTCAAATGGCTAGCTCAAGTGATCATACTTAAAGTTTCGTTTGTGTTGGTCCATCAAAATGAACAAATCATAATGAGGGTGGTTCCAACAAATAGGAACAAATATATTTGGGATACAATTGACAAATTCGAAATGTCTAATGGGTCTTTTCGGACTCATGTAAAAATTGTAGTGTTTTGCTTGAACTGGAATCAAACTCCACTATCAAAAGTCACAAAGAGAAACATTGCAAGGTATTGAAACCCATCCGAGTCACAAGTCGAGCACAAATGACGAACTTTTCGCATTTATTTTTCTTATATCTAGTATTTAATTTAATCAGTTATTATTTTTATTAATAATATAAAGTATATAAAAAAGACCAGTTTTTTATGTTAGGATCAGTTAACCAGTCCGGTTATTAACCCAACCGCTTACAATATGTTAAGTTTTTCAAGTATTCCAAACTAATTATTACGAAAACCGGTTTTGGCTATCGCTTGACTTAACCGGTTCTGTTAATATCCGAACCGATAAAAAAACAATATGTATGTGCACCTCTGTATATAATATTAGAACATTTTATTTATTTATATTAATTGATACGTCATGATGATAGCACTATATGTCACATGATCGAATTGCTATTATTACGAGAATCCTATCATATCATATTCACATTACATGTTAGATTATATATGTGTGTATAGTAGGAAAATGTAGTCTTATATTTCATGGGCGATGGGCCTTTTGAGTTGAGATATACAATGGGAAATCTGTTCATCTTTGTATTGATATATCTAGGGTTGAATTTTGTTGACGCTTGCTCCCCGTTTGTAGATGGGTATGCTGTACACATCAAGTCGGATCTGATCAACGACAATGTGACCCTTCATTGTCAATCGAAAGACGATGATTTGGGATATCACACGCTTCGCGCTCCAGATCTTGAATACGAGTGGTCATTTTGTCAAGGGTTTGGTGGATCCACTCTTTATTTTTGCCATTTTTGGTGGAAGAATGTTGAACAAATATTTGATGTGTTCAACTCAAGGTCGTCTCAATGGTGTTATGAAAGTCGTGCGAAAGGAAATACATGTAACTGGGAGATCAAGAGTGATGGATTCTACTTATATGTCAATCACTCATCTTGGAGGAAGCAGTATCCTTGGAAACCCAAAGCATACATAACGGATTTTATTTCTTATGGTTGATTTTGTTCCTTCCGAGCTGATTAAATAAAATTCTGAAAAATAAAATCCATTTTAATTTGACTTCTAACCATTTATTTCAAGTAATGTGCTTGCATTTCTCATATTAGCATACTTCTTTTTTATTTTTTTGGAAAATCACATTAGTATATCTTATTTAATGTAAGTTTTTGTACATAACATATAGTGAGAGAAATAAATATACAATTACTGTAAGATGGTAAAAGACTCATTCATGTTAGATGGTAGAAGACTTATTGATATTAATGAATAAGAGATTACAATATATAGAATAAAAATTGGCCCGTGGGCTCATACTAATAAACCTAATATCTAATAGTGTATTTATGGTCATACACACCATGGGTAAATCTATTTATGGTCTAATGTGGTAAACAACTTTAGGTAGTTGGCTCAAGTATCACCTACTACGATACACATCCAATACTCAAGACACTTTTGATCCATTTCATATTGTCTCATACTTGAATACGCGGCCCGTTTCAAACATTTTGGGTTTGAGGTTTTCCTATCGAGTTATGGATTTTTCTACCATCACTAAGTTCAACCATCTTGGACCAAAAATGTAAAAATGTCACATGCATGTACGACACATGACACATCATCAACCGTTCATGTCATCGAGTAATTGAAGATAAACTCTAAGTTCATGCATCACTAAAAAAATTAAAATAGATACATTTGTATCGTATCAAAACATTTATTTATATTAATTGTTACATCATGATGATAGGCGATAGCATTAAACATTTATTTATATTAATTGTAGTATTATATCATGATGTTCACATTACATGGTAGATAATATATACGTTATATGGCCCTATTTTTTCATAAGTCTTTTGGGTTGAGAAAGCAATGAAAAATCTGGTTATCTTTGTTTTGCTATTTCTAGGATCGAATGTTGTTAATCCTTGCCCCATATTTTTATATCGGTTTGCTGTACACATCAAGTCGGATATCATCAACGACAACGTGACCCTTCGTTGTCAATCAAAAGACGATGATCTGGGATATCATGTTCTTCGTTCTCCAAACCTTGAATACGAGTGGTCGTTTTGTCAGGCTTTTGGTGAATCCACTCTTTTTTTCTGTCACTTTTGGTGGAAAAACGTTGAACAAACATTCGACGTGTTCAACTCAAGTTTGTCTAAATGGTGTTATGAAGGTCGTTCAAAAGAAAATGATTGTAGATGGGAGATCAAGGATGATGGATTCTACTTTGAATTAAATAACAAAGATTGGAGTAAGCAATATTCTTGGAAACCAAGATCTGGAAATCTCATTTCTCATGGTTGATTTTGTTCCTATCATACAAGTAAAATTTTATCATAAATATTTCATGTCACCTGTTTGCATTTTCTCACATCAGCATGTTTTGCATCAATCGTATTGGACCAATGTTAATTACGATGCACGGCAATAACAAACTGTTGTGATTATGTGGCTTTCTGTAACCATGTGCAGCAAATAGAACTAACAAATTCGAGTAACATCACACTATCACAGCATGTTTAGAAAAAGAAGCTGCCCACAAATGTTAAAATCATGTAAGAAAGGTCTGTTCACTTGCCATTTTATTGCACACTTGCAATCACATGAATCGACTTTGAAGGTCCGGATGTTGACAAAAGTTACCAGACTTCAGGACTATTAGACAATATATGTTATTATGTATTACTCAATAGTATAGGGTTTAGAGTGTAATTATGGTTCCTATATATATTCCTTGTAATCTCACGTATTGAATAATAATAGACTGATTACCAAGTTTGTTTTGGTATCAGAGCTCATAACCCTAATCTCTTTTAGGGTTCTGCCGTCACTAACTCTACACAAAGAAAAAAAACGATCAGCAACATCTATTCCCTGCCATATCCTTCTCTCCATTCCACTCGATTCGATCATTCACAATCTTATGGCTCTTATTGCTGCTTTCTCTTCATCCGAGAAGACAACCCATAATTCTCATAAGTTTGGATTCAACCTGACTCCAACCAACTATGGTTACTGAAAGGCAATGATTCAGCCATTCCTTGTTACCAACAATCTTTTTCCTTATGTTGATGGTACAATCCCATGTCCAACAAAAACCATTCAGACCTCTACTTCATCTGGAAAGACAACGAAACAACCACAGTGTCTCAACCAAACCCTAATCATGCAACGTGGGTGTCAAATGATGCACACGTTCGCTTGGTAATCTTGTCAACTATTCAGAAGCCTCGTTTAAGCATGTTCAAGGAGAAACTTCCCGTGAATTATGGTTATCTCTTGAGTGTGCCTATGCACCTCATACCTCGTCAAGGGAATACACGTTGAAAACCCAACTGTTGAGGATTGCTATGAAAGGAGATGAATCCTCGTCTGACTATCTGACTCGTGCACAAGAGTATTCAGATGCATTAGCTAACATAGGTGAGCCTATAAAAGAAAAAGACCTAGCTATGCTATATATCTCAATTCTAATCTTGTTTCTTGGTCTGCTAGAAAATAACGAACTGTATCTAGGTCATCCATAGAGTCAGAATACAAGGCTTTGGCTGATACTGTTGCAGAACTCACTTGGCTTCAAGCTCTTCTACAAGAGCTTCGAGTTCCTGTCAAGACTACTCCTACATTATGGTGTGACAACCTAGGTGCCACATACCTATCATCAAATCCAATTTTTCATGCTCGTACAAACACATGTAGAAGTTGATTTCCACTTCATTCGAGAAAGGGTGGCTCGTGGACAACTTTCAGTTTAGTTTGTATCCACACAGGATCAGATTGCGGATGTTTTCACAAAGCCTCTGTCATCGCAACGGTTTCTGTTCTTAAGATCCAAGCTACAGGTCGTACCTCAGCCTTAGCTTGCAGGAGAATATTAGACAATATATGTTATTATGCATTACTCAATAGTATAGGGTTTAGAGTGTAATTATGGTTCCTATATATATTTCCTTTAATCTCACGTATTGAATAATAATAGACTGATTACCAAGTTTGTTTAGGACGCATTTCACCGGTTGCAAGTGGCATCCATTTTCCAGAATTTATCTTCATTATTTCACAAATCTACACATCAAGACCAACAACTTACTTTCTCAACAAACTTTAGGTTCATCAAACCAGGTCCCTTTATAAACAAACAGTTATTATGTACACAAAGTTTAAGTGTTAGCTAGAAAATAAAGGACTCATACTTTTCATGATGGCCAGGAGACTAAGTAATTGTCGAATGCGAAAATAGAAATGGAAACAACTTCTCTCAAGAATAACTTGCAGCTTGTAGTGCATTTCTTATAGTTATCAATCATGAAAACATCGGTCTATATCACATTTGTTGGGTTAATCTTGACAGGATATGAATTCAGGTCGTTAGTTCTGGGTTACGTTCTGGGTTACGGTTTAGTTGGAGCTTTGTTTTGGATGCTGGGTCAATAAAAGTAGTTGGGTCATGTGCACGTATGTGATGTCATGAATCGAATTAGCAGTTAGCAAGTGGGGTCGGTATTTGTGGTCACCTTTGACTTAGTAGGAGATGGTTCCAAGTAATTAGGAGATAGTTGTTTTGTTATTTGACTATTTATGTAACTTTAAGTTGATGAATCAATTAGAGAGTTTAGGAAGCAGTAAACAATTCTTTACAATATCAATTTTATTATTTTCTTTTGTGAGTTTGTGATTATGTATTTTGGGCCTGAACCAATAACATCCATCTCCGATTCATGAATTTATCAGCAATCTCATAAAATCTGATAGTGTTACATTAATCAAATTTGCAGTCCCATTTTCATTTCAATTATTGAATTTAAAATCCTAACTTTTAACTTAATAGCAAAGCTAATTATTAGATGGATGATTTCGAATAAATATGGAAATTTTGGGGGGAAACGATCAAACAAATGAAGTACCTACAAAGAATATGTCTTTCACGCTCGCCATTCCTGGCTTGTTTCTTATCGTAGCTTACTTCATGGTTAGCTCATTCTGTAGAAAATTTGAAGGAAAGTACGCAGCAGGATAATGATCAACCCAAAGATCATAACACATCAATGGAACAAGATTAAAGATAGTAGAGTTTGAGGGAGTGATAATGCTGCTACATTTCACTAGTCATGAAATAAAGCTGTATAACTTGCGCATTCCTATTAAATTTTCACAAGGAAGATTATAGTACGTAATTATTTAATTCTTCTGGCTTAATAATTCTAGTTATTGTGTGATAATTCAAGCACTGTGTAATAGTTATGATTAAATCTTTCTTAGGTGATAATTCTAACTTCACTTTGTATGCAATTATATTTGTATTGTACGCATTTTCATATTTTCACTTTACATATTTTTTCGGTAAAGTGGATTTAATAGTCGAAACTAAAATCAATTAGCTGATAATAATTCATACCGGCAATTTGTTTAATTGAATACTAACTTTCACTTTAGTGAACTAAAACATAAAATTATACTTGATTTGTACTTAGTTTTTACTTGACTTCATGTGTAAGTTTTTCTAGTTCAATCATAAATATTAATTACGCTTTTTAGATTATTCGCATTAGCAAAAATGAAAATTAGAAGTGATATTGGTTAAGTTGTTAATAGTGATTAATATGAAGTGACTGGTAACCATTCTATATATCTCATTTGCAAGTGTCGGTGGGGTGCTCCACCAGCATGCCACGTTTCTGTTTTCTATTAGTCCATGTCATTTGTTTATTTCTTTGAGTTAATTATATGAAAGGTCTCTATGGTTAGGCTTGTTTTCACTTTCGGTCCCCAGGTTTGAAAAACTACAAGGTCAGTTCACATGTTTGACAAAACGTAACACTAAATGTCCCCGTTATGGATGGAGAGTTAACTTTTCTGTTAACTTTTTAAAAATGACCATTTTACCTCTATAATATTATAAATAAAAAATAAAATAAATGTAAATGAGAGAAGTCAGATAACCCAACCCCACCCCATCTTCAACCTAAAGTCAACAGCCTCATCACCGCCGCCCCTCACCACCGTAACTCACCACAACTCCAGTGGGAAGTTCCGGCAAAGCCGATCACCGATTGGATATGTTAAAGTAGCTGTCCATCTTCATTGGCATCAATTGATGCTCTTATGCGTCCGTTTGACGTCGACGATGGAGCCGGTTGTGGCATAGTGGCGGAATTAGGGATTCCGGCATCAGCATCGTTACAAATTGAACCGTGGTACTGTGGATTGAGAGGGAGATCTACTTATTTATAAGTTTATTTGATTTAGGTGCAAAGTTTCTTGTTTTTGTGAAAAAAATTTGAGGTATTTTTGGGATAATAGGGAGACGGCGATGGTGCTGCGATTCCGGTTGGATTTCGGCCGCCCACTGCGGCCCTCCGACGAATAGGAGCACGTGGACCACCCTATCTCTTAAAACTCGACCCCTGAATCTGCTGGTGATGGTTGTTTCCTCTAAATTGAGATGGTGGCGGCACAAAACAACCATAAAGGCGACGTTTGAGGTGGTTCTGTTGGTGTTAAAGTGGTGGATGCACGCGGTCGTGATGAGGCCACTGCTGGTCAATGATGGTGAAGGAGATTGCGCAGGTGGTGTGGGTCGGTGGATAAAAGGGGTTACAGTGGTTGTTAGGACTGTTATGGGGTTTGTGGTGGTGACTGTGATGGGTGTTGATGGTGGCTTTGATGGTGGTTTATGGGGGTGTTAAGGAATACTATGTTGGGGAAGGTGGTAGAATGGTGGTGGTGGCGGCGGCATGGCAGAATGGTGGTGGTGGTGATTGGGTAGAATGATGGTGGTTGGTTTAAGTTAGGGTTGAAGGTTGAAGATGAATGTGTGGGTCCCAGGTTTGTATTTTAATCAGGGGTATTTTGGTCATTTTACTGGGACTTAACGGAAAAAGATAAGGACCATCCATAGCAGGGACCATTTGTGTTACGTTTTGTCAAACATGTGGACCGACCTTGTAGTTTTTCAAACCTGGGGACCGAAAGTGAAAACAGGCCTAACTACATGGACCTTTCATGTAATTAACTCTTTTTTTTTCTTTTCTCTTTGTACGCATTTCCGGACGTGTTACATAATTTCTGTTTTAGACGTGATCTCAAAAGTCCAATTAGCCTAGTGGTTAGAGCCAAGGGCGAAGGTTATAAGGGCCGGGGGCCCACTCCCCCTCTTTTTCTCGTCAGTATTTTTAATTTTCGATCCGATAGTGTAATTTTTTGGACCGGTAGTGTAATTTTTTTTTATAAATCAAGTTCGCCCCCCTTAAAATAATTTAATTTCCCTTCCTGCCCTCTTATAGGAGTGCTTAAGCTCCGCTACTGGTTAGAGCATTGGAATTAGTTGGAACTAGTATTAAACCCCGTGTTGCAGCGGGGATATAAAATCGTATCAAGTATAATCAATTTTGCACTACCATCACCGATCATAAACACCGGAAAAACTCGTATTAGACAACAAATAAAAAATCGGGATAATTAAAACCGAACGAAAATTAGACATAAAAACTTCGAACCCCGCACGTGAAACTTAAAACATTAAAAACAATAATTAACTCGATCTAAGACCCGCACGTTGTGACGGGACCGTTAAACAGGAAAAAAATAGGCATAAAAACATTGAGCCACATGTACACGTTGCGGAGTGTTAACTCATAAATTTTAAACCGAAAAGTAAAATGAAAAATTTGTAAAAGATGAAAAGTATAAGAAACCAAAGTTGAAAGTGAAAACTTGTAGGAGTTAAGTTGTAAAAATGTAAAATCATTAGGGTTAAAAGTAAAAAAATTATTAATATAAAAAGTGAGTATAACCCACTAAAACTTAAGTACAACTCATAATATATAAATATGTTGAATATATTAGGATTATTGAAGGTATAACATTTGAAGACTAATGTACAATTAAAATGCACCGAGCAAGTTGATAATTAATGTTATATGAATTTCTAGGTTGGATCTTGGGTTTCAACCACACACTCAACATCTTATGTTTTAAGGTTGTTTTGCTTATATATATGTTTTTCATTCATATTACTTTCTCTTTTTTTTTTTTACTTTTCTAAAAGAAATTTTCAAAAGCCCCCTTTTTTTCTTTCAATTTTCTTATGTTTTTAAAATTTAATTACTTTTTCTCTTTTACTTACAGATTTTTCAAAAAACAAGTTTTTAAAAATATCAGTCTTTAAATGCAAAATGCACCGACTTTATACATTTATTTTACTGTTAGTGTTGCCCAGGTAATGCACATAATGAAGTTGGTAGACTCTCCGCAACGCAGCTACGTTAATGTCGCCAGTGAAACTAATAAAGTTCACAAACACGCAATAACACACCATTAACCACGTTAATGTTATCATACAAGTCCGTTATAACACGGACGTCTAAATTTCTTGTTTAAATTAATAGTAAAAGTTTGTGATGTATTACATGGAAAAAAGATTAAAAAGAATTCTCGGCACACCTTTGGTTTAAAATAAAAAAAGAAGAAGAAAAAAGTTAAAACCTATTCTTGAAGAAAAAGTATTTCTAGATAGGGAAACACTTGAAAGTCTTAAACCCTCCCTCCCCCATCTCATCTCCACACACCTCTTAAATAAATAAACAAACAAACAAACAAACAAAAGCCTAAAACCCTATTCGCCCTTCTTCTGGAGTCTTCTGTTTTCCTCCTTATTTTCGTCTCCTCTTCCACCATCTCCCCTCGAACATCTTCTACCATCTTCCGTAAACATGTATCGTTTTGCAGCAAATCTTGCTTCTAAATCTAGGTACTTTTTCATCTCATAATTTCAAGATTTGTTAATTAACACCCTCTTCATTGTATCTATTCAAGATTTTAGCCACGCATGCGATTTTGTCTAATCAGTTTGCTATCTTTTGTTTTCATTTTCAGGATTGTAAATACCAGAACTCAACAGGTAGTATATTGATCTTGTTGTATATCTGTTTCATTTTTACACATCTATCTATGTATGCTCATCTGTATGTGCATACCGAAAAAAGATTGGAACCAGGTTGAATTGGACCAGAAACTACGCGGCTAAAGACATCAGATTTGGAGTTGATGCCAGGGCTTTAATGCTTAAAGGTGTTGAAGAGCTTGCTGATGCCGTTAGAGTAACTATGGGTCCAAAGGTACTTTATAACATATGATTTTTAATTTGATTGTAAATTTCAGTGGCAAAAAGATGGGGATCTTAAATATAGCTTGCTATGTTCTTAAAGATGTAGGGAATATGCTAATTAGACACTGTTTTATGGTAAAATTCTATCTTGCAATGACTCTGTAGGGGCGTAATGTGGTGATTGAACAAAGTTATGGAGCACCAAAAGTAACAAAAGACGGTGTAACTGTTGCGAAAAGCATTGAATTTAGTGATAAAGTCAAGAATGTTGGTGCGAGTCTTGTGAAACAAGTTGCTAATGCTACAAACGATGTTGCTGGTGATGGTAATATTCATTTCATGTTGAATTCATGCTTTATTAATCCGTTTGATCATTTTTTACAATCTCTTGTCTCAAATTTTTGTTGTTTTTGTTTCAGGTACTACTTGTGCAACAGTTCTTACACGTGCAATATTTTCAGAAGGGTGCAAATCAGTTGCAGCTGGTATGAATGCAATGGACCTCCGGCGAGGTATTTCCATGGCGGTTGATGCGGTTGTTACAAACTTGAAGAGTAGGGCTCGCATGATAAGCACATCTGAGGAAATCACACAGGTTGGTGATTTGGAATATATGTCTTTTTAAGTTTGAAGTTTAATAGTGTCACATTTATTCTTTTAAGACACTAGATAAATCATATTGCTCATTCCGTAGCAAATGAAATAAAATTAGTTACTTATAACAACATGTTTTACTTAATAAACAAAGAGCACATAATGCACTTTTATGATTAATAGTAATAATGGTCTTTTTTCCCATTAGTTTTTTGGATGAAACAAACTATTTACTGTGGGATGGGTAAATATGAATTTTAGTCTTATCTAAGAGTAAGTAGGATATTATAAATTTTAGAAGGATACTCATATTGAGGCGTGTTGAATACCTCTGCTTTAACTGCAATACATAAGGGGTTATGTAACTACACCACTTCCTCAAATGAACTCTCTCTTATATAAACACACATGTATGTATATATGCGTGTATGTATTATGTTTTTATGCACATGATAAAGTTCATTTGAAAACAACAAAAAAATCTGAAACAACTCCCAGATCAAAAGTTGAGGGATGAAGAATTAAGTAATCAAATGTGAATACCAATGCACATGTGCATGCCTTTGTTTACATTTGCTTTACAATTTGTTCACATGTGATTGATCCTCCATAATCTTGATTTAACGGTCGATGTTCTCAAACGAACTTCATCCTATGTTCGTATATGTATTATGTGGGCATACATAAACTGAAGTTGCAATTTGCAACTCTGACCCACAATTTTATATCTATATGTATGGGTCCAAATTAAGTAAAAGAATCTTTACGGATAAAATTTGTGCATAGAAGTAACAAACTTAGTGAATCAAAGCTTTCTAATGCTTCTCATGAATTTGTAGCTTCTCATAGTATTTTGATTCTATGTCTATATATATGCATACATGAAATATTTATGGGGAATTGAATGTAATATAACAGGTGGGTACAATTTCTGCAAATGGAGAACGTGAAATAGGTGAACTGATAGCCAAAGCTATGGAAAAAGTTGGGAAAGAGGGTGTCATCACCATTCAAGTGAGCTGCATTTGGATTCCCTTAATCTTCATCATATGGAATTTGATTTGATTTAATTAACATCAGATGGTTTGCTTAATTGTTTCCAATATATGTCTTATGAACTAATGTAGGATGGGAAGACACTGTATAATGAGCTAGAAGTTGTTGAGGGAATGAAGTTGGACAGGGGATACATATCTCCACATTTCATTACAAACCAAAAAAATCAAAAATGTGTAAGTTCATGTGATTATTACTCTATTAGAATATTAGTCTATAGATTTTATTAAACATATCTATTAAATGCATGCATTCTTTAAAAGTTGTTAAATCATTGATGATTTACAGGAACTAGATGATCCTATTGTTCTAATACATGAGAAGAAGATTTCGAACATTAATTCGGTTATCAAAGTGTTAGAGTTGGCACTAAAGGTATTCACTAGTTGTTCCATCTTCAGTTTAGCTATAAAGTCACATGTTTATTAATCTATTATTGTATTATGTTTCTGGTTCAGAAACAAAGGCCCCTGTTAATTGTTGCTGAAGATGTGGAAAGTGATGCGTTGGCTACCTTAATTCTTAACAAGCTTCGTGCTGGAATTAAGGTTTTATTTTTTTCATAATTTTCAAAATTTTCTCACTAGAATAAGTATTGTTGGTAATTTATGCAACTTTCTCATAGGTTTGTGCTATTAAAGCACCTGGTTTTGGTGAGAACAGAAAGGCATGCTTGCAAGATCTTGCCACTCTTACCGGTGGTCAGGTGAGTTTTCATGTTGTATGAAAGAAAGCTGAAATTATGTGTACAGGTGGTACAATGGGCCGGTTGAGTAGTGCATCAATACAGATTCTTTTTTATATGGGTATGATTGGGCAGACCCATCAAGTCCTTCCTTTTCATATGACGAGGTCTCTAAATGTTGTAAAAGGACCTTTCCAAGAAGTTCTAGTAGTCCTTGTATTTAATCATCTAAAAATAAAGTTCAAGGGCAGAAGGGCTTATGCGCGAAGTTAGCGAAAAGTTACATGGTTTTTCAGCAGCAGCCCTCAAAACTCTGCTATCAAAATAGAAGTATAATTTCTTTAAATGATTCGATATAGTTTGTTGTAAGCTTTTCAACACTGTTTCCACAACTTCATCAAGTTTCATGTTTACGTGATGTTTGTAAACTTTAGCCATTTGACCCTGAGATAAAATAAACCCCAAATTGACTGATTTTTAGGTAAATAGGTCAAAATTTGCCATCTCTAATTAGTGACGAATCCTGTATGTGTGTTGCATTTAACCTGCAGCTTATAACCGAAGAACTGGGTATGAATCTTGACAATGTGGAGCCAGAAATGCTTGGCTCTTGTAAAAAGGTTTGTTACGTAAATTCATGCATTAATAATAGTCAGGTGATTCATTTTAAGCCTGGTATATAATCAGTGTCATTAATGTTGTAGGTCACTGTATCTAAAGATGACACAGTTGTGCTTGATGGTGCTGGTGATAAGAAGTCTATAGAAGAACGGTGTGAACAGGTGCATTTCCACTACAATGGTTTTGTAAAATACATTTATAAGAAAAAAATTCTAAAAAAAACAATTGTTACCATTTGACAGATTAGATCAGCAATCGAGGCTAGCACGTCTGATTATGATAAAGAGAAATTGCAAGAAAGGTTGGCTAAGCTTTCTGGTGGTGTTGCTGTACTTAAGGTCTGTCATTTTATTTATTAATCTTTACTATATGATTAGAGAGGGCCTATGTTTAAATGATGATTTTTGGAAAAAAATATTCAGATTGGAGGAGCTAGTGACAGTGAAGTAAGTGAAAAGAAAGATAGAGTTACAGATGCTTTAAATGCAACAAAAGCAGCTGTTGAGGAGGGAATTGTGCCAGGTAAATTGTAACATTTTTGTTCTGAAATAATCATTAGAGAATTAATACATATAACATACTTCAATTCTTTGTGCAGGTGGTGGCGTTGCTCTTCTATATGCATCTAAAGAATTGGACAAGTTGCAAACAGCCAATTTTGATCAGAAAATAGGCGTTCAAATTATTCAAAATGCACTAAAGGTCAGAACACTCATAATTGGTATGCGTCAAAACGTTACAGGCAGGATCTAATTGACCCATAATCATATATTTGCTAATTTTTACAAAAAATACGGGGAAATTTCATGTGTGTCCTTTTAAGACTTAATTTCATATACATTCTTCTAATATTATAATATCATATTATCCTTTCATTACACATAAGAGTATCATAATTTTATAATATCATATTATCCTTTCATTACACATAAGAGTATCATATTTACCTGTTTCATAGTGAATAAACAAAAAAAATTAATTACTTATAAAAGTTTGTCTCATTGGATAAATGAAAATACTTTATGCATTGAGATGATTTACAGTAATAATGTTCTTTCCTGTTCATTTATTCGGTTAAATAGATTGCTATAAGTCACTGATTTTATTTTATTTACTATGGAATGGATAAATATGATTCCTTTTGTGTTTTGAAAGGATGGATATGATATTATACAAGGCAGTATGCATTAAAATGGTCTTTGGGTGATTTTCAACATGGTTACATTGACACATTACCCATTCGGTAATTTTTTTATTTGACCAGGTTGATATAAAACACAACCTAAATTAACCCATCTATAAGTAAATGGGTTGAAAATGTCATCTCTTTTATGTCTTATATTGTAATTCCAAACAGTTATTAATTGGTTATATGGTAAATAAGATAAAGAGATGTTGCCTTTTTACTTGACTCTATGCAGATGCCAGTTCATACCATTGCTTCTAATGCTGGAGTGGAGGGTTCGGTTGTGGTTGGTAAGCTTTTAGAGCAGGATGATCCGGACCTTGGTTATGACGCAGCTAGAGGTTAGAGCATGAATTTTCTTTATCTCTTTGTTTTTCAATTTTTGATTATCATTAGTACTTAATTATTTGGGAATGGGGAAATCTTTATCAACTCTCTTGATATGCAGGTGAATATGTGGATATGGTGAAAAACGGAATCATTGACCCACTGAAAGTGATTAGAACAGCCTTAGTTGATGCAGCAAGGTTAGTTAAACTATTCTTAGTTGGGATGGGTGGGTTAGAATATATCGTATCGATCGATTACTGACCTGTTTTATTATTTGTGTGTAGTGTGTCTTCTTTGATGACTACCACTGAAGCTATTGTGGTTGAGCTCCCCAAGCCGGCTAGTGAACCGGCTCCAGGAATGGGTGGCATGGGCGGGATGGGTGGCATGGACTACTGACCCATGAAGTGATTCTGCAACCTATTGACTTACATTTTACTGACAAAATAAACACGCAAAAGGTTGGCTTAGTGTCATATTAATGTGAGAGTTAGAGTTTCCCCTTTTCCTATGGCATTTGGCTTGTGAGCAAACTTGATTAGCATGCGGATATTTATTTACGCGCAAGTTTTGCGAACAATTTTTTATCAATAATTCATATTCTGATATCATTCCAAATTTTCTAATATGTTTGAGACGAGAAAAAGACTTAGTGTTGGTTAAAACAAATCAACTTTAAGCATTCTATTAGCTTTCCTTTTCCATCCCTTAATGTTTTTTACTAGCGTGAATGCTGTAGGTATATAAAACAATATAATAACTATGCTAGATCTCCTTAAACTAAGAGCTTGTATTACATTATGTCCTTCCTTTTTAATTGATTAAAGTTGGTAAGTTGTTTAATAAAGGACTAATTTATCTAAAATAAAATAAAAAATAAAATACTTATCAGAAAGAATGTTAAACTAAGTAATAAACACGAACTTATATATAGACTTGTTCAAAAGATTAAACGATTAGACCGTTAAAATCTATAAAAAAATATATTCCTGCCTACTACCACCAGCCTCATTCCACACCGAAAAGTCATCATATTTTATTTTGTTTCATTTCTTCGGTAAATAAAATTAAGATAAAACGCAGGAACGTGTGGTTTTGTTTAACGACTAATTCTAGAAGTCACCGACTCATTTTCAAAACCCCCAATTGATACTTCAAGTAGGTGGAAAAGAAATTGAGAAGTTAGAGTAACTCAGTTGAAATTACTGGTAGGATGCTGCTTTTTACCTTAAGCATGCTTAAGGTAATGGATTCAAGTCGTGAGAAGTCTCCTGCGTCAAATCTTTTATTTATGATATAAAGATAATTATATCAGTGTTTTTATCTGTTCTTTGTGTATTTTGGGAAGATTTTGTAAGCAAGTACTTTGCTGAGGATGATAGATAAATACAGGACAAATTGGTTAATAGAATAGGGATCTCATGGTTAAGTAATGCACTTATAAAAGGACAAAACCTAAACCCAATCATGCAAAACCTAACTATATTAGCATGATTCATACCATTTATCAACAAACAAAACAACAGCACAAAAGGTGGTAAGTAACAATCACATTCAGTTCCACCAAAAAGCTTTAAGCAATGAAATTTGGAGGTTAATTAACTCAGCATGTGTGTTATTATTGATATAAGATTAGTGAGTATTTTATTTTATTTAATTTTTTGAGCACCGTTCCGCTCCTAACAACCGCGTAATTAGCATTGGGGTTGGAGCCATAATACACTTTAAAACCGGGTCAGCCCTTTAGGACCTACCACCTTTTGTCATCTTCTATTTGGCTGTTCACTTATGGCTTCATCTGCACTCAAAGCAACATTCTTCATCTTCACATGTATACTTTTCTCACTTCCCTATTTTTATAATATCTTGTGGCTAGCATTTAATTTTCACACCATCATATAAATCAACTAGATGTATATACCTCTGACAGCTGTTATATGTATTTGAGTACAATTGAAGGAACTTAATAATTATTTCACACCAGTGTTTATTAAATAATGAATATGCTAACGCTCATTTACTATTGATCTATGCCCAACACACTTATTGAATATTTAGCAGACCATCTTGCCATTTTCTTTGGTTAAATTTCCAAATTGTTAACCAGTACTTATAATTTAAAAGATGACAAGAAGAAAAAACATGTTAATCTACAAATTCTAACCTGTTCTAATTTACAAGCACCATTTCACTTTACAGGTTACTTCATCCATTCTATTAGAAATTGGTGATTTCACTGTCACCGCTCCAGTAACAAAGTCATCAAAATATAGTTTTTATGATAATATGAAGATAGTTGTTACTGAATTTTATTTGTTCATAGATTCTGAGATTGAAAAGTAATCAGTCTTGCCACTTGGTTTATAGAATAAAAAAAATAACTTACAAGAACACCACTTTCCTCTTTTATTTTCTGTTGCATTATATTGATTTTCACAGGATGAGTTTATTTTCTTTTACAAGTATAACAGTTTAAAAGCAAAAGTTAACTAAAGCAAAGAAAATAGATTGCTTCTAAGCAGTAATAGTGTGTTCAAGAAATGGAGTGTCTGCTAACAGTATCTACTTACTAGGACTAAGTTGTTGAGCTGACTTTTTAACCCAATTATTACTCAAACCTGACAAATTGGATTCTTGCTACCTTCTTCTTGTTTATTTAATTACTAATTAAGGGAAAAATAATGAGATCCAAGGAGCCTCACTGATGATCACATCCCTTAAGAGGGACTACTAAGTTTCAGAGGCATCATCACTGCCACCATATCAAGACACTTTAAAGGTTTGTTAACCTTCTAATCACTCCTTAATCTTATTTTATTATAACTTCATGCACCGGCATTCCAAAGATTAAACCCTTAAGTTTGATTTACTTGAACCTTGGATTGATTTTCAACCATTAAACTAATGATAGGATGGTTGAGCATGGAGAAATAATTGAAGATGATGTGTTAGTTGACATCAAACTAACAGATGAGGAGATTGTTCAGTGGCAAATTATGCAACATAGGAGCATAGAGTGCCTAGTAAGGAAGAAGAAATCATTGAGAGCCCGTTATACGTATGGCATTATCTTCTCATTGGTAAATCTTGTAGCTTGGTTTCTGCGCGACTATGGCCAAAGGGTCTCCCTTCACTTCAACAGTAAGTTGCTTAAGTTAAGTTCATCACCACATTCAATGGTTTGATTCGGGCGGGTCACATAATCACATTGCTTTAACTTTCTTCTTTTACTTTTGTAATTTTGCAGTTCTTAAAGCTTGTGGATACGGGCGCCATGAATGTTTCCAAACTGTGGGAGTTCTTCGTGTGAGTTTGGGATGCTTCGTATCTTTCTTTAGCAGAACTAGTTTCAAATATGATGAATATATAACACTACTGACAAAAAATAAGAAAATGCAATGGACTCACCTTTTTCTGATATAAGCAGCATACCTTTCTAACCATGTAATGATACATACTTGCCATTTATACCAAAGTATTATAATTTGTTGCATTAAATGGATATACACATTTGCATATTTTTGTAAGAACTGGTGATATGTCACATGTAATGGTTTAAGACAAAGTACGCGCTTGCATTTTCTAGCTGTTAGCCCCTGTTTTTCCAGAGTTGGGTTTGGAATTTTGATTTATCCATTGTGGCAGCCTTAAGTTACATTTGTAGATATTCTTCTTTGTGTTATTTTTAACCACGTGCGGAACAAAAAAGTTATTTAGCATTCGTAGCACATGGCATTCTGGATGGTGGACCTCAAAGTTTGCTATATTGGTGATCACCCTAGTGTTTTCATTCTTCATCCCCTCGGATTTTATTCAGATATATGGTAAGTTAGTCACATCACAAGAAACTATAAAAGCTAACTTGGTCTAACAATTTCAAGTTTCTTGTAGGTGAACTCGCTCGAGTTGGTGCAGGGTAATCTTCTAAGTTCAATTCTTTCTAAGCAAACTGTAACTTTTTCATCGCAATCAGTTCTTACAGAAATCTATGAACCAGGATTTTTCTCATTCTTCAACTTATAAGTGTAATCGAGTTCATAGCATGGTGGAATGCTTATTGGATGCCCAACGACAGAAAGAAGCAAAGGTTCCGTTTTTTATGTGCTTTTATTATCGTTCTCAATTCTCATCATCAAAGTTCACAAATGTTCAACATATGTTTTATGTCACTGCAGCTCATGTTGTGGGTTATTCATGTCCACACTGTTTTATATGGTCTCTTTGTTTGGGATCATTGTGATGTATGCATTATATGCTTCTAAACCTTCATGCACTCTTAACTTATTTTTCATCACATGGACCGCAATTTTGCTTCTTGTCATGATGGCTATATCCTTGCATTCAAAGGTATGGACGTCCTGCACAAAATTTTTCTTAATACTTTAGCTTCAAACTATAGTTCAGAACTGCAAACAGACTACATTTAAAAGAAACTAACAACCTCTAACTGCCTGAGACTTGAAACAGGTGAATAAAGGACTTCTATCATCAGGGATCATGGCATCTTATGTTGTTTTCCTATGTTGGTCTGCTTTAAGAAGGTTTGTTGTCATTTGCATAAACTGTAGTTGGGTGTGAATAAGACAAAAGTATGAAGTATTTAGGCTAAAGACCGTATCATATGAACAAGAACATAGAGAAACAAGTACAAAAAATAACCTAACTAAACTAAATATGTAACGTTTCTTGTTTTGCAGTGAACCCTCCAATGAAAAATGCAGCCCTCAAAAGCACGAGAAAAAGCATGTCGATTGGATAACTGTGCTAGTAAACAAGCTCCACCATCGATTTTAGACTTCAAAAAGTTAGATGATGAATTTATGATATTGACTATGTACATTATTGTTAAATTCTTGCAGGGCTTCTTGATTGGGGTTTCAGCAATCGTTATCGCAACATTTTCCACTGGGATTGATTCACAAACATTTCAGGTTATTCCTCTTTCGATGTTTTACCCAAAATATCTTGCTTTCTTCTTAATTTGTGATTAGATTGCTTATGCATAGATTTTCTTTTAAGTTCAGCTCAAGAAACAAGTTTATCAAATGGAGGATGATATCCCTTATGGTTATGGATTTTTTCACCTGATATTCGCATTGGGTGCTATGTATTTCGCTATGCTTTTCATCAGCTGGGATCTTGACAATTCAACCAGAAAGTAAGATACTGATGCCATTTACATTCTTCAACAAAACCATTGCCAAATTAAGATTCAATAACAACTTATTTCGTGTATATTTTTGATACAATAGATGGAGCATTGATGTCGGGTGGGCTAGTACATGGGTGAAAATTGTTAATGAATGGTTTGCAGCCACAATATATTGTAAGTATACACCAATGCCAAATGTGCAATTGTGCATTACCATAACGTGTTGATTTTGAGTTTTGACCTTCATAATTGACTGACTGTCAAATGCAGTATGGAAGTTGATTTCTCCAATTGTGAGAGAACCCAAGATCATGAATCATGAAGAACCTATGCAGCAAGAACAGCAGCAGGATTCAGATTAATGATGCATTATCTTCATCATAAGTTAATACTTGTGCCACATTAGATTCTAGTTAGCTCATCGCTATAGGTTATAATATTGTTGTTAAGTAAGAATGATTTACCAAAAGCGTGTAAAATGATGCCCCTTCTCATGAAGTGAGGGATTTGAGTGTAGTATTAAGAGTAGAATAGTTTACTGTTTAAAAAAGTAAGCACTATTTTATAGGAGGGTTTGATCAAATAAGTTGCATTTCATTACATCCTTATTCACTAGAATAAAACAAAAATCTTTCATGTCTGGTTACAAATAATCAAACTTCTGTTATCTATATGGTTTTGTTAGAACCACTACAACATAAAGACTCTATGGTTTAGATGGACTTGCAGGTTATACATTAGTCAAACATTACACCTTAATTAAACCATTAAACCAACTCCATCTTCTTCAATCTTCATACACTTGTTCAATGCAGTACAAACAGTATGTATTTAAGCACCATCTCCATACCTCCACAACCACCCACATCAACAAGCTTCAATCTTTCACAATTTTCACACAGTCTTCAAAATGCAAAAGCAATCTTTACACTTGATCCTCAGCATCCTCATCATGCACACCGGAATCTTGAAAACAACAGCAGTAGACCCACAACCAACAACCGGTGAAGACCACGCATTCGAGCTTTACATGCACGACATCCTCGGTGGCAGCAACCCAACAGCAAGACCAGTAACAGGTCTATTAGGCAACATCTACAGCGGTCAAGTCCCCTTCGCAAGACGCATAGGCTTCCGAGCACCAGACGGTGGTGTCGCCATCCCAAACGCCAACGGCGCAATTCCGACAGTAAACGCCAACGGAATACCCCTCGGAACTGGGTTAGTGGGCACCCAATACGCCGGAAACCTAAACCAAAACAACAATCAGAACCAAATAGCAGCCCAATTGGGACCAGACGGGCTAGGGTTAGGGTTCGGGACCATAACAGTGATCGACGACCTCTTGACCATCGATCCCAAATTGGGTTCACGGGTGTTGGGTAGAGCACAAGGGGTGTATGTTTCGAGCTCTGCAGATGGAAGTAGACAGATGATGACATTTACGGCGATGATGGAAGGGGGAGAGTATGGGGATAGTATCAATTTCTTTGGGGTTTATCATATCGGAAGCGCGATGTCTCGGTTGTCGGTGACTGGTGGCACCGGGAAGTATCTGCATGCTTGTGGGTTCGCTGAGGTTCGATCGCTGATACCGGCTGGTCAGATTGTTGCCGATGGTGTGGAGTCGTTGATGAGGCTCACTGTTCATCTTACGTATTGAGTGGTTCATGTGTGTGGGTTTGTGAACAAAATGTGATGTTTGTTTTGTGTTGTCCATTTGTAGTCTGATGTTTCCAATTTCCATGATTGAATGGTTTATGATTGTAAGATTTGCGAATCTTCCCAGAGGGTGTTTTATTGATTATAACTTGCAGGCTGCAGCTTAGAGTTAATTTCTTAGTTAAAAACGAGACAATATGATGAGCTAAATGCTCGAAAATCGTATTTGTTATAGTTTGTACTTGAACGTTTGGGTTTGCTGGTTAATCATATTGTTTTCATTGGAGAGAGTCACATTATCAAAAGAATGTTTTATGATGGGGAGCTTGCACTACGGCATAACATGGATTGCGACCACAATTGCAAGGTAATATAAAACCAGTAAACGTTATCATAAGCACGACGGTTAGGCTGGCCAAGGCATCGCACGAGGTCTCAAGAGATGACACCGTGGCATTTAGCATTCTTCCCTAGGGGAAAAATTAATTGATCGACCACAGAAATATAAATTTTACAATAAACTACACAAGTAGTTTTTGTGATATAGGTTTAATTTTTTTTGTTAGATTCATGTGCAAACCTTTTAACAAAAGTACAAACATACGACTCCATTTCTTATTGAGCCCTCTACTTCTTTTTTATTGAGTTCTGATGAATATTGTAATCGTGTTCAATGGTAAGATCTATGATTGTTTTAGCACCATATGCCGCCCATCATCCCTTATTCTTTTTCACCAACATTTTAAGATCCTACAAAACTTTGTTAGAACAATAGTGGTTTATTAAATTCTGATCACTTTAAAAGTTAACAAGTTATTATTTAGAACTTTTCATATATACACACGTTTTTGACAATTTAAAGGATTTTGGTATACAAAAAATCAGTTTAGCAACTTTTACATGTATTCATTTTAGACAATTCAGTTTATTCATATTTAGGACAGAATATATCATTACATTTAATAAATTAAATAAAAGATGTTTATGGTGTAAAATTTTGAAATATCTTATTGAATATCAAAACCCCCTTATATAGGGCAGATTACAAGCATAAATATAGACGAGATAAGCACAACTAATTACACCAGAATTATCTCTAATAATAATACATATCTATTCCTAAATAATAGATATATATTCCTAAATAATAGATATAGTTGGTTGGCTAAGACACCCCCGCAGTTTGAGCGGGCGGAGGACAAACGCTCAAGCTGGATCGAAACAACTGAAACATTTGTCGAGATAAGCCCTTGGTAAAGATGTCTGCATACTGATGTGAAGAAGGGATATGAAGAACACGAATATGACCAACCCGAACTTTATCCCGAACAAAATGAATATCAATCTCTATATTTTTCGTCCTCTGGTGTTGTACCGGATTATTAGACAAGTAAACCGCTGAGACATTATCACAATAGACGACCGAAGCCTGACGCAAAGGAGTATGAAGTTCAAGTAATAGGTTCTGAATCCATGTTGCTTCTGAGACTGCGTTAGCAACCCCACGATACTCGGCCTCGGCGCTGGATCTAGAAACCGTAGGTTGACGTTTAGAGGACCAAGAAATAAGATTATCTCCTAGGAACACACAATATCCGGAGGTTGAACGCCGAGAGTCGGGACAACCACCCCAATCGGCATCAGAATAAGCCACCAAGGAGTGAGAACCCGATTTGACAATGCGTAAACCATAATCAATAGTCCCTTGTAGGTAGCAAATTATTCTCTTCATGAACATAAAATGAGGGTCCCGTGGTTCATGCATAAAAAGGCAAATCTGTTGAACAGCATAAGACAAATCTGGCCTCGTGAATGTAAGATATTGTAGAGCACCTGCAAGGCTTCTATATAAAGTGGCGTTAGAAAATAATGGTCCATCAGTAGAACTGAGTTTAGCCGATAAGTCGACCGGTATCGTACAAGGTTTACAAGACGACATAGAAGCACGAGCAATAATATCCCTTGCATATCGATCCTGAGATAGAAAAAGACCATGCTTGTTCTGAGTAACTTTAATCCCCAAAAAATGATGTAAACGACCCAAATCAGTCATAGCAAACTCTCGTGAGAGTGTAGCAATAATGTCACGCAACAGGCGATCATTAGATGCTGTGAGAACAATGTCATCCACATAGAGAAGTAAATATGCAATGTTAGAGGCATCCCGATTATATATAAATAATGACTGATCAAAAGTGCCACTCCGAAAACCATGTGATGTAATGAAAGTAGCAAAACAGGTCTACCAAGCCCGAGGAGCCTGTTTGAGTCCATAAAGGGACTTCTTTAACCGGCAAACATGGTGTGGAAAACGTTTGTCATAAAACCCCGGTGGCTGATGCATATAAACTGTTTCATGCAATTCCTCGTGTAAGAATGCGTTCTTGACATCCAATTGATGAATGGGCCAAGACCACGAGACAGCAAGAGACAGAACTGTCCGAATAGTAGCCGGTTTAACAACCGGGCTAAATGTCTCATCACAATCAATAGCCACTGTCTGTGAATTACCATTGACCACCAAACGAGCCTTGTAACATTCTAACAACCCATCAGACTTAAATTTATGGCGGAAAATCCACATGCATCTAATGACTGGACGGTTCAGAGGTCGGGGAACTAGCTCCCAAGTTTCATTCTCCTGTAAAGCCGTAAATTCGGTTTGAATAGCTTTCAACCAATTAGGATCAGTTAAGGCTTTTGAATATATGGTAGGTATAGGAGATAAAATGATGGTGTGAAGAGTGGTTGAAGAGTGATTACGAGATTTTGAGCGGGTTGTCATGGGGTGAAGGTTGCCTGTGGATGCGGGCTGATGAGTGGGCTGCTGAGTAGGATTCGAAACTGGTGGTGGTATCGGGTTGGGTGCAGTGGTTGTGTGGGACGGTATGGTTTGGGTAGGTGGAGGACGTGGGCATCTGGAATAGGTAATGGGATAAGGGTCGGTCACGCTAGGGGTAGGACGAGGGTGAGAAAGCGGCTGTTGGAAAGTGAATCCAATGGGAGGCGGATCATCCAGGAAATTATAAGAAGTAGAAGGTTATGGAATGTGGTAGGGAAACACATGCTCATCGATTGTTACATGGCGCGAGATGTGGACCTTGCTCGTAGTGGGGTCAAAACAACGGTACCCACGGAAATCGGGTGGATAACCGAGAAAAATACATCTCACAAACCGAGGAGTAAGTTTATGTGGTTGAGGGGAAGAGGTGTTAGGGTAACATGCACAACCAAACACTCGTAAGTGTTCGTATTCGGGATGACGCAGGTAAAGGACAAAGGTTGGGGTGTAAAAGTTGAGCCGTTTAGTTGGTAGTATATTATAAAGGTAGGCGGCTGTGTGAAGGGCTTCAACCCAAAAGGTGGGTGGAAGATGTGCATGAATCAAAAGAGCACGAATGATGTCATTGAGAAAGTGAATCATTCGTTCCGCTCGTCCATTTTGGGAAGAGGTTTGTGGGCAGGCGAAAAGAAAAAGAAGGCCATGTTGTTGTGAAAAATTTTGAAAGGCATGATTGTCAAATTCACCATCTAAGTCACATTGGAAAGTTTTGATTTTACGATTGAATTGTGTGAGTATTAGTTGGTGAAATTTGGCAAAGGTTGGGAAAGTTTCAGACTTATATTTAAGAGGGTAGACCCACACGAAGTGGGAAAAGTTGTCTATTAAAACCATATAATATTTATACCCAGTTTTACTCGTGATTAGGGGGGTTCATAAGTCGCAATGAATTATATCAAAAGGAGCAAAAGTAAATGTAGTAGATAAGTAAAAGGGAAATCGTTTATTATTAGAAAGTTGACATGAATTGCAAACATGAAAAACTTTGTCCTTATTACAATGAAAATTCAAATTGCGACTTAAAATATCTAAAACTTAAGCCCCGGGGTGGCCAAGACGGTCATGCCATGGACGGGTTGGTGAAGTAAGAAAAGGTAGCTTGAGGCGGCAGTTAGTGAATGGATAAAGATCCCCGATGTTATTGTGGCGAGAAAGAATCCGCTTTGTTTTGAGATCCTTCAAAGAAAAACCAAATGGGTCAAATTCGACAGACACTTGATTATCACGAGTAAAACGTCTAACGGAGATAAGGTTTTTAATAATGTGTGGGCTGTAAAGGACATGTGGCAAAATATAGGTGCAGTTAGGTAATAAATGGAAGCCTGTTCCCGATCTTGTAATTGGTAAAGATTTGCCATTGCCCACCATAATATTACGACAAATAGGAGATGAATCAGGGATTGAAAGTTTACCGAGATCATAAGTGACATGAGATTCTGCGCCGATATCCATGATATTCGATGTCCAGGAAGAGGAAGATGGATTAACATGCATGTTGGCAAAAGCAGCACTCAAGTCAGATGGGCATAACGCATTATAAACTCCCTGTTGTTGTGATGAGTAGGCTGGAAACCTAGCATAATGGGCCTGCGTTGGGGAGGGAGTCAGCTGGTGGGCTTGTTGAGTGGGCCGCCAATTCTGTTGAGTCGGATATGGGCAGGGTGGTGGAGTCCACCAGGCCCAATTAGGGTAAGGCGATTGTTGACCAGACCATGGTGGGAACTGTGATCTGCCACCACCCCGACCTCTTCCACCACGTCAATTAAAAGAACCACCCCTGCCTCTGCCGCCGCGACGGTTGGATGCTGAATTGGAATTGGTGTCAGTAGGTTGATTGCTGTTGTGTTGAGAGTGAGAGGGATGGGATGGGACGATTGTTGTAGCTAGAACAATGGAGTTGGATCCTTTTTGAGCGTCAATCCTCAAGACTTCATCGTTGAGCATGGTGATGGCCTGATCCCAGTCCACACCTTGCTGATTTATCAAGGAAGCAGTAGTGTTGTATTCCACGGGACGTCCCCGAACCAGTTGAAGAACCAAGCATGATTCAGCGACTGGCTGGTCCACGTCTGCTAATTGGTTCGCCAAATCAGTCAGACGCTGGCAATAGTCTTCAACCAAGGAGCAAGCCGTAAGGGACAGGTTACAGAACTTTGTCTCTAGCGCTGCAGCACGAGCCCTTTTTGTTGCTGAGGAAGATCTTCTCTAATTTTGACCAAGCAGATCGAGCCGTGGCCTTGGTATCTAGAATACGAATCAAGAGGTCGTCTGAAACAGTGCTATAGATCCATTGTAAGACCAAAGCATCAAGTTCTTTCCATATCTCGTATGCGGCGGATGTGGAGGCTGGAGCTGCTGTACCGTCGATGTGATCAGAGACCTTGTAGGCAACTGCGTGGAGGCGAAATAACTTAACCCAGGAGGAATAGGTGACTTTTTCCATCGAGGGTCCGGATTTTAGTTTGGATGTTTGTCACGAAATAGGCTGGGTGTAGGGGAGAGGGTTTGTTGGACGGCTCAGTAGTTTCTTTGCCTGGATCTTTGGTCATGGCTGGTACTCAGATGAATCCGGAAGGGGAAGGAGAAACGAATCAAAAAAAATTGAAAAGATGTAAGGTATTCAGAATCGTGGCTCTGATACCATAAAAGATGTTTATGGTAATCTTGAAATATCTTATTGAATATCAAAACCCCCTTATATAAGGTAGATTACAAGCATAAATATAGACAAAATAAACACAACTAATAATAATACATATCTATTCCTAAATAATAGATATATATTTCTAAATAATAGATATAGTTGGTTGGCTAAGATTAAATTCTTTAAAACAGAACACAATAACGCTTCTTTTCTTAATCCGTCGATGAAGAATAAGGTAAAGTATTTGATTCAGATTACATTTCCAATCAACAACAATTTTAAAACTTGAAGATGGCATCAAAGTTGAAGCAAACACCAACACTAGAGAATGTTGACGGACAATTCATAGCATCAACGTTGTCTCTATATCCCCTCCCGACCACCACGTCATCCTCCTCCACCACCACCACCACCACCACCGCATCTAATCCTCCTTCTGTAACCCTCTGAAACCCATAAAAGATTCAATCTTTACCATCAATTCACACACCCACCCACGATATGCAAAACCCAACACCATCATCATCATCCACCACTGTCTACACCATCTTTACCATCACCACTCTCCTCTTCCTCCTCCTCTTCTTCTCCTCATTCCCCTCATCCCCACCGCCACCGTCGTTCTCCGACCCCTACCTCTTCCCCCACCGCCCCTCCACCGCCCAATACCACAACCACCAACTCCTCTTCGTCAACAACAACAAAACCACCCACCAATCCCCACCCCCCTCCCCCACCATCGCCTATTTCATTTCCGGATCCTCCAACGATTCGGGTCGGATCATCCGCCTCCTTTTGTCCGTCTACCATCCAAGAAACCAGTATCTTCTTCATCTTGATCGCTCTGCCCCTCAGAAAGAACTTGACTTTCTGGCCCTAACTGTTCAATCTATTGCGGTTATATGGGCTGCACAGAATGTTAATGTGATTGGGAAATCTGATCTTGTTTCGCCTAAAGGGTCTTCATCTATTTCGTCTACTTTACATGGTGCTTCTATTTTGTTGAAGCTTTGCCCTGATTGGGATTGGTTTATTAATCTCTCTGCTGCTGATTATCCCCTTGTTACTCAAGATGGTAATGTTCAACATTGAGTACCTATCGTGTTGATTTGTATAACGGTGCCCTTTTCCTGTACCATTGATTGTTCAGTTTCATTGTTCTAGGGTTTGTTGTTTCAAATAAACATCTTCAAGAGTTTATGTGCCAATTATGATTTAAAATTTGCTTTAGTTTTGTGCTTTTAGAACCCAGAATGTGATCCATTTAGCAGTTACT
Organism: Flaveria sonorensis; assembly: GCA_025506505.1. Lineage (NCBI taxonomy): Eukaryota > Viridiplantae > Streptophyta > Magnoliopsida > Asterales > Asteraceae > Flaveria > Flaveria sonorensis. The sequence goes on along the minus strand of CM046431.1, from coordinate 47,742,189 downwards.
TTGCATTGAAGGCTTCTTGTGGTGGTGGTTGATGTTGCAACTCCTATCAACAGTGTATACTTTTGTTCTAAAGTGTTATTCTTGCATTGATTTTGATTTTTGAACTTTTTGGGTGCTTAGTCACATTATTGTTGTAGCAATCTGTGGAATTTGTTTGTTTTAGTGTCCTTCACAAAGGCATTTATCTAGATCTTCAAAAAAATATTTGTTTGTTAAATGGAATTTTGTGTTTTTTATTTGCGTCGTAAAGTGCTGAACTTGCTTTTACCTTGGCTTTTTGTATGTTTCAAGATCTGCTTCACATTCTATCATACCTGCCTAAAGATCTCAACTTTGTGAATCACACAAGCTACATTGGATGGAAAGAGTATGTCAATGCTACTTTTACATACTTTTATGAGTAATTGGGTGGCTATTATTGGGTTACATTATAATATGTGTTTTCAATTTTCACAGGTCACGTATTTTGAAACCTGTGGTTGTTGACCCGGGGCTTTATCTTGCTGAACAGAGTGAGATCTTTTATGGCACCCAAAGACGGCCATTACCAGATGCCTACCGGCTGTTTATAGGCAAGTTTTCAGTTTGACCAAATCACTATTTTACTATATATACTAATAATATATCCTTTGCTATGAGTGCAATTCACCTGAAATCTTTGTGATATCAAATGTGGCATTGTAGTGTGATATGATTCTTTTTATGAGCAATGCACTTTGGTAAACCAAATTTATTCATGAGCTATTGTTGCCATCTTGATTTAGCGAAAACCTAATGTGTGGTGAACACACTTTGTGATGTGAGCTTTATAGTCTTTGTGATAACATTGTTTACTAACAACCTACAGTGTAGTAAATTAGATTTCCTTGTGAACTGTTGGATATTAAAAATCAAAACTTGTTTTAAATTGATTAATGTGCCTTAAACTTGCAATAATAAGTTTGGAGTGTGGCTTGAACTGTTTAATATTGCAAATTTATAATTATTTAGGTTTGAGATGTTCATATTTGGAGAAGCAGGTAAAGAGTTTCTTGAGAAAACTGATCATTCAGTTAAATATATAGTTACATAACATAACTATTCGTAGCTCTTAGAGTTGCTATATGAAGCACAGTGACCTCGCTACCCCTGATTGCCTAGACATGCTCCTTGGCGCCTTTAACTAACATGATCTGATTATCTAATTATGGTTCTCCTTTGTGCCAGAGTAATGTTAAAATAACACATCTAAACACCCTTAAGATACGAGATCCAAAAATCTAGCATCATTTGTACTCTGAGAGGCATTGTGATTGGTTGTGTGAACTGCCTTAAATGGATGGTGGTTTTTTTATGCTGATGCATTCCTTCCTGCTGAGAAGTATATTAAAACAAAGATCCATATATATCCCAGTTGTTGACAAAAACAAGGCTTTGATTGCCCAAGCTTTGCATCAGGATAGAACTCCAAATAGGTGAGGTTTGCCCAAGCTTTGCATTAGGATAGCACCTCACACCTTTTAAAACCGAGATATACACTTAGGAGTCAGGTATAAGGTCAGTGGTGAATCTAGAAAATTTATCTGTGCAGCCCAAAATAATTTGCAGCTCTCTTCGTTGTAAATTATGATATAGAGTTACATTGATGTAGTAAAGTATCTAAAAGTTTAGACCTTGTTAACAATTGTTGAAGTTATAGTTATACGTATGAAATTTATAAAATGTAAATAGATACACTGACGTCTAATAAGAAGAATCCAATTGTTATTCATTTTCTTTCAAATTTATATAAAGGTAGATGAAATTTATTTTTCAAACATGTACAACTATATCTATTGCCTTAGATAAAAAAAAACTAAAATAGTTACATTTTTGTACAACTAAATATATACTATAAAAGAGGTAAAAATGGAGGTTTTATATAATAAGTTCAGGTAAAGTAAATAATTGTGGTACAGTAAATAACTTGAAGAAAATTTTCATCATTTAGCCTGTTTTTGGTCAAGTTTGGCATAAATGAAACACATAGATACTTGGATGACCTTAAAGGAAAAAAGATAGTTAGGTCGCCTTCTTATACATCGTCACTTATGGAAATATAAAGTTGGTTGGGATTTTTTTAACCCCACTACAAACCTGAATTGCAACCTTGTATATTTTAAACTATTTATCGAGTTACCTCTAGCTTTCTAAATAACATTTCAAAATGCTCAAATATTTCAAATTTAAGTTATATAGCTAAACACAAGAGTTTGGTAAAACTTCGTGATAAAACACACGAATTTGGCAAGAATTTAATAGTTGGTCAAAATCTTGTGAAAAGAAGACATGGTAAATGCACTATTTATTTCCATGTTTAGGTAAACAATTGACATAATGATTGATGATCATTTTTTTAATCTGGTTTTGTTAATTTGATTGATATTTGTTGAATTTAATACTGATATAAACAAACATATGCATAATTCCTAGCTTTTTCCTCAAATAAAAACAATAAATATTGAACTTATTTTATGTAACTTTTAAAGAGCAATTTTTATAAGCATGATAGTTGGGGTTCGAATCTGTAACCACCAGAAATTTTGAGGGTTCAGCTATTATCCCAAAGGGGTGTCTTCTTTTCAAGTCTTGGAAGTTATTTGTAATTAATTTACTATTTTTCTCTAGGAAGTTATTTGTAATTAATTTACTATTTTTCACTATTCACTTCAAAACTGTTTACCTACTAATATAAAGGTGGATGTACTAAAATAAGAAGTAAATGCCATAAGTTAGATTGCGTTTATGACTTTATGTCAAAATGATGAAAAGTATATTAGACGTGACAATTGTTTTTATTTTTATGTCCCTGCAGGTTCACCAACATCTATATTAAGCCGTAAGTTTGTTGAATTTTGCATTTTAGGAACAGAAAACTTACCCAGAACCCTACTTATGTACTTATCGAACAGTCTTTCATCCCAATCTATATACTTCCCAACCGTTTTATGTAACTCTCCTCAGTTAAACAAAACTGTAGTAAACCACAATTTACAATACTCTGCATACAACACCAAACACGAACCAAGGGCCCTCAGTTCACATGACTTCGATGATCTAATCAGCAGTGGTTCGGCTTTTGGCTCTTTGTTTCCTCCTGATGATCCAGTTCTTGACCGCATTGACCAAGAAATACTAAACCGTGGTCAGGGTCACCCTGTTCCAGGTGGGTGGTGTTTAGGTGGGTCTGGTGGCGAAGCTTGTACCATTTGGGGTGATGCTGATGTTTTGAAACCTGGACCAGGGGCTAAAAGGCTGGAGCAGCTCATGGTTGAGTTACTCTCGAATGAGACTTTTATTTCCCGTCAATGCATTTTCGAATGATACGATTTAATAGTCTTGTAGTCCATCTGAATCTGGGTTGTCTTTTTTATAGCTTTTAGTTCTCTGTTACTTTTTTTTTTGGCTGAAATTTAATGTGTGACATGATACATATATCATCTTCAAACTTCAAGAACACAAAATCAGTCTATAGTCCTCATGATATGAAACCACCAATTAACCAAACATAGAAACAATTCAAAAATGAAAGTAGAGGTTTTAGTCTTTTAGGTCTGAATTGTTATTATTGGTTTTCTGTCATGTCATTGAGGTCTTGTGGGCTCTTGTTTTCCCTGCTATTGGGTTCTTGTAGTTTAAAATTTTACAAAAATACTATCTATCAACCATGCGCAAAACAAAACAAAAAAGCCAGAAAATCCAAACGACCTTATAAAATTTTTAAATACTAATCAAATACCTTTTCTGTTCTTTGAAGTGATATACGGTGGTGGTTAGCCTTTAAAATTAAGAATCATTGAACTCATATTGTTTGGCCAAAAAAGCAATCTAAGCCTAGCGTTTGTTTATCGCTTGACCTCGTTTTGGCTAACTCCAAATTGGGGTTAAAGGATGGTTTGATTGACATTATCATTCCTTAAAAGATCTTGCATTTAGGTAGTGTGTCGTAATTTTAGAGAGTTTGTTCCAGTTGATTCTTTCTTAAAAAGAAACACCTAAGATCATGGGATGCTAACACTTCGGAATATGATATGACTATACTAACTTCATATTATACATGTATCGAGTATTCTGATAGCTAAGCTATCAACCATATTTGAGGAGCATTGACCAAGGAAACCATGCTGTCTATGCAGTTCGACAAAAAGAAATTTGAACAAAATGTATCACTGAGTTTTTTATATTATTAATTATAATATCTTTTACGAGGCTAAGACGTCTTTGGTATTAGATAATAGAGTTTTTTAATAGCTAAAGTATCACTGACGAGCCGTTGGCACATCCGATCATCTCCATTACTCGAGTACGAAACCAAATCCGCCCTTAGGAGGAAACTCACCTTAGGTGACAAAATTCCCTGGCCTAACCTGGAACTCTCTTTTTAGTCATAGGTGAGACTTGAACACAAAACTTTCCTTTATTTTGATGAAATCTTAGCTATCTCACCTTAACCACTTAGGCTAAAGATCATTGGTATTAGATAATAGATTTTTTTTAAACGGCAAATGTACGATCCTGTTTCGGATGATAGGTTGTTATCTTAATCGGATCCACCTATTCGTTTTCCAGCCGGGACCGTACCCTTAACCTCCTCAAAAGGAAACCCACTGGCTCAACCCTAAGCATTTTTTGCTCAGATTAAGACTTGAACCCGTAAACTTTTCATATTTACATGTTATAAGTATCTCATCTTAACCAGTTGTATGAGATAGCCAAAACTTTTATATAATAAAGAGAAATTTTGGGTTCAAGCCCAAAAAAAAGCTCTAGGTTGGACCAACGTGTTTTGTCTCTCACCTAAAGTAAGTTTTCTTCTGATAGTGATTTAAGATTATGTACTCGAGTAATAAAATTAATCGGATGAGCTAGGGTCCCAGCGATTCAATTAGCGCTTTAAAAAATAATAGACGATGCAATTGACTACTTTATCTTATTTTATTTTAATTATTTTAAGGATCATGTTTTCCATTTTGATATAAAAGTCGGCTTAGGAAAGAAAATTAGCGCATGCAGCGGGTGTCAAAGATTTTAATGAAAAATTGAAAAGAATAAATCCGACGTGTCAACATCCGGTTGGCTGACTGGCAAGCGAGTCGCATCATACGGCAACACGCTTTGGAGTTCAGAGCGGAGTAGGCGGCCCAACACTTCACTCTAACTTCGATTCCCTAACTTTACAATTACCACCCTCATTTAAATACCATCTTAACATTTTCACCCTCCTATTACTTCACAACATTACTTCTAAATAACCACCAATCACCAACTAGCAAATATGTCAATGTTACGATGAAAATATTGTGTACCAACTTTTTTCTAGTCAAACAACTCTAGAACAATTAAAAACGTTCAAAGACAATATTATTCAAGTTTAATTTATATTTTATTTTTTTTATCATCATCTCTCTATCCATCTCTCACTTGTATTTTAAACGAACTATGCATTTTCAAAATTGTTTGTTTTTGACTCTTGGTGTTCATAATCATACTTCATGTTCATATGTTTGTTACATAGCTAATATATGACATATTAAACATAAGTGCATCCAGATAAACATGAAATCCCATGTGGATTATCTATTTACTTATCGATTTTTCTAATTTTTTCTTATTTACACTCTTGTTCTATATCTCATTCATTTTGTAACAGAATAATCAACATTTAACAATCTAAAAACATAGAGACATGCTTCAAACTCTTTTTCTACATAGCTAAATCCAAATTTCACATAAAGTATATCATTGCTCTTAAAATGCAATATCTGATTCAATGTATTATATGAGTCATTATAAACGCTTCAAAATTTATCCTTTTGCTTCATAGATCAACTCTTTCACGTTTCACAAAGTATTATATTCATCCACCGCCGTTAAGTGACACTAAACATCCTTAGAACAAGTGCAAGATAAATGTAAATGAATCAGCATTACTATAAAAGACTTAACTAAACAAACATATATGTGTTTGAAGTTAGGAGTAGGGTTTTAAGTTTAAAAGATTGGTGACAATACAAACATTAGTTGTATATTGAAAGGGGTGAAAATGAAATGAAGAGTAATGTCCAGAAATCATACATCCTTTCCTTACCATTCATCCGTATATCTCTCTCTCTCTTTCTCGACAGCAATCTTGATAATTTTACCCCCAAAAACTCTAAAACAACCAACACAAACATATTCCTCTGCAACAAACCCTTGCCCTCAATCATATCATATCATATCATGGCATCCGACCTAGATTCATGTCTGATTGTTGACCATGATGACCTCCTCAACTTCTCTTTAGACGACGATAACAATAACAAACCCCCTTCTTCTTTTTCAAACCCTAACTCTCACGATTACCCCCCTTCATTTCCGGTAAGTCCCACAACATTTACCTACTGTTTCTTCCCTTTATGTTGCTCGGAGCTTTTTCCGGCGAAAACTTCCGGTATTCCACCCAACTTAGTGTGTTCTTGAGAGGGTAATTTATGACTTTTGAAAAGAAGTACCTTTGGGCATTCTTGGTTGAAATTAGTGGTTGAATATCTGTTTTTTCTGCAGTTGGTGGATGTTAATGACTTTAGTTTGGGGGAATTTGGTCAAAGTTTGAAGCTTTTTGAGTTAAAGATTGTAATAGTTATAATAATAATAATGTGTGTGTGTGTGTGTGTGTGTTGGAATTCAGGAATTTGCAGAGGAAGAGCTGGAATGGTTATCGAACAAAGACGCGTTTCCTGCGCTCGACGACATCTTTTCAGGCCCGAACCAGACTGTTACAGTTTCGGTTCTTGACAACAACAGTAGCAGCAGTGGCAACAGCCATAGTCATAGCCACAGCATCACAAGCTGCTGTGGCAACCTTCAGGTTCCTTTAAAATATCCGGTTCGTAAGCGGTCTAACCGCAGGCGCAGAGGGCAGCAATGCTGGTGGTGGAATCAAGTAATGGAGCCACAAGCATCAGTGCTAAAAGCACCAGCAACAGGTGGTGCTGCACTTGGGAGGAGGTGCCAGCATTGCCTAGCTGAGAAAACACCACAATGGCGGGCGGGTCCAATGGGCCCGAAGACTCTGTGCAACGCGTGTGGTGTTCGTTATAAGTCGGGGCGGCTGGTGGCTGAGTATAGACCGGCTAACAGTCCAACATTCTCGGTTGCCTTGCATTCGAATTCGCATAGGAAGATTATGGAAATGAGAAAGAAGATGCAGGCTGGATAGTTTTAGGCTCTTTAATTTTTCTGCTTATCAGAAATAGTTAGATTTCAGGGTCAGCATTTGTTTGAGTTAATTACTACTTTGATTCTATTTACTTGTACTGATTGGTTTAAAGAAAATGGCGAAATCAAATCATTTGAATGAGTTAACCATTTAGGGATGTCTATGTTTGGTTTGTAGTCTTTTAAGCTGCTGCTTTCAAGACATTCTTCGAAGACAAGTTGCGAACTTGATGATCAAAAACGCGATGAAACCTTGATCGCGGTAGGATCAGTTGGGACTGAAGGACCAGAACTGTGTAGGTCAGGTGGTTGGATATGAATGCTGGTGTGAAGTGTGAGATGGGTTTGTACTTTGTAGCAAACATGTGAAGTGAAGGGTTGACCACATGATATGAAGAGGGGTTTGTCTTGTGATCAATTTTATTGCTGGTCACACATATTTTGCTTTGTGGGTGCTTTTGGTCCGTGACACATGGTGACTCGATCAATCTAAGCTAGCCAGGGTGCCACTGAATGTATACTTGTTTGAATGTGAGCAGACACAAAACATAATTATATAGAATTTTAGATTTGTTTCATATTTTGATTACCCTATTAAAATTTACTGTTTTATCATAAATTCATGAGTTTATTAATCTCTGCTTTGTTTAATATATTTTACTAGCTTTAATAAACCGTGTATTATACGGGTTGAATAAATAAAATATTAAATATAATAAAATATTACTTAATTATAGAACGATATTCTAAGATAAGATATGGTTTAAATTACGTAAGAGTAAAAACTATAAATAATAAAACAACGATATTACCTTTTTAATATTATTTTTCAAAAAAAAAATCAAACATTTTGTTTAAAAAAATTGTCATTTTTATAAATTTTCTTATTATAGCTCACATTTTTAATTATTTTAGTTTATAAAAAATTATTTTTAAAAACACTAAATTTAAAATATTTTATATTTTTAAATAAGTTTGATGTTTTAGAAAAAAAATTAATTTTATAAAAGTTTGTTTCTTTAGAAATAACATTAATAAACAAATATCTTTCTTAATTTATTAGAAAACCATTTTTAATCTAAAAAAGACTTAAATAATATTATTTGCAATTAAGGTAATTATTTAATAACAAAGAGAAGTGATAAAATTTTTGTGAAAATGAATGTGATGTTGACACGTGTCTTTCATAGTTACCATTTTATTAGAGTAGAATGATTCTTTTTAAATTTCCCATGAAACTAGTTTTATTCTCTTTAATTTGAAACATTAGTTTTGCTACATTAATAAGGAAAAACTTTACAGAATAGCAATCAAGTTTTAGGATTGCTTTAATTAGGTCATTTATATTTTTATTTGTTTTAATCAGGTCATTAAAGATTTTATTAGTGACTTAATTGAGACATAAAAGTTTCTTAATGACCTAATTGGGAAAAAAAATTTATAAGTGATACAATTAAAACAATCTTGAAACTTAATTACTATTTTATAAAGTTAGCCCTATTTAAAAACTTAAAAATTTTAAAATGCAATATTGATTACAACGGTCGGTCTAACTCTGTTATTATTAACGGTACGATAATATGTCCAACACATTACAACAGTGGGTTTTACTTTCTAGTCTTGATTATGCAAGTACCATTTTCATATTACAACAACGTGTCTTATCAAGTTACAAACTTATTCAAGTTGATGGAGTAAAGTTGAAGTTAAAACTTCAACCACGTAGAATGTAGATAATACAAAAATAAATAAATAAAAGAAGATATATCATTATCATATACGGGCTGAGAATTGAGATTGTGGTTTAGACTTTAGACTTTAGAATATTAATTGATGGGCCTTGGGTACAACCCAGGCCCAGCTACACAAAGAGTAAAATAAGTGTTCGTGTGTTGAAACCGGATCAGGCCCAATCAAGTTAAAACCAAAAGAAAGAAGGAACAAATACCAGCACCAAGATTGGGCCAACCCAAACAACTTCATTCAAGTCATGGGTTTTCTAAATTCTAACTCGAAACATAAGAATTTCAAGACAATTCTTAAGCCAAGAGTCTAAACTAAGAATAAGGTTGTTAATTTCCTTAGAACCAAGAATTAATACTTTTTAAAATGCATAACCAACAACAAAACTAAATATAGCCTATCACTCGTTATTTGAGTCACTACGATTCCAACCTTTACACACCTATAAAGTAGTTTAGCAGATTCTTAATTGTAGATTCCTAAATTTCATCTATATCTATTGCAAATAAACATTAAAAAAGGGTAAAGTACGAAAGCAATATTTGCATCAAAACTCAAAATAAATGCCTTTATATTCTATTTGGATTAGTGTATGATGCTTTATGCAATATAATATGTTACTTATGGCTTGATACTTCCAGGTTTAGAAGTGGAAGCATCACTAACATCCAATACTAATCTAAAAGTAAATCCATAACACCAGTCTAGGTGTCTCTTTTTCATTAATATATTTAGATTGTGCTTTTAGTTAAAGACACCAAATATCAGTTTCCTTTATGTAATTTTTAGTTACGAAAATTTCTTTTTCATTTCCTTTTGAAAGACAAAATATTTTGTTGTGGTCGATATATCAAAAAACCAGCAAGTTAATACAAAAACCATAAGTTTTTTTTTTATCATTTTAGAACGTTCATACATGATTAATTTTTAACAAAATATAATATAAGCAAACTTAATATATATGTGAATAATTTGTATATAATAGTCTTAATATGCTAGAGATTCTGATAAAAAGAAGAGATTATTTAAGAGCAACCTTCATATAAAATAATGGCTTAAAAATAAAAAGTAATTATATAATCTGTATATAATATTTTAAGAAATAAAGAAATATAAAAGAAAAGAATGGTAGGACCGGCTAACATGGTATCGAATAGGTGTTTGAATTACAATAATCAAGCCTCAATGACCGGTTTATTATTTTTGCAACGTATTGCCACAGTCGTAGATGCTTTACGCCTCAGCAATGACGTCATTAAACGATTTTATATCTCCTCTATATCCTCATCTTAATATATTAAAAACAAAAAAACTCATTTAATTATAATTTCAGGTAAACAGCTCATTTTAGTATAAAGAGGTCATCAAGTTACATTATATACGTTTATAATGTTATCATGGAGAACTAAAGAAATGTATGCGGCTTCATTGACTATTCGGACAGTAATTTTTTTATAAAGTGTTATTTTTTAGTTTATTCGATCGGTTAAGTTATCGTGAGTGGAATAACTAAATTGAATATACAATATTTTCAGAACCGGATCGGACGTCGAACCGGACGTTTTACTGGTTTGATGGTTGGATCAGATTTAAGAACCGGATGAAGTCATAATTATATATATAATATTATATATATATACACACACACACATATAATTCAATATAAGTAATTTATATGTGTGCTTTATAATTATATATAAAACTTAACAATAATCTTATGTCTAACATATTAATTTATTGTTCAACACCCCGTTTTTACCCATTAAAATAAAAAAAAACACAAAATCCGATTCGACCCCCGGTCCGGTTTCCGGTCCGACCACCGATTCGGGACGAACCGGCCGGTCGAACCCCTCCAAAACAAATTGATGCGTACCGGTTCGGCCCCCCTTCCGATTTCCTATCGGACCAGTTGGAATGGCCGGTCCAATCCGGTCTCGAAAACAATGCGAATATAAAATGATTCACATTGTGGCAAATCGTAGTTATCATGTTTTACAACCAAAGGATATTGTCTTAACTATATCTGGGGTTTTTACCCAACTAAATAAAGTTTGATGGTTTGGAGTAAATTTTAAGGTCGTAAAAATTATTTTGTAAAAGTAACACGAAATTGAATTGAACGATATGTTGCGGTGCAAACAAGGAAAATTGCAATTGTTTATCACTAAAAGAGGGTGTTCACACTTGTACACACGCTCCATGTGGTTGTACATTGGTTTTAGTAAAGTAAAGGTATCGTATAGTTTTATGTAATTTTTTTAATTATCCCTTAAACAATTGAAGTGCAATCTTACTTTGGTAAATATATTATGAAATTAGTATGTTTGTTTAGGGTTCTAATTATTGAAAGCAAGTTGCAAATAAAATTTGGCGATGGTACGGAATATGATTTTAACATCAATATCAATATTATTAGTGCTCTGACTATCACATTATCTTTGATTCTTTTACAGCCATGATCTTGACACCAGCCAATTGCGCAATTTCTATTTTTCATAATCAAAAGTGTTATATTTAATTACTAAAGTTAATAATATTCGACTGTATTATATAGAAATTCACAAAATTAGTAATTTTAGTTTTTTAACATATAGTCATACAAATTATAAACATATCACGATTTATTTATCTTTTACTTTAAAAACGAGTCATGTAATGTAGATTAATATAAATTCAATTTTGAAAAATAATATAAAGATAAATTAATCTTTTATTGTATTTTCTAACTAAATTATATATTACACGTGTGGAATAAATCTAACTTGTTAAAATCATTAATGTTTATGAAAATTTGCATATTAGGTGTAGGGTTTATTTAGTTAAAATGCCATCTAGACAAATATGAATTTATTCAAATCATATTAAATCTAGTGTAGTGGGTTTAAAACCCTTTCTAGTTAAATATTGTTAAAAAAAAAACTCTTTTAATGTCCGTTAAGGATTTGACTTAAAATGAATTTCAAGTGCCCCTTTAACTAGGATGTAATGACTTTAACGCCCCAAATGTGTCCACATCAGCAACTTTGACGCCCCGTAGGGGCACCATTACGTCCAGTCTTAGGTGTTACGACCAATCGACCAATAATAAAATAAGAAGTAATAAATATTTAAGAAATTATAAATGATAAATAATAAAAATTAAAAATTACAAAATTATAGTTTAAGATAGGATATAGCTGAGATATAGTAAATCTTGATAAATTATTAGAATAAGAAATTTCACATCTTAGAAATTTAATTGTTTAATTTATTTACTTACTTAAACTTCTATCATTTAATATGAGAGAGACGCGAGTAAAAAAAGAACTAGACTTCACTAAAAATCGTTACGTGTTATCTCTAAATATTTATTTATTATATAATATAGATGTAATTATGATAAATCATGATAAAGTAATATTATACTTTGTTTTTATGGTTTTGTGACTATAATGATATATTTATTGTATAAGTATATAACATGTTTATAGAAATGACTTTATTGGTGATTTTCTCGTTATCATATTATATTTGCTGTTCATAGAAAGGATTTTATTTTATATAATAACATGTACTAATGTAACTCGAAAATACATAAGAACTCATATTTTATAGTATAGCTTTTGAAATGGAACAGAGTACAAGTGGGCCATTTCATTATATATTTGTTTATAAAGTTTGTTGTTAGGAATACCACTAAATATTAAACTTTTCAATCTAAGTTATACTAAGTTTAATCTATTTTTAGAATATCATATTTTTGATTTAACTGTTATACCCGTATTAAACTTTTACTCCTTGATAGTTGTTAATAAAATGAGTAATTATTAGAGGTTTCGTTTCTAAATATAAAATCATACTATTAGACACCAATATTAGATGTTTTTCTCTTCTTTTTAATTTCCAATTTGAACATGCAATAATCCTTGTGTTCTATACTTCACATATTATTTTTTTAACAAAATTTAAAATATAATATAATTGTACGACAATGATTAAAGTAGAAAAAAGTTAAAGAAATAAAAATAAAATATTCAAATTAGTTTTATGTTATTCTTGCAGATAGATATGTACGTATCTAAACACAATCCTTAACATGGAAATTCAAAAAATGACAAAGTAGATCTAGTCATTTTGTATTTACTGACATAATTAATATATATTAATATTAAATTAAGACTTAAGACTTAGATTAGATCCAGTGGATTAATATTAATTCCTGTTAACGAATACAAGTGATAGGAAGCAAATCAGGTCACGTGTTCTAATGTTGCTAGGAAACGACACCGTTACTACAAAAATTATCTTTCACTGTCAACTGGTATATGGATCTCTCACAACCCACCCCACCCAAAATGGTTGTCATGATCCTACTAATTCTACATCTTCTTAATTTGTCTTTAAAGAGAATAAAAAATAAAAATGAATTTATAAGCCAAGTAAACCTTTCCCAATTGTTGCTTTTTTTGTGTTGGAATATTTCATAATATTGTTTTTATTTTTTATTTTTGTAAACGGTAGGTTACCCGATTTTTAAGTAAGTTGTTTTGACACACTTTAATCACATTAAAGTTATGTTTAATTGTTATAGTACTATCTAAAGGTATTAAGTATAAATTCAGGGACATTGGTCAAGGAATGTATCAAAATATTGTTGTATAAAAACTATATATTCTTTTTATTCTTGATTTTCGCTATACTATTATTTTAACCAATATTAAATTGTACTGGTATACTTTGTTCATGCATGCTCTTTTTTAAGAAGACCGAAAGCAAACTTTAAAATCAGTAATTATAGTGGTGTAAAAGGTTCATACAGTTGTGGTTTGTAGACATATATATATATATATATATATATATATATATATATATATATATATATATATATATATATATATATATATGTATATATATGGAGAGAGAGAGAGAGAGAGAGAGATTTCAAAAAGACAAAACAACTAAAAATCTACGAAGGTTTTATTTTAGATTAAGAGTGTGGATAACTGACTCATATATGGAGATTAACATGGAGCATCGCTTAACTGGATATTGATTGATATTTACGGGAATACAGAATAGGGCAACAACAGACAACTCATTAGAAGATTTAAAGATTCAATGAGCTTTAATCATCATATCCAATGACACTTGTGAGAAGAAGAATTTTGGATTTAAGTGAAATATCATTCTTGGCTAATCATCTTATATTCTTAATGGTATGAAGAATCGATGTTTTATGTTGTAATAACAATTTGGATGTTTTCTTGTTGAACATATGATTAGTTGTGAACTTTTAGCATGCAATTGTGTATGACTCTTTATATGTGTTTGGTTTCATGTTAATTCGTCAAACAACATCATACTCCATCAGATCGTGCCCAATATAGCCCAAATTAGCTTAGTTAAGGAACAAAGGATTAATGTGTAAGTATATGGATCGTACTCTAGGTTAGCGGTGAACTCGAACTAGGTTATGTCTATGTAGCAAAATAAACAATGAAATTGACATTGAATTCTACAATTTGATCATAAATCACGACATCGAAGGTGACTATATTCTCTAGTAATCGTAACCTTGTTTAATTCATTCTAGCATTTATGAATTAGTTTATTCAATAAAATCAATCAATCACCCTTTACACTTTCTTTTATAATTAATGAATGTTTGTAGCTGACCACATACAGTCCTTGCAGATACAATACTTTTACTTTCCATATCTAATTCAAGTAAAAAAAAAATCAGGAAACACTCTATTTTTTATCAGAGTTTCGACACCGATCACAAGGCTTGACTTTGTAGACATGTGAGTTCGAACTAACGCCAAATTGGAAGGGTTGTTCGCATATCCTACGCTTCGAATAATACCGTTTTATTAACACAATTCGGTGCATGTCTTTGAATTGGCACTCATTATAGAAAAACATTAAGACGACGAAGAGGAAGAAGATGATAGCATGAATAGAAATTGGGTAGAAGGTGTTTAATCCGAGAGTAATGATGTGGGGATGGAAATCAGAGGAAAAAAGAAGAATTAAAAAACTGCCAAAGCTTTTGAAAAAAATATAAAAACATCGTGAAGTACTGCTTTTAATTTTTTTTTAAGGTAATCACCAACTTTAAACTACTAAAATATAATCTCAATTTGATCTGAGGCACATATACAACATGTTGACGTTTTCTATATCCATGAACCATAATATATAATGAACCATTATATAATTTAGAACAAATATTGTGCAAAGAAAAACACTAAACAAATTATCATACCTACCAAAGGGATCTTTTTATCTTTATACTTGAGAAAACACATTTAATATACATATGCTTAGTCGATAAAAGAATTTCAAACTTTTTCCTGCCCACCTGGCCACCTTTCTCAATTCTCAAGCACTTAGTTTTTAGAGAGAGTTGATTCATTGCATGCTTGGTCGGCCATTGTAGCTTCATTTCAAGAGTTCTCAACCCACACCCACACTATTTTATCTCCAATATTGAAATAAAAGACCCAAAATTTTAGCTTCAGAAATCATAATTCCAACTCCCAAAAGACGTGGTTTTCTGTAGTTTTGCTTCCTTATTAATCTTTCAGTATCCCCAAATTTACTAATATTTAATCCCCTTCTCACTCTAATCAAAAAACCTTTTGATTCATTGCATTTGATTTCATTTCTTTTCGGGTTCAAAAGGGCTTCTTCTTTTACCAAGAAAAAAAAAAAAAAGCTTCAATGGATCTTTCTCCTTTCTTCTCAAATGGGATCTTTAGCTTGTAAGATCCCACGATTCTTGGAAAAAGATTGTGTGCAGATACACACACATCTAGTTTTATCAAGTTTTAAGCATAATACTTCATCTCCATGAACTTTTTGCTCGAATCATCCCAAGGAATTACTTGAATTCTTTAAAATTCTTGAAGATTTTGATCGCTTAAAGGTTTGTAGATATTTCACCCCTTGTCTTTTTTGAATGTTTTCTTTATTAAAGTTAATTGAATCTTGATTTGTTGTATCTTTCACCTTTTTCAAAATCTTGTTTTGGGCAGTTCACTTGTTTTGATCAATCGAAAATGACAAAACAATCCCACTTTTTTTGGGGCTTTTTGAATCTTTAAACTTGATTCGTTTGATTAATCTAAAAGGACAAAACTTTGCCTGATTTTCTTGATTACGATTGTGGATTCTTTATACCCTTTTAAAATTATGTGCAGATTGATTATTGGTTCTTGAAGATGATGATAGTTTGACTCAGACTGAAAGTTATTGACCACCCACAATGTCAAATGCTTCTGGGTTATTAGTGTGGATCATAAGGATATTAGTTGCAGGTTTCTTGATTATCAACTGCAAGGGGTTAAATACAGATGGGAAGTTTCTATTGGAGTTAAAGAAAACAATAACCGACGAATTCGGTTACTTGAACAACTGGAATCCATATGATGACACACCTTGTGGATGGAGGGGTGTCAATTGCACAAATGGTTACACCCCTGTTGTTTGGTCACTTAATCTGCGTTCAATGAATCTTTCAGGAACCCTAAATCCAAACATATGTGGTTTGATTTCTTTAACTTGTATTAATCTTTCACACAACAATTTCAAAGGTAACATCCCAAAAGAAATTGGGAATTGCTCGAGTTTACAGGTGCTTTACTTAAACAGTAATCAATTCACTGGAAGCATACCAGATGAAATAGGTAACCTCAAGCATTTGAGTCAATTGAACATATGCAACAACAAGATTTCAGGGTCAATCCCTGAATCTTTCGGTCAACTCTCTTCACTGGTTGAATTTGTGGCTTACACCAACAATCTCATAGGCCCATTACCACATTCAATCGGAAAGCTCCAGAATTTGACAACATTTAGAGCTGGACAAAACGGTATGACAGGAAGTATACCTGCAGAGATCGGTGGGTGTGAAAATCTGATATATTTCGGTGTTGCTCAGAACAATTTCAATGGCGAAATACCTAAGGAAATCGGGTTGTTAACGAAGTTAACTGATTTGATCCTGTGGAGTAATCAGTTATCAGGAACAATCCCAATTGAGATCACCAACTGCACACGTCTAGAAACGCTTGCTCTGTATCAGAACAATCTGATCGGTGAAATCCCTAAAGAAATTGGGAAACTTGAGTTCTTGAAGAAGCTATATCTGTACAGAAACAGGTTAAATGGAACGATCCCCAGAGAAATTGGTAATCTTTCTTTAGCAACGGAGATCGATTTCTCTGAGAATTATTTAACCGGTGAAATTCCGACGGAAATCAGTCAGATACAAGGGCTTACATTGCTGTATCTGTTTGAAAATCAGCTTCATGGGGTTATACCGGGTGAACTCAGTAACTTGAAGAACTTATCAAAGCTTGATCTTTCGATAAACTCACTCACGGGTCCGATTCCTTCTGGGTTTCAGTATCTTCCGAAGATGTATCAGTTGCAGCTTTTTAGCAATTCGTTAAACGGCACCATCCCTCGATTGCTTGGGCTGTATAATCGCCTCTGGGTGGTTGATTTTTCGGATAACGATTTGACCGGAAAGATTCCACCGTACGCTTGTTGGGGTCGAAATTTGATGTTACTGAATCTTGAATCGAATGATTTGTATGGTAATATCCCCGATGGGATTGTGAATTGCAAATCGCTTGTTCAGCTTCGTTTAAATGGCAACAAGATCACCGGAAACTTCCCGTCGGCACTCTGCAAATTGGTGAATCTATCAGCGATTGAATTGGGGGAAAACAGGTTCAGTGGCCCAATTCCGCCGGAGATCGGAAACTGTCAGAAGTTGCAGCGACTTGATCTCTCCGGCAACTACTTCTCGTCGAAATTACCTAATGAGATCAAGAGACTTAAACGTTTAGTAACGTTTAACATTTCTTCAAATCTGATCACCGGAAGAATACCTTCAGGGATCCTCCATTGCAAGACGCTTCAACGGCTTGATTTCAGCAGGAACAGCTTCTCATACGACATACCCCGTGACCTTGGTGCTCTTTCGCAGCTCGAACTTCTGTTGATCTCCGAAAACAAACTCTCCGGCAGCATTCCTGCAGCTTTAGGTAACCTCTCACGGCTAACAGAGTTGCAGATGGGTGGCAATTTCATCTCCGGCGAGATCCCACCGGAGCTCGGGTCCCTTACAAGCTTACAAATTGCTCTGAACCTCAGCCACAACAAAATCTCCGGCAGCATACCCCCTCAACTGGGAAATCTCATACTTCTTGAGAATCTTCTTCTCAACAACAATCATTTCACCGGCGAAATTCCGACGACATTTGCAAATCTTTCAAGTCTGATGACATGTAACTTCTCTTACAACAACCTCAAGGGTCCAATACCTTCGGTACCATTGTTTCAGAACATGGCTCTCACCAGTTTCACTGGAAACGACGGGCTCTGTGGCGGCCCATTACCGAGCTGTGACGGATATGAAGACTCTAACCCTGCACCGCCTTCTTCAAACAGTGACAGTGCCTCCAGAGGCAAGATCGTCACCATTATCGCGGCTGTTGTAGGCGGCGTTTCTCTTGTTCTGATTGTGATCATCTTGTATTTCATGAAGAAAGGTGCTGCAAGAAATGTCACTTCTTTGGAAGATGATACTGATGGATCATCTCCGGTGTCATCAGACATTTACTTCCCGCCAAAAGATGGTTTTAAGTTTCAAGAGCTAGTGGAGGCAACGAGAAACTTTCATGACAGTTATGTGATTGGAAGAGGGGCTGTTGGGACGGTGTATAAGGCGGTGATGCAGTCGGGACAGACGATTGCTGTCAAGAAATTCGCTTCAAACCGCGAAGGAAACACCATCGAAAACAGCTTTCAAGCTGAGATCTTGACATTAGGGAAGATCAGACATCGTAACATTGTAAAGCTTTACGGTTATTGTCATTATCAAGATTCGAATTTGCTTCTGTATGATTATATGGCTAGAGGTAGTTTGGGGGAACTGCTTCATAGCGGGTCGTCTTGCAGCTTGAATTGGCCAACGAGATTCACCATTGCTCTTGGGGCTGCACAAGGTCTTGCTTATTTACACCATGACTGTAAACCTAGAATCATTCATCGCGATATCAAGTCTAATAATATCTTGCTTGATGAGAACGACGAAGCTCATGTGGGTGATTTTGGTTTGGCAAAAGTGATCGACATGCCTCAGTCTAAATCCATGTCAGCCGTTGCTGGTTCTTACGGTTACATTGCTCCAGGTAAGCTCACACATCACATTTGTAACCATTTTATCGATGATTTAGCATAGATTAATGACTTATGTTCATGGTCACTTTTGTTGCAGAATACGCGTATACAATGAAGGTGACAGAAAAGTGTGACATATACAGTTACGGGGTGGTTCTTTTAGAACTAGTAACAGGAAGAGCCCCTGTGCAGCCACTAGATCAAGGAGGTGATCTCGTTACTTGGGTAAGAAGTTATATCCGAAAGAATTCATTAGATCATGGAATACTTGATAGTCGTTTGGATCTTGAGGATGATGAACTTGTGGTGAACCACATGATTTCTATCCTTAAGGTTGCTATATTGTGCACAAATATGTCACCTTTTGATCGGCCATCAATGAGAGAAGTTGTGTCGATGTTGATTGAATCAAACGAACGAGCTGGCAACCTCGTTTCTCCACTATATGATGATCCTTCTCAATGAGAAAGTGTATGTATTAGTTTACATGTAAACTTTCTTTTAACCAATATGATTATGAGTCTAATTTTCATGGTTTTGGTTTTGCAACATTGTTTCATGAGAATGTACATACATATGTTCCTCTAGTATTCAAAGGGGAGTTTGTGACTTTGTGTTACTCATTGTCTATATAATTGAATTTACTATCATTTTGTCACTGTAAGCCTGGATTTGTTGCGGTTTCGTGACTTTTTCACCAGTCTATTGGCGAACGGTCGAAGCACCTCCCATGTAACATGTCATGTTTTCATGCTTGATATCAAACTAAAATCTGCATATGACACAAGCTTTACCACATTTTGTGGTTGACTGGTAAATGGTAGCCCATTGGAATGGCATTGATCATGCAACTTGTATAGATTGTTTACACAAGTCAAAAGTCAAAGCAATCAAGTCAGTATTGTTGAACCAGTACTCCATGTGAAGTTGGTGCACCTGCAAGAAATAGATTACTTTAAACAATGTAGCAGACAATGGCTTTCTGCCACTCAAAGGGACATGTTATCGAAAAACTAATGCCAATATATGTGTGTGTGTAAAAGATTCTAGAAATCTTGAAAAGAAGAATCAAGTTTCTTGCATTGTGCAGATGAAAATGGTCATCTACTCATCTACCCTTGTTGCAATCATGGATTCATATAGCTTCAAATAAAATTAAACCCAATGTTATGAACATAATTAATAAAAAACATTTTAAGAAAAATAAACTGCCCGAAAAACTTTAGATTTATTGTTACTTGCTAACTCAAACAGCTTTACTTTAATCCTTTTATTAAGTCTACACATTTGTTCAATTTTAGACATGAACCCTCAACCTTAAGGAGAAGGGACACCTTTTATACACTAATATGTATGATTGGCTCATACACACTCAACATGTTAAGTTGTGCTAATTATTCTGGTGGCTTGTTGGGTGATTTGGCGGGCACGGAATGAGAAGATTCACAATAACACAACAGTTTCCATTGATAACATAATCAGCTCTATCAAGTCTCTATCATACCTATGGATTAAAAGTGGATCCTCCAAAGTCGTATCCGATTGTGCCCAGTGGCACTCGTTTAGCTTTATATGTAATTGTATTTTTGACGTTCTTGTTTATTGATGTTTGTATGTTTTTGCCTACCTCCTTACTATCTATTTAATAAATCTTTTTGCTATCACAAATAGGTTAATACACACAACTAATTTACCTTAAGAAACATTATGCCATGATTAATATACACAAAAATAACCACGTATTAATTAATTTACCTTAAGAAATAGAATAGATGTGTTATTGAAATACTTTTATGAAATTTTGGCCTTTCAAAAACAGATTTCTTTGGGGAGTACTGTCTATGAAAAAAAAAATCAATGTGTGATCAATGTTTATCTCATAAGAAATTGGGTGGGCTTAGAATTGGTAGTACAAGATTTGCACACTTGGTTATCTTATGCAAGTACATATGGAAGATGAAAAAGAACTCCTAGATGAGAAACGAAGAGTCCAATGGATCCCATGCAAAAGACCAATTCCAGGCACATGGAGCAACATGATCAAAGTTGTAGAATTTATAGTCTAGAACAAGTATTTTGTATGGCATACAAAACTTAACTTGTATTAAAACTTTAAATAATCAAGCTTGGATTAATCTATGAATCCTGAAAAACCATTAGATAAACCTATTTCACTGATTATTTGCTATTGATTTATCGTATTAGACACAGATTTTTTGATGGAGAAGAATCTATCTTTAAATCGTGAGAGTATGATGGAGAAGAACTGTAACCATAAAAGTCTTTGTTTTCTTTATATCAAGACTAGATTTAGTAAACTCGTGTATTACACGGGTTGAATAAATAAAATATTAATATAATAAAAATTAATAATTATAAAATAATATTTAAATATATGATATGATTGAAATTATATATGAGAAATGATTATAAATAATAAAACAGTGATATCAACTTTTTAAAATTTTATTTTTAATTTTTTTTTTCAAAAAAAATAAACATTTTGTTCTAAAACAAACCGTATAAAAATGTCATTTTTAAAAATTTTCTTATTATAACTCCTAAATTTGATTATTTTTGGTTTTTAAAAAATTGACTTTTTAAAAATACCAATTTTAAAATATTTCGTATTTTTAAAAAAGTTTTATGCTTTAGAAAAAATATTATTTTATAAAAAAATTATTTATTTAGAAATAAATTAATGAACAGATTTTTTTCTTAATTTATTAAATCTAAAAAAATATTAGATAATACTATTAATAATTCAGGTAATTATTTAATATGAAAGAGAGGCGGAAAAATTTTAATGAGGATGATTGTGATGCTGTCACGTGTCATCTCAAGTTACTCTTATATATAAAAAATAAAGATATAGATAAAGATTATGAGGGCCACAAGCACACAATCCCTTTTGCCATTTTCTTTTCTTTTGGGCCGATTAAAAACAAAACCTAATAATGTTTTTAAATAAACTTTGAAATATACTCTTTAAAACCTATTAAAGCCCATTCTTATATGTCAAATAATAAACGTTATAACGATTACAAAGCCCAAACAACATTAGAGTTAAATCGAGCCCCGCACTTCCGCAACATCTAACTCGTTTAGTTTCTAATGTTATTTTTTCGATCAACAAGTTAATCCAATATATTAAAACATGTTTTGATAACACTAAAATTACCGACAAAAGTCACGCATGATCTAAAAGTTTTTGAGTTCAACATACATGAGAAGATCAAACGTAGTCATGAGTGTTGGACGTGGAAGAAGAAAATCAAGTCATTCCACTATGTATTCTATCAAGTCATGTATTGAAAAAAAGAAAAATGTTTAACCATGGAGTTATGTTGTTCAATGGTCCAAATGGTTGCCTCTAAAGGTGATTTTTTGGGATGGAGGGCAACCCTAATGAGGCTTCCAACTAAGCAAGAACTTATCAATAGAAATGTACGGGTACATTTTGTTACATGTGACCATTGCGATCGAGAAGAAACTTTGGAGCACATTTTTAGAAACTACAAGGTAGCACAAGAGGTTTGGGATGTAGTAATTGGTTGGTGAAAATAGTTTTCTCAAGGATATTCAATCCAAGTTATATGGGCAACAAACGTAAAAGGATTGAGCTGATATTTAAAAAGTTGATTTACTCAATCATTTTAGGGACATTATGGTGTATTTGGAAGGAAATGAATGAAAAGATATTCAGAAGATCGACTTGGAGTTAAGAAAATAATATTTGAATACATTGAAGCCATAACTTTCTTATGGATTAAAATAGAGCAATATGACATGATCTTGTATCTTATTTCGGCTTACCGCCTTGTTAATGTCGACCTCTTGATAAAATTTTTGTTATCGTTCAAAAAGAATCTACAAAAGTCAAAAGATGTATTATTGCTTATCTGATTAGAGCTGGTAATTAATAATTTCTATCACGTTAATTATATTTATTATCATACATTAATTACAAGATTTTTACATTTATAATGCTTGAAAGCATATATAGTTTTTTAAATTTGTTATAATAAAGGTGTTAATTAGAAGAAATTAATACTTTCTACCATTTAAAGAAAACGTTACGACCAATAGACGCATAACGAGATCTTATTTTCGTAAATATTAAGGTTACCAGACACATATGACTATAACCATGAAAAATCCTTAACCCAATTATACTCGTCGTTGCTGAAATAAATTCCATCTTCCTTGACCAACCACAAACATTTCCTACTTGTTCCACACCTAGGACTGTTTTTGTATACCTGAAAAGCTTCAAACCGCTTCTTCGTTTGGTCCCATTTGACGGTGCAAGAGTAAGCCGGGGTTGGGGTCCAGAAACTAAGCCTAGCATACCAGGTGTAGTCATCGCCTTCTTGAAGGGCTCGGCCGCCTATATCACCATCGTGCGAGGTGCACCAGATGACTAGAGGGAGAGAGGAGTTGTTTGTGAAACCGTTAACGACACGAATTTGATAGGTGACGCCTTGTATGGAGAAATGTTCGATTTTGTGGTACTTTATGATTATGAAAACTATGTGTGAAGCTAAAAACAAAAGGAGGAAAATTTGCCATTTCTTCATAATCGATGTTGTTGGTTTTGTGATGGAACTAGAGGTGTATTTATAGGAGGTATATTTATTAGCTAGTGTAATATATTTATTATGATTTACATTTGATTTTAATTAACCTAGTAAACAAAAAGATCAAATATAAGACTAAGATTGACACTTTATGTTGTTAATTTCTCAAAACTAAACAATAAAGAGCATAATTAAGCAGCATATGAGTATATATGCTATTGATGTTCTTTTTTGTCAACAATTTATACCTTATTTTAATAAAAAAATATAATGGAAATTAATTTGGACCAATTAGCTATAAGTTAATGACAATTTATATCCGCTAAACCTAAATTTTGATGCAACAGCCCTTTTGTATAGGAGTAGGGACCTCATAGAACTTAAAGATTGAAGCACTTTAGGGCGGATTTTACATCTTTATATCTCTTTTTTGGAATTTTACATCTTTATATCTCTTTTTTGGAACATGTTCTTTTCTATGTAATTTACCATCACTTTCATGCATATATCAAGAACTTGATGTTCTTGTTATTCAAACTAACATTATCAATAAATTATTCATACGCAAACCCAAGGTAGACGTTCTTTATATCCAATAAGCAATGTTATAGATATCGGAACTGAATTAAAACGGTTTGCTTGATGAACATGATTAAATAAAAATACATTCTTCGACCTAGCTAGCTAAAGATCTAATAAACAAGAGTTCGTTTGTTAGGTGCTCTTCTTATTTTGTTTGTATATGTTTTTAACTTACACATCTACTAATTCTACTTTTAAATTTACTGATTTTTTTCACCGTGCGAATTGAGCTATCAACTATTTAGTAACATCCTTTTTACACATTTTGATATCTCTCAACTATTAAGTAACATCTTTTTTACACATTTTTGATATCGTTTATTATCACAACAAATAGTAAGTATTTGTTTAGTGTTTTATTTTTATTCTGATTTTCTTTTTAACTACTTTTTGTTACTTTTTTTTTCATTTTTTTTGTTTTATTTGCTTGATGTTGTATTTTATTTTTTATAACTTTTTTATTTAATATTTTGTTGACTCTCTAGTGGTTTGATCCCAATTTAATTTTTCTTTGTTATTATTATTTTTATTTTTTGCTTATATTTGTTTAGGGTTTAGTTTTTTTTTCTTATTTTAATGTTACAAATTTTAACACCTCCATTGTATTAACATTTAGGACTATAAGTACTAAAAAAACTGCTACCCCGACGTGTAGCGTTGTGCCGTGTTTATTAATAAATTATAAGGACTATAAGTATTCACTATATTTTCCAATTCTTTGTAAAAGATCGGTTTTCTCCTGCCGCATAGCGCGGGTTTAACCCTCATCAAGTCCCTTCGCGTAACACAAACATCAAACACTAATTATATAACGATATTATAGACGGCAAGAAGAAAAACAATGAGGTATTGTTGATGGAGATACTTGATATATATTTGTTAAGTAGTAGAGATAGATTTGTTGATAATATTATTAAAACCATAAAATCTTGAAAATGCATAAAGAGGTTCATCAAGACCAGAAACAACCCTACACCAAATCAACCTCTAGAAGACCATCAAAAATACAAAAACGACGACGTCATACAACTACGAAACCAAAGTACAAAAAACAGACATGCATGCAATAATTAATACGTACGTGGTACCTACGACCACCGAATAACGGTAAAATCTTAACCACTTAAGGCACTATAATACCACCACCGATTCCACCACCTTTCACCGCACCAACGCCACCACCAAGACCACTAGCACCACCAATGCCACCGAGCCCACTCGCACCACCAACACCACCAACGCCACCTAGCCCACCGGCACCACCAACGCCACCGAGCCCACCACCGGCACCACCAAGCCCACCGACACCACCAAGTGTCGGAAGCACGCCGGTGTATCCACCTACACCGGCGAAACCACCAACGCCACCGTATGCGATGAAGTTCTTCTCGTCTTTAACACCGGCTCCGCCGCTCGGTGCGGTGGCGGTGGGCATCTCCTCGGTGGCCGGAGTTTTGTCACTTATGGTGGTGGTAGGTAGGTTTCTTGCATTGGTTTGCATCACGAAGAGTACAAGTGCACAAACACATACTGCAACAAAGTACAACTTCACCATCTCTCTATAACGTACTCTCACCAACACAAATGTTAATTAACAGCAGGAGTATGAGGGAATGTTATGAGTTGATTGATGGTGGTGGTGGTGGTATTTATGGAGGAAGTGAAGGGTGGTGGACAGTTGTAATGGTGGTGCATGGAATTAATGTTGGTGTATTGAATTGATTTGCATGGATTCAGAGTTAGGTGAGGACAAGAGTATTAAAAGAAGAGAAATATTTAAAGTTAAGGTGGTGTAAGTAAGCTAGTAAGTAAATAAGTCAACCCCTTGTTCTTTACGAAACAACCTTATATACGTTTCTTGAATTGAAGATATATCATTTTTGAACTCACACCACCGTACTGATTGTGATCGATAATAGTGCAAAAAGTTTATATATATTAAAATAAACAAACAAACAAACATATTCAGTAAAATTTTTAATTATACAGTATCTAAATTAATGAATGTGAGACCAATACAAATGTTACCGTTATTTCACCGGATAAAAAACGTTATTTCTAAGCATATTGCGGTTAAAAAAACCTCTCTTTTGTTTTACTAGAGGAAAATACCGAAATCATTAAAAAAAGAAAAAGATAGCATAACAATGTGTTTATAAACAACAAGATTTTGTGAGCTTTAAACAAAAAGTCCCACCTCAACTAATTTCATGTTGTTTTCACTTGAAGTAAATAAATTATTAATTTCTGTCACGAAACAGAAGTTGAACTTGCATGCAAGTCACGTGTTCAAACTTCATAGCTAGCCAGGGTGTTTGCATTACTATATTTAATTCTGAAAAAAATATTTGAATTTGATAACATTTTATTGAGAAATTAACTAATTAACGTGACATCCGAAGGTTCACATCTCAATCTCTCAACATTGAGGCACTTAAAACATTGGTACTAAAATCAGCTAGAATTATCATATATGGAAATTACTCAGAAGAAGCTGCGAGCCTAAGTTACTCGTATGACCGTTCTAACATGGTTTTCTTACGGTATATGCACTTTCATTGACCGTCTGAAGGATGGTTTTATGGGACGGTGATTTGGTGAGACGTTAACAAAACAATATTCAAATGCATATCACATGTTATTAATTCGTGTATCTATTTTGCTTGGATATATGGGTCACTTTGAGTTTATACAATTATGAGACAAATCTAATTGGAATTTTGTATTCATATATTAATACATAATCCAAAGTGCTTATGCGTAAGTTACGAGTGTGTAATGCATATATTTTTGTCTTTTGATATTGTTTTTAGGTTTACACATCTACACTTTGATAAACTTTTTTCTTTTTATATTTTTCTTTAATCAATTACACTTATATTAGTCTTTTATATTTGTTTATATTTTCTAAAGTTCGTTTTGTAATGTTTTGATGTTTAATTAAAACGATCCGCTTTCAAACTGTTGTTGTTCTTTCCCACGTAACTCGTGATCGTGTCAGAACAAGAGTGATATAAAGCTAGTTATAAATAAAAGTTAAAGAAAATATTACATCAAGTATAGAAAATTGATGTTTGTTGTTCCAAAAAAAATAGAAAATTGATATGATTTAATGAGTTGTTAGAATTTTAAGTATTGTGTTCACAAAACATTAACTAACATCAATCCACGTCAATAATTCAGTTTTGTTTTAAAACGGTCTGAAAAGCTGAATATACAAAGCATAGAGTTAGATCCATAATTATTCAACTACAACATTGATTTTGTGCAAGTAATGAATACCCCTGGCTACCATTCGATTTTATTCAATTTGGAGGGATAACTAGAGTTAAAAAGTTGATTTTAATTAAATAAACAACTAATATACGCACATAGTTTTTATGGATAAAAAATAGAGCAAAATGACATGTTTTCGATTGGTGTAACCGGACTGCTTTTAACATTCCATTGTAAATGTTTCCTTTGCCTTACCGTCTTTGTACCGGTCGATTTTTCTCTTTATCGTGCTCCTTTGCAGGTGATAAATACTCTAGAAGGCATGAGGCGGAAATTTCGTTGGGGTGGAGCATCTTTAGAGAATAAGATTTCATGGGTCGCGTGCGATACATGTTTCTCTCCCAATTGGTTCTTGCAGTCTCGAAATAGGTCGCATAAGGACTTCCAATTTAGCTTTGTTGTCTATATGGAATTGGAAACTAAAAACAAATCTAGAAGCACTTTGGTGTGAAGTGATACAAGCAATTTATGCAAAAAGAAGACAAGATTGGTTCCCTTACAAGAAAGCAACCTCGGGCACGTGGTGCATATCATCAAGGCTTCAAACTAAGGACGTTGTCTTCATATCATTTCAATAGAGAGAAAAGATCACTTACACTCAAAACTCATGGTCTTGGACATAAGACAATTCGGGCACATTTACAGTCTATTTCGTTAAAAGACAGATCGAATCTAAGATGTTTGGGCATGCTTGGTGGTGGGTATGCTTTTCGGAGAAGTAGATGAGGTTGAATCCGATGATGGTGGATGTGATTTAGGGTTGGGTGGATGCGTCGTGTGAGGGAGAGCAATGAGATTACATACCAATAGGGTAATTTATATGTTTTTTTTTTATATTTTACTTTTCACTAACAAGAGTACTTTTATCATTTAAATAAAAATTAAACTGAAATTATGATCTTTTCATCATTTGGTAAAAATTAAAAACCATGATGTCTCCATGCTATAAATAAATTTTGATTTAATGGTTTTTCTAGCTAACCATGAGACGGAAATCAAACTAAATTACTTAACTCCAATTATTCAAAAGTTATATTTAGATAATTGAGATACCTTTTTAACTAAACCTAAACTACTCAATTAAGCCACCATTTGTGATATTTGTTGGTCTCCCTCAAAAAGGCAATTGATTCTTACCATCAAGCTATAGCCGTGTGGCAAATAGTTGAATATTAGAAATAAAGAAAATACACAGCATAGACGATCAATAATATTAATGGAAACAGTGTTGTTTGACTACTCAAGCTTCATAGGGAACAGATGCCAATTACTGTTTTGTTTGTATGTTTTCCTTTGTGTTTGTTGTATATAGTGATTTGAAAGTCGACAATGGCTATTAGTTTCTTTGTTCAGTTTTGTATAGTTTGATATAGTTGAAGGGGGTAATGTGTCAATTGTGTAACTTGGGTACGACTTCAAGTTTAAATGGGGGAAAATTCGGTTGTTCAAGTTGTATTCAGTTTCTTCTTTCTCAATTGAAATCCTTATAATTCTTGTTGTGAATTTCAATTTTGATTTCGTTTAGATAATTGATTTGATCTTCGATATCGGTCATTCATCCGCTGTGGATTTCAACACGTCCGCTGTGGGTTTTTCATACGTTCGCTGTCGATTTCAACAATTGGTATCAGATCCTTGTCTCGTAAGGGGCTCAATCTCAAAATTGAAAGAACTTTGGTGAAGATTCAAGAATGGTTACCTCTGCAAAGTTCGACATTGAAAAGTTTGATGGGAGAAATGATTCCAGCTTGTGGCGATTGAAAATGTGTGGCGATTGAAAATGAGGGCACTGTTAGTATATCACGGAGTGGTGGATGCTTTGAAAGGTGAAGAACGATTACCTAAAACTCTTACTGCTAAGGAGAAGAAGGAAGTGATGGAGAAAGCACACAGTACAATCATCTTGAGCCGGGTGATCGCGTTCTGAGAGAGGTCTCGAAAGAGACCACGACGGCAGGTGTCTGGACTAAATTAGAAGGTTTGTACATGACTAAATCTTTAGCTAATAGATTGTATCTAAAGAAACACCTGTATACTTTTCAAATGCAATTTGGCAAGTCGTTGGAAGATCACATCGATGAATTCAACAAGATCATACTTCATCTTGAGAATATTGATGTTGAGGTTGATGACAAAGATAGGGCGATCATATTTCTTTCATCATTGCCGCACTCTTATGAACACTTTGTAGATACATTAATATTCGGAAGAGATAGCCTATCGATGGAAGAGGTTGACGAAGATAGGGCAATCATATTTCTTTCATCATTGCGGTACTCTTATGAACACTTTGTAGATACATTGATGTTCGGAAGAGATAGCCTATCGATGGAAGAGGTTATAGCGGCGATGACTTCCAAAGAAGTACATAAATGAGGAGATGTGAAGGAGGAGGGAACAGATGGAGTGATTGTCCGAGGGCGACCTGAACAAAGGGCTACTAAGTTCAAGGGTAGCGTGGAACGATCAAAGTCAAAGGCTAGAAGAAGATGCAATGTTTGTAATTTAGACAAGCATCTGAAGAAAGATTGCCCTGAGTGGAAAAGAAGGAAGAATGAGTATAGTAAGAACAAGACTCAAATGAATCACTCTCCAGAAGGCTCTGAAAGTGGATATGACACTGCTGACGTTTTAATGGTGTCAAAGAGTCATGTGAGTCAAGATCGGGTGTTGGACTCTGGGTGCTCATATCACATGACACCAAACAAGGAATTCTTTATTGAACTAAGTATGGAGTCAAAGGGGCATGTTCGGTTAAGGGATGATAAACCTTGTATAATATTAGGAGTAGGGTCAGTATCACTCAAATTACACAATGAAACCATTATGGAACTCAAAGATGTTAGGTATATTCCAGATTTAAAAGGGAATCTGATCTATTTGGGTACTTTTGAGAAAAATGGTCATTTAGTGAGTTTATGGGATGGAAAGGCCAAGGTAATCAAAGGTTCTATGGTAGTGTTAACTGGAACAAGGAGAGGAAACAACACTTATGTTCTTGATGGGCAGTCAGAGGTTTCATGCTTGACTGCATCTGAAAGAGTAGTGATAAGGAGGGCCATGCTCTGGCATAGAAGGTTAGGCCATATTAGTAATCAAGGGTTAATTGAAATACAAAAACAAGGGGTTATCATTGAGTTAGAACGCTGTAACTTTGGCTCTTGTGAAAATTGTCTAATGGGGAAGGCTAGAAGAGTCAAGTTCTCTAAAGGCACTCATAAGACTAAAGGTATTCTTGACTATATACATGTTGACTTATGGGGCCCCACAAAGTATGTTTCATTAGGTGGTGCATCTTATTTTTTGTCAGTAATAGATGACTACTCAAGGAGGGTGTGGGTTTACATTCTAAAGCATAAGTATGAAGCATTTGGTAAGTTCAAGGAGTGGAAGGTCTTGGTAGAAACTCAAACTGATAAACAAGTAAATAAGCTCGGGACAAACAATGGCTTGGAGTTCTGTCATACGAAACTCAATAATTTTTGTAAGGCCCATGGAATAGCCAGGCACTTAACTCTGCCTGGAACCCCTTAACAAAATGGGTTGGTTGACAGGATGAACAGAATATTATTGGATAAAGTCGGGTGTATGTTGCTAGGTTCAGGTCTACCCAAGAGTTTCTGGGCTGGGCTTTGAAGACTGTTGTGTATGTTGTTAATAGATCACCATCAACTGCAATTGAGAAGTTAGTTCCCACAAAAAGATGGTCTGGGTCAAAGACAAGCTATGACAATCTTAGAGTGTTTGGGTGTGTTGCATACTCTCATATTGATCAAGGGAAACTAGATGCTAGAGCTGAAAGGTGCATCATGGTTGGTTACCCTAATGATGTCAAAGGCTATAGATTATGGAAGATGGAAGGTGGGAGCCCCAGAGTAATTGTTAGCAGGAATGTGGTGTTTCAAGATGATGTCATGTATAAAGATGTTATAGGTAACCCAACAGGGGTCAGGGGGTTCATTTTGAGGTGGAGTTACCCTCAAAGGTGTCATCAGAACAGGAACTTGAATGCTGGGACCCTGAAGGTACATCTGGTTCACATGTTGGGTGAAGCATAGCTGTTGACAGGCCTAGAAGAAAGATAATCCCATCTATAAGGTTTAGGGATGATCTATCAGCTATAGTGTTTAATATAGCTGAGGAAGAATCTTCTTGTGAACCATTGTCTTATCAGGAGGCAGTTGAGTCTTCTGATAGTGCTAAATGGAAGCTTGCCATGGAGGATGAGATGAGGTCTCTTGAGCATAATAAGACCTGGATACTAGTTGACAAACCTGAGGATTAAAAATTAGTTGACTGCAAATGGATATTTAAAGTCAAAGAGGGTATGTTAGGGGAATGTCCTAGATTTAAGGCAAGTTTGGTGTCAAAGGGCTTCACACAGAGGGCTGGGATTAACTACAGTGAGGTATTCTCTCCTGTGGTCAAACATGCATCTATTCGTATGATTTTAGCTTTGACAGCAGTTCATGATCTTGAACTTGAACAAATTGATGTTAAAACAGCTTTTTTGCATGGGTACCTTGAACAATAG
The DNA here is from genome assembly GCA_025506505.1 of Flaveria sonorensis. Taxonomy (NCBI): domain Eukaryota; kingdom Viridiplantae; phylum Streptophyta; class Magnoliopsida; order Asterales; family Asteraceae; genus Flaveria; species Flaveria sonorensis. The sequence goes on along the minus strand of CM046431.1, from coordinate 47,710,077 downwards.
ATTTACATAAGACAGCCACCTAGTTTTGAAGCAGTGGGCCATGAGCATAAGGTGTGTCTTCTAAAGAAGTCACTCTATGGTTTAAAACAGTCTCCAAGATAATGGTATATGAGATTTGATGGTTATGTTGTGTCTCAAGGTTTTGTTCGAAGTCAGTATGATACCTGTGTGTATTATAAGGTCTATGGTGAGGATGAATGGGTGTACTTATTGTTGTATGTGGACGATATGTTAACTGCATGCAAGAACAAGGAGTTGATTGATGAAACTAAAAGAATGCTTATGGTAAAGCTTGAGATGAAGGAACTAGGAGAGGCAAAGAAGATTCTTGGCATGGAGATTCAAAGGGATAGAAGTTCTGGTACTATAAAGCTGTCACAGGAGTCATATCTTAAAAAGGTGTTAAGTAGTTACTCTATGGTTAACTGTAAGAAAGTAATTACTCCTTTGGCCATGCATTTTAAATTGTCTAGTCTTGATTCACCTAAGACAAATGAAGAGAAGTGTGATATGGTAAATGTTTCATATGCAAATACTGTTGGTAGTTTAATGTACTTGATGATTTGTACTAGGTTAGATATAAGTTTTGCAGTAAGTGTGGTGAGCAGATATATAAGTAATCCAAGAAGACATCGTTGGGAGGGTGTTAAGTGGATCTTAAGATACCTGAGTGGAACCAGCAGTGTAGGCTTGATATTTGGTCAGTATTATGATCAGGATTTGGTGATTCAAGGCTATATTGATTCAGATTTTGCCAAGGATTATAATAGAGGTAGGTCTATCATTGGTTATGTTTTTAGAGTACTTGGTGGGACTGTTAGTTGGAAGGCTAGCCTACAGCATGTTGTTTCTTTATCCACAACTGAATCAGAGTTCATTTCTCTTACTGAAACTACTAAGGAGTCAATTTGGTTGAAAGGTTTTGCAACTGAAGCTGGTATATAGGTAGGGGCTGTAGTTGTGTTATGTGATATTTCTGGTGCTATTCAGTTGTCAAAACATCAGGTCTTTCATGAGCGATCACAACATATTAATGTGAAGATGCATTGGATTCGAGATGTTTTGAATTCTAAAGAAGTTGAGGTTAAGTATGTTGACACTAAACATAATGCAGTTGATATGATGACTAAAAGTGTTCCTGGTCCAAAGTTTTTGTATTGTTTGGAATTGTTAAAGATAGCTTGAGTTGTTTTGTTTTCAAATCACTAAGGTGGAGGTTGTTGTATATAGTGATTTGAAAGTCAACAATGGCTATTAGTTTCTTTGTTCAGTTTTATATAGTTTGATATAGTTGAAGGGGGTAATGTGTCAATTGTGTAATTTGGGTTGTTAATTGTGGTTAACGACTTCAAGTTTAAAAAGGGGGGAAAATTCGGTTGTTCAAGTTGTATTCAATTTCTTCTTTCTCAATTGAAATCCTTCTCACTCTTGCTGTGAATTTCAATTTTGATTTCGTTTAGATAATTGATTTGATCTTCGATATTGGTCATTCATCCACTGTGAATTTCAACACGTCTGCTATGGGTTTTCCATACGTCCGCTGTCGATTTCAACAGAATTCTATTTTAATTAAAATTTTAAAGTTATTTAATCAATCAAATTAACCCAAATGAAAAGTAAAACATAGTCTCCGCCGAATTTCGCAACAAAATATGACAGTGCGGATGGTGTTTTGAAGGTATCGACTACTTTTTATAGAAAATCAAAAGTTGTTATTTATTTATAGTCATGCCAGCAAGTTACCATTGTAGATTCATAGTGACGCTTGTGTGAGAGATATGGCGCGTATTCGCTTTTTGTCATGTATCATTATGGTCATCCTCGAGAATCGTCGAAAATTTTATAGGGCTTGGGCGATTAAAAATTAAACCGAGCCCTTATATATAAAGTTAATAACTTATATATAAAATTGTAGGCCTAGAGTGAGTGGAAAAACTAGACCTTACCTCAATCAGTGGATCGCCCTGACCTCTTCTGTTCCCATCCCCCCTTCCCCCCCCCCCCCCCCCTAGCATGTTTTTATTATAATGTGTTAAAATTGTAGTAACGGGTTAGTGGTAGTGAGTTTACGTTAAAATGCTAATGATTTGTTAATGGCCTAATGTGTTTTAGTGATTAACAAAGTATATAGGATTTTAAATATATATACACATAAACATAAACATATATATATATATATATATATATATATATATATATATATATATATATATATATATATATATATATATATGTGTGTGTGTGTGTGTGTGTGTGTGTATGTGTGAGAGAAAGAGAAATCAAATAAAAATCATGTTTATAATTAAAAACCATGAAAACCACCACTACCCAATTACATAACTTATAATTGATTTAATTTTTTGATTGTTTAAAGTATATATGAGTAAACTTCAACCTTATTTTTTGAGGTTATTATATATATATTTTAATTTAAACTCCAAGGAAAGACGATGATAGTGAAACGACTTATATATACATAACTTGTATGAGTTACATGTATGTAACTCTTAGTTGTACACTTGGTAACACATACTTGTAACATCTGACCCATTTCGATTTGTAACCCGGACCCGTTTATGTTGATGTGTACGCATTAATGTTGTCATTTAATCCAAATTATAATCTTATAGCATATCTATATAGATTTATAAAGTTATATTGGTACTAATGAAGTTTGATTAACAAATTTGAAAATAAATAAAATAAACTTAAATATTTTACAAAATATAAAAGGCTTTCAAAGATTTTATAAAAATAAACTCTATTATTATTCATATTAATTCTATAAGTTTGGATTGAAAATACAAATTTTAATTTGATTTATAACACTTTCACATAAAATGACAAAAATACAAACCACAGGGACCAGAAGTGTAAATTCGAAAAACCCAACCCAAATTTCTTCTCCGTCGATTCTCCCCTCCGGCCACCGGCTCCGGCCATCTCCGGCTAGCCCGTATCCCCGCTAAACGCGGTTTCAATCGAATTAAAAGCTTCCATCAACCGCGCGTGAACGATTCGAACCCAGGACATAACCCAATTCGAAATTCAAGCTCGTTTGCGCGTAATCCCGAACCGGACTTCCCTCTTACCCAAATTAAACCAATTCAAAGTGGAAACTCGTAAAATTGATCCGGAAAATCAATCAATTACGTGTTAATTATCCTCCTAATCATAGAAATTATGCTAATTGAGCTGTAACAGCTCAGTCGATCGCGAAATTTAGTAAGAATTTCCGAGAATAATCTTGGACTCGTTAGCATCGAATGCATCGAAATCACACCTATATAATTGAGGGTAAACCCTCTAATTCACTCCCCAAACTCCCTGCAACCTCAATTCGACCTAAACACCCCCACATACATCGATCCAAACAGTGCCAAACCACGACCTGCTCGAAACTCAATTCTACCGATCTCTTAGTCCTTTCAGGTAACTAAACCCACTCATATACTTGGTTTTAGGTTGGGATTAAAAACCCTAACCTTTTGTTAATCAACAGATTCGAATCGGGGTTCAATTTGAGTCTAATTGATATTTAGGGTTCATGCGATTTGGGGGTTTGCGTAAATGAATGATTTTAAAAATTTTCCAATCAATTCTGAACAGAAATGAGCGCTGGCTCAGCTATTAAATCGATGGGCCCGCACACAAGGGACCCGGGTTCGAACCGGGGCACCCCCATTTAATTTTTGAAACTCATTTTGCTATCATTTTTGAAATACATAAATTATTATCATATTATTAGATTAATATAAAAACCATTTTGTTAACTAAAACATTTTAGAAATTTTTAAAGATTTTTTTTTTTTATATATAATTTTTACATTCAACTTTTTTTGGAATAAGAAATATTATAAAAACTATTACAAATTAAAGTTAACTTATTTTAAGTCATTTTAAATTTATATTTTACAAGTACTTTAAATAACTAATTATTCAATTAATTATTTTAACCAAGTTATATCATAGTTAATTATTTTTTTTTCACACTTTAATACTCAACCTTTAGTTAATCAATTATTATTAAATATTGAAATAATAATATAATTCCACTTTCAATTTTGTTTGTTTTTAAATACATTATTTTTAAAACTAATTATGAAAACCCAAATCCCAATAAAAACCCTAATTCATACCTAGTTCTTCAATCATTATTATTTTAACAAAAAGACACCAAACCTTAGGTTGAGACGTAAGGATATTTCGGTGTCACGCCGCCTCTTATCATTTTCCAAACCGCTTATAGTTATCAAGTGAGTATTTATTGCTCTTTTTTTTATGTGTTTATATTTTGGGGAAATCATGTGATTTTATAATCAATCATTGCTATTTCATCTTTTATTTCATTAATACATTCAATTCGATACATGCTATGTTTTTACTTGCAATAATGTGTTTATAGTTAGATAATCCAGATGAAAACACAATCATTAATTCATGCAACCACGGTAACAATGATATATCTATTGGATTGACAAACCCATCCCATATGAATATTCGAGTGGTGATTGAAACCGGATTCACATATTCTATCACGACTTCGTCTGCGGACCGAGTCGATTCAGTCAATAGGGTGTATTGTGTTGATGTATCTTTTATGTTACACTATTGTACTATAAGTCTTGACATTGTCATGTGAATTGAATTATTCAATCATTAAATCAATCTATATATATATATATATATATCCAAACCTGTGTTTACTCACCGGCTAGTTTTAGCTGACTCGTTACTTTTTCACATGATTTCAGGTTAAGCAAGTTAGTGGATTCTTCATGCTCATCTAGGACCCGGACTTAGTCAAAATAAAAGACAAATTTTGTTATGTTATTTGGATTTTTGATTAATTGTATTGGTACTGTTTAACGAAAATGACATTTAATATTATTTCAATTTATCTAGTTCCATGTGCTATGAACAATCAATTTCCACTCGTCCGCCCCGATGATTCCTCCATCGGTTGGGGTGTGACAATACTTACATATAAATAACCCTACATATACGTAACTTTTAGTTGTACACTTTGTGACACGTACTTACATATATTTAACCTCTGGTTTTCATTTATAATTTGGTTTTCAAAGGATCCCTCCCCTTATATATATATATATGTATATATATGTATATATATGTATATATATATATATGTATGTATATATATGTATATATATGTATGTATATATGTATGTATATATATATGTATATATATGTATGTATATATATATTTGTATGTATATATATGTATATATATATGTATGTATATATATTTATGTATATATATATATAATAAAAATTTCAAGCCCTGGGAGAGATCTGGTCTTACACAGTCACCCACCCTACCCCTCCTCAAGGCCGGCCCTACGTATAACGTATCCCCTGATAATATTTTTTGAACTCACTCTTAGATACATTTTCGACATGACCAAAGATCTATATCATCTTTCACTCGCATATAACTAGAATAGCATCCTTTTATTGATAACATGCAAGTAATACACAACATAAACTTGTGTGTGATCCAATTTACGTATGAGTTCATATATATGTAGAGTTTTGTTGCGTCATGATGCTCAAACACAAAAAAATTGACAATAAACGTTAAATAATTCGGGTGTTTCAAGAGACAATTTGGTATTTCGAGCATTTTAGTTTAGTTGATAGGAGGCTGAGAATTGATGTTAAGAGCCCATTATTAAGGATTAACTGGATGAGGGTGTTGATGAGCACATTCTCCAACATCTCGTGAACACAATCCATCAAAGATCCAATGAAGGAGAACGGATGGGCAAGAAACATAGAAGCCTTTTACTTTTATGGGGACGCTCGTGGGAACACAGCCTTTTATCGTATTGAATACCTTGACTATTATTTTGAGCGAATAAAGATATATTGAGGTGTGCACAATCAAGGAGTGTGTGTTGATGTATGTGGGCTGCAGTAAAATGTTATATAAATTTCTTCAATTGACCCCTACATTACTTCAAGCTGAAACTATTACCAAAAAATGACTCTTGTAAAAAAATCACACAAACTAAACTAAGAAGAGAGATAACAATCATCCATATAGCAAAATAGTGAATAGTTTCCATTCAATATCAAGGTTTTCAATTCACATAACACCCACCTTAATTACAAGACTCAAAAGTAACTAAAATGACACAAGATATATAATATAGCTACTTAAAAGTAACACTTCACACCTTGCTCCATGAAAAGGACATTGGGTTTTTTTTTTTTACTTTCAATGAAAGCTTGATAGAGGTTACACAGTCAAGCAGCAATAATCGGATCAATGAATGATCGAAGGCAATTTTTAAAATGTGTACGTGCCAAATCAGAGTAATTTTTAGGTATGACATCTCTGTGTTTATATTTTGTAGGGTAGGAACAAAGATGACGACTTTTTACCAAATCAATGAATTTGGGACCGAAGCTGCTAACATCTGCTGCCTATGCGGCAGTTAAGAGCTCCGGCACTGGAGGTGATGGCACCAACCAGTGACGAAGACTTTGCACCTAAACTTGAGGCTCGAGCATAGCTCGCAGCGGCTCCAGCACCAGATGGGACAAAATAAGCCCCATTAAGAAGTAGGTCGCCCTCTGATCTCCAGTTCCATCCATGCCAGTGTCTTGGATCTGTATCCACTCTCTTGGTAACCTAAATGCACGTGCATACCCTTTCGATCAGTCCATCGAAATTAAACAATACCAAAAGTTTAAAACAAAAAGGAACACAATTAAGTGTTTATGATTATGCACCTCTTTTGCAAATGGATTTGCAGGGGCTAAGTATCTGTTGCCTTGACTATTGATGGTAGGATTTGCACTTCCACCAATGGCATACATTTCCCAATGAGTGTAGTCATTGTTCACCACATGGAAATATCCATGTCTGCATCTGTAATTTGTTCACCAAAATTCAATTGCTTACATCAGTTATATATTATACAACCTGCATTTCTAAAGTTTTGAGTCACCTAGTTTGGGTTAGGTGACTCTGGCTCACGTCGAGTTGACTTGTATAAAGCCTTTTTGCAACCATAATTAGTTAGTAACTAGGTGACATTTGCTAAATAAGGTTGTAAAATCACTATTCCTACCTAAACAATTTAAAAGGTTCTAAAAGTTTTATTTCAAATCATTTGATTTATTTGACATTTAGCTAAAAAAATTTACTTCACATGTTTTGAGAATTTAACACAAAATATATGTATTAAAATTTGGTCATTATTCAAGTTAGAGTACCTTGGCATTCTTTGGATAAGACCTTCCCCAAAATGATTGTAGGCAATGGTCACTTGCATTAGCTTGTCTCTAAAATAAGTGTCACTATGGCCCAACAATATCACCTGTATTATTGCAAAATAATATGTTACCATCTCAAGTAGTTAAAAAGGAAATTCTATATAGGGATGTTTTTAGATAATACCAACTTATGATTAATTGATTATTATATGTCAAATAAATGATAAAAAAATAATCATAAATAATCAAGATATACGCACCTCATTGTGATGGGTGAAATAATTGTTAGAAATAGTGATGGCAGTTGAGCCCATAACAGCATCCACAAGCCCATCAGCACAATTAGATAGCGAGTTATGATCGACCCAAATATGACTGGACCCAAATATGGATATCGCATCACCATCAGCCATAGTCCGCCACCCATAATGGGAAGGAGAGCTTCTCACCAATGCATTCCCAGTGGGCTTACAGTCATGAATATGTAAACCATGAATAATGATATTAGTAACAAACTGGATTGTTATGCAAGCTCCATTAGCAATATGCACATTAACCCCACGTGCATCAATCGTTTTAAAACTGTTCATAATAAGTTCTTGCTTTAACTGGATAACCATGTCACGTTTGAACACAATCCAAAGAGGCTCCTCTTGGATGACAGCATGGCGTAGGGTGCCAGGCCGTGGGTTGACCGGGTCATCGTCCCTGGAGTCAGTGACCACGTAAAACCGCCCATCACGGCCGCCAATGGCATTCCGCCCAAAACCAATGCCACAGTCAGCCAGCCGCCTGCGGTTCCGCTGCCAATTCCTGTCACACCGCCAGCAGTCATCTATTGGATTACCTGCACCGCATGAAAAATATCCCAACTTTCTCCTTTCTGTGTTGTTTCTCATGCTCCTGCTCATGATCAAGGTCAACCTCACAAATCAATATGGTAAAAAAAAAAAAAAAAAACTGTTTTTTTACACCATTTTGATGTTGGTATGTAATAATGTTAAGTCAGCTGAGTGTGGAGGACCAGTTGACCAGTGTGCAATAATTTCATATATTTAAGGAATGTGCACCACGACCACAAAAATAGAAAGATATGAGCTATTGCTGTATTCTGTCGGTGGCCATAAACTGGGACCCTAATATAATGGCCAACAACCAAACAGGTACCTTAAGGATTTTGTAATTTCATTATTTCTCACTAATCTTCACCGGCAAGGGCAGAACAAGAGGGTCAAGAGGACCCACTGACCCATCACCAAAATATGTCAGTTTTTCCGTATATAATAGCTGTATAGTTATAGTTGGTAGAGAAAAGAACTTTATAATGACCCCCTGACTATGAAGTTCTGGTTCCGCCAATATTCACAGGGGTTAATGGTGTCACATGTGAAAATAGATTCTTTTTATACTATGATTACTGAAAGACCTAGAGAAAACATAATTGGTTGCTTTGATTGCACATGAATGAATACATTCTAAATGTGAAACTTAGCAGACATGGTCACATTTCAGCTGATGACAAGTTGACAACTATTCAAATAAAAGCAACTATGGCAGACCACCTTGACTGAAATTAAGTAGTGATTTGAATGGTTTCTAAATACAATCCTATATTGACATTTATTTATACTTCAATTTTGCTAAGTCTGTTATATTCTGTAAACATACTCTGCACTTCTGCAGTTTCATAACATTATCCACAAATAGTGATGGAAAATGTGGAAAAGATATGAATGCAAGACCCATGTGGGAGGACATAGTGTATGATTAAATTAGAGTCCTGTTACTACAGAAAGCAGGGGCACATGGTGCTAGCTTGAACTCTATCTTGTTGCCATAGTGAATTTCAACAATAAAAGAAATTAAAAATTAAAAATTAAAAAAACCTTCCTACGTGAAAGCAAAATGTCTCAAGGGTCATTAAATGCTGGGGTAGATTAATGACCATTAAGAACCACAAGTGAAAATAAGTGTTTTCGGAGTTAGATCTGTCATGCCCACAACAACTATTTTAAAAAGACACACTTAATGTTATGACCCGCACCTTTCTATTCCAACATCAAATATCAATCCGCTGAGTCGGTGACCTTGTCTATTAGTAAAAAGTTCCAAGTTGTACGTAATGCGTAAAAGATAATTCAGATGTCGTGGATAGAGAAAGAGACCTACTTACTTAACAGTCTTAAATATTACATTTAAAACAATATCTATATATAGAGAGTGAGTTTCGTACATTTCAACCATAGAGACAACCTCCTCAGGGTCTTGGACTGCATTTTCATTTAACATTTCAATCTCCTTTATTCTGCAAGAATATGAATAAAAACCGAATTTGTTAAAATAATACTTGTAAAAACCAAAATGCTCAAATCCAAATAAAAAATGTACAATGGAAACAATAACACATTACAAATTATTATATCATTCTTCCGAAATTCACTGAAAGTGACGCATACCAAGAAACAGAGACCAAAGGCAATGCCATTAAAGAGCTTTTGAGCGGGGGGCAATTCAGTAAATGAAACCATAACAACCAATCTGCAGCGGTTCATTACGGTGTAATGTAATGTGTCTGTGTGCAGTGTGTGTGTTTTAGTGTGTTCGTGCGTGAAAGAGAAAACGGACGTTGTTTGTTACGTTAAAAACCGTCAATGTAACCGTTTGTCATAACAGAAAAATATTCTCTGAATCTTTGTGAAATGACGGAAGTGCCCCAGAAGATGCTGTTTAGAACGTCGTTTGAGATGGATAGGGATCCGCAGTTAAACAACGGTATATTAACGGCCAGATCTTAACGAATTCGGTATCTCAACGGCTGAGATTTCGTTTCGTGTGACGTAACTTAACAAACCGATCTAACGGTGTAGATCTAGCTAATCAATGAAAATGAACGGTAAAAGTAAAACCGTCACTGAGTCGACTCGGTCGAAAATAACACTAAAGGAAGAGGTAAAGACGGTGAACTGAGTCGACTCAGTGATGTACGTTATAGTATTTACCTTGCAGCCAATGACGAGTGGTTGAAGCTCTGCAACTCTTCCATCTCGCTCGTTCTGTAACATAAACAACAAATGCGAATCAGCTTTCAGCTTCACGGTTACATTTAATACAGTAATCATACTCTAACTTCGACTTTTTCAAGCTAACAATATCGATTCCGAACATTACATAGATTCACGTCATGAATGAGCAATGCACATGAAGAAATTAGACGAAACGATGCAGAAACAAGCGTAATTGAGAACAATTTCTTCTGAAATGCTCGAAAACAGATTAAGAGAATGATTTTGAAACACAAACCTAGGTTTTGAAGATGAGGCGACTGTGATGAATCCAAGAAGCAACATTACGAGAAGGAGGAAGGAGCAGAGGGATAACATCATCATCATCATCTTCTTAGGGAGCTCCATTGTAGGTAGGTGGCTTTGTTGAAGAAGAGAAGTTCACAGAGTTGAAGTGGTGTTGGGGTGTGAAGTAGAGTAGAGGAAGAAGGTGGAATGTGTGTATGGGGACGGAAGAGTGGGAATATTAAGGTGCTGCAATAGCGTAAGGGTCTTTTATAGCACTCTACATGTAAATTATCACGATCTCTTTAAAATTATTATAATTCCTTTTTAATTTATTTATTTTTTATACAGTAAGGGATATTTGTATATGCGATGTTAGAACTTGTTATTTAATCATTAGCTATGTTAAAAACATTCACGTCTCATTACTTACATCAACTATATTCATATAATTTGAGAAAAAATATATATATGGTATGTATGTAATTTATCACATCTTATTTTTTAAACTATGGAATAGTTATATGGACTATCTTCTTGTTTCTTATATTTTACAACTACTATTCATCCCCTATATTTCATATATTTTTGTGACGAGAAAAAATAATAATAATAATTAATAAATAAATAAACAAGTATTATTTAATTACTTAAAGTTTAATATAAAGAAAAGAATGTAAGAGGTTTTAGAAAGATGAATAAATTGTATTAATATATGTGATATTTAGTTAAATTAGAACTTTAAAAGATAAAGAATGAAATACGAATGCTCTTATTGAAACTCATGAGAATAATTTTCTAAAACTTTTAGTTTTCTTGGTGAGTTTTCTTTTATTTTTAAGTTCTTAATTATTTTACATTTTGTTTTATCTGATACTTATTCCCAAGTGCATTTGCTAAATAAATTGTAATTATTTGTTTTAAATTAGTGTTAGTGCTCATTATCAAAACATTGTGTTCTCTTAATTCTAAGCATACACTTATGACACACCTACTTTTACGTTAAATCAACTTGCCCTAAAGTGGGTAATTAATCGCTAGTGATTAAATATTGCTTATTCATAGAGAGGCAATACAATAATCATTGACCGACTTAATATTCTTGTTAGTGATAGAAACACGATTTAAGTAATAGTGAATGATAACACGATTTAAGTAATAGTGAATGATCCATATACTATCTCCATATAACATTTGTTGTAATCAACTAATCATTATATTGATTGAGTTGTGACTATTTTCATGTGTAAATTGTTTTATTTATCTATTAATTATTTAAAGGTATTTAAGCATCAAAGTGTCATAACTATTATTTAACTATTCAATATTACACAATCATTCTCTAAATCTATTCATATGTGCAGCCATCCCTTAAGAATCTAACCGACCCACTCCTTCGCATGTTGTTGATTGTGATAAACAGAAGTGGTAACTTACTCTCGTCCAATGACAGGCCAACAACAGTCAAACATAGAATAATAACGGATCAAAGTAATCTAATCATTAAAATATATAAAAAGAAGTTAAAATTTTGAATGTAATATATACCCGTTTTTGTTTTATATAAAAAGATCATTCAATTGAATGTTAGTATAATAAAATATTTCTTAAGATTGTTTACATTACATTTGACTAGTACATATGACTATGAAATATACAGTAAACATTTCGTTTAATAATTGTCATACAACTATAGGCTATCAGAGCGTACTTTTGTTGGTGCAAATATTATTCAAACATTTTGTTTAACACGAGCGATAACTCATTTTTTTTACTGCTTTGAATGAAAATTTATACCACCATTTAATTCACGAAACATTTTTAATGACTTGTAAGGTTAATATATCAACACGAAAGATATATACCTCTACTACTATACCAAATAATATACAACTAATATATTGCATATTATTCAACAATATTCAAACCTGCTCCAACGACCACTCATCCGAATCAATTGGCAAAGAATTTTTGCTCAAAGTGCAAGCCGCGTTGGACGAAGTTAATGATACCGCTCAATCATTGAAAACGTAGGTTCGCCGTGATTGTGAGGCGGCTAACGAAGCACTCATGAACGATTACTTTGTTGAGAATCCAAAATACAATGCTGAGATGTTTAGTGGGTTCCGTATTTTGAACTATTTTTAAATTAGTTCCCGATGTAAGTGCAAGATCAGAGTATACTCAAGTAGGTTTCGACGGAAGAAAGAAAAAAAAGCTTCAATCCGATACGAAATACACCGAGAAATTTAGTGGGGGAGTTCAGGGATTCAATTGGGGTGTTCCCCTCACCCTTATCAAGTATATATTTATGATCTTATATGATTAACTCTTAGGATACCTCACCGACTTGAAATATAAATATTTAACTACATTTTTAAGGGAAATATTCAAATACAAAATCTTCTAAAAAGTGTAAGAATGATTAAGATGTTGACACGTGTTATTTTAATCAAAATTAGCTTGAGGGCAAAATTGGTAATCTTTCCCCTTCTCAAGTTTCATCTTTTTTAAACATTCATAACTTTTACATACGATATTATTTTTTAAAAAAAATTACACCATAAAAACGAGCATTTTTTTAACTTTAAAACGTGTATAGAGTTGATATAAAAAATAAAGTTTTTTTAAACTCATTATGTAATTACGTTAGATAATTGTGTAATCTTCGAATTGATGAAGATTACTCAATTATCTGATGATCAATACACAATGAACTTGAAACATAAAAAAGTTTATATTTCTTATTATTGTTTTATTAAAAAATTATCATTTTAAAAAACACAATGCGTAAGACAATAGTCAACATTAGACATAATGAGTAACACAATGATCAGTACTAGACTCGATGATTAGCAATAGACATAAAAAAATGAGTTGCTTTGACGAGAATTTCAAAATGACATGATCAATATTAAATAATGAACTGAAAAATGTAAAATAATTACATTTTTAGCATTGTGTTATTTGATAATCATAATTATAAAAAACACAATGCATAACATAATAGTTAACATTAGAAACAATGGGTAACACAATGACTAACACTAGGCTCCATAATTAGCAATAGATATAATGAGCTGATTGACGAGGATTATACAATGGCCTGATCAGGATTCCACAATGAACTAGAACAAACGTAAAAAAAATTACATTTTTTGCATTGTGTTATTTGAAAATCACCATTTTAGAAAACACAATTGTTAATATTAGACACAATGGGTAACACAATAACTAGCACTAGACTTGATGATTAGCAATAGACATAATTAGCATCTTGATGAGAATTACCTAATGACCTGATCACAATTACACAATGAACTGAAAACATAAAGAAATTACATTTTTGGCATTGTGTTATATGAAAATCATCATTTTTAAAAAAACATAATGCATAACAAAATAGTCAATATTAGCCACAATGATTTGATTAATATTACATAATGACCTAATATTACACAATAAGCTAACGAATATTACACAATGACCTAAAATTTCGTGAAAAAAAACTTTGTGTTTTATGCATCAAAATTATAGGCGTCTTAAAGATTAAAAAAACGCTTGTTTTTATGGTGTAATTTTTTAAAAAAAATAATATTGTATGTAAAGGTTATGAGCGTTTAAAAAAAGGTGAAACTTGAAAATATGATTAATACTAAAATACCATTGACCTACCATTTAATGTTTCAATTATTTACTATTATGCCATCGGATTTTATTAGTCTTTAGATCGAAGATCTAGTGGATAATAAATCTTTTCACTTTTTTTAGTTTTTCCTTTTTCTTTACAATAACCTTACCCCACTTTTAATACCCTTGTATGATTTTAAGTTTATAACATCTATATAGTAACAATTATTATATTTTTAACATAACATATTCAGTCTTCATGCAGGTAAACGAGGTCATGTAATTTGACGGTTATCACCTAATACGATTCTTGTACCAAGCTCATGAAAGTTTTAAAAGCAATTACATACCTGAACACGTCATTGAATACATCTAATACGGTTATCACACGTTTAAGGTTTTACCATCAGATTCATGTTTATCATCCCCACTGGCCACTATGACCCGCCAACCACACAAAATCACAACCAACACATCCATCCTCCAGGCATTATAACCCCCCAACAACCACTCGAACGCACCACCACCGTAACATCCTCTAATCAAAAATTCACCATGGCACCAATGATCACCTAAATGCACCACTACCAACTCAATCCTCTAAACACCATGTCCATTGACAATGATCATCCACTCACACAACCACCAGCATCTCCATAACCACAAACCAATACATACACAAATAACTAAGCTCATATCCTACAAAAAGAAATGAATCTATTCACTATGATTAATCCAAAGCGCTAGCTATTCACTTTAATTGGATACCCACTCTGAAATAGTGTGTGATTAAACCAAATCGAAAGCCTAATATTAAAACTAGATCAAACATACACAATTAGTTAAAAACAATTTAAAATACAAAATCACTCATCCACATGAAAAGAGATCGAGTCCGGTGATTTAAATCAAACCAACAGAACCGTAACTTAAATTCAATTGGTCAAAACTCATAGTAGGAATTAGTGTTGATTAAACTTCACACAATATATCATAATAAATATGTTTATATAATTTCTATTTTTATAATGGAAAGGTAAAAGAAGGATTGAAGACGCCAACGAGATCTAGATCAACTGGTTTGGAAGGAGGCATCTCATGACTTTTCAAAGTGAAGATCATACTTCAAATGTTCAGGGTTTTATCACAGTGGGTCTTCAGTTGGTGGGTTTCCTTTGGAATGGTGGGCGGGTCGGGTCACCAGCTCTGCCTGTGTTCGCGAGCATGGATATTGTCACACCCTCAAAATCCGCGTGCGGGGTTTTACCGCGAGGCGCGTGACATACCAGGATCTCAGTCATTAGTTACCAAGAACGACTCTATATGATTAATAAACAAAACCAGAGTCAACGTTTAAAATACTGCGGAAGCGTTTTTAAAACTGGAAAACCCAAAACAAGTAATATGTAACGAGAATGCGCAAAACAAACGCGCCCCAACACAAATGTATAAAATGAAAATAATCCCAATTTGTAAACAATGCAATTGTAGACAACTCAACAATGCTGACGTGCGTGCTCCTAGGCAACTGGCAACCTTAACCTGAGAATAGCATACTAAACAAGTCAACACATGGTTGGTGAGTTCAAGAGTTTGCGTTAAAATATAAACCAATCAATAGTTTTCAGAGCATAAGTAGTGTATTGCAATAGATAGCTAGTCTATTAACATAAAAATATTAATCATAGTGATCTCGCGATTGAAGCTGACTGTGATACGTTTGTTGCCTCCCGTCACGACTTACCAGGTCGTGACGAATATGTGATAGGACAAAATTGCACCCGTTTGACCTCGAGTCGCACAGGTGGGGCTCGTCAGACCCAGTAGTACTACCCAAAATTTCCCCGCTAGTCAATATTAACAATCCGAAAGTGTGAGGACTTTCCATGGTAAACAACACTATATCAATATTATACACACTCATAAATAAAAGCGTTTGTAAACAGTATGCCATCTCCCCCAAAAGAGATTTATGTAAAAAGAGTGGGGCAAGAACTCACCTGGTATGCGCAAGAATTAACTTAGAGTTTAACTTGAAAGAAAGAAGGAAAGACAACCTTCAAAGGTCACCTAGAATACAAGAGTACATAAGTACGTGTGCACAAAAACAACACGAAACCCTAAGTGCTCTACAAACCAAGGAACTCAAGGTTTAAGAATACAAGACACATTTGACCCAGTTGACCCGTTGGACCCGTTGGTGACATTATAGGTGATAATTCATTAAACTAACACAACAGCATATCATACATGATCAACATACCACTTGATTACATATAGCACATCACCACCACATGTACTACCTAGATCATCATATAACTAGATATCATACAAATCATGCAAATCACAACAGGCCAAAACAGATAACAACCCAAATCAACATTCATACAACATAAACAACACATTTAGTCACCTTAGAACCCATCCATGAACACACTAGCATGATCCTAATATCCCAAACATGCTCAAATCATCCAATTCAAGGATTTGCACAATTAAAGTTTCCCTTTTGGGAAAGTTCATCCCAAATTCATCAAACTCACACAACATTCATGAATTCATCAATTATATACTATTTCAAGTCCATGACAACATCTAAACATGATCAACGACACCTAATCATCATGATTCATCAACTTTCATACCCAAAAGTTACTATCTTTAGTAAGGTATGAACTACAACATGCATTCTTGAATTCCTAACATTCATATCAACAATCTAGCATCTAATCATCATCACAAACACATCCATAACATTCATACATCAACCAATCACTAATTCATGCAAACTAAAGTTACTATTATTAGTAACCTATGAACAATGCACCCAAATCATGGTTTCTTGTAAAATCGACGTTAACTAATATATATACAATACAACTAACATAATCACAACATCAAACAACCATTATTCAACATCCAATTTGATCCAAAATTGCCTCAAACTCACGGCCAAGATAACCCTATGAACAAACAACCAAAATCCAAACTTTCTTGCATAATCAACGTTAACTAGCATCAACACAACCTAACTAACATCATAACATCACCAAACGAACAAGAATTAACATCCAATTTGCAGATTTCGAACTAGGGTTTCGGCCAACACCAATAATGCATGAAAACACCAAAACTAACCTTTAATTCGCGAAAGAAAACAAGAATCGATGTTCCAATGTGTTGTGGAGCTTGAAATCGATCCAAAACCGATGCTTTGTGGGTGTTCTTGGCCGAAATCGCAAAGGGAGAGGGAGAGGGAGTGAGGTCGCGGCCGATGGGGTGGGATTAGGGTTGGGTTTTGTGTTTTAAAAATATAATTTTTGCATAATACCCTTTAAACCCTTGCATTTTGTATTTTATAAAAATTAAGCTTTTTGAATAGATTTTAAATAGTTTTTAACTACTAAACACAATTATTATTAATCACAAATAACAATCATGCATAATTCCCATTTATCACAAAACACACGAATAAATATGCACGTTTTCACGTTACGCGATAAAATTGCAGTTAACATCTAAATCACATAAGCATAACTTAATAATCACATTGTTAACTTAGTTATCATCAATTTAACATTACCGATTACTGTTAAGTCACCAACGTTCAACGACAACTAGTGTGTACTCCCGACACGTGTATGTAAGACTTAACGGAACAAACGGAGTTTGGTAACGGAAAATTACCGGATGTCACATTATCCCCATGTTGAAAGAATTTTCGTCCCGAAAATTGCGTTACATGGTGAGTGTTCCATCACTGGTCTACTGCATTGGCACAAGGAAATCGAAATCGTGTGAGTTTTGGATGAGTTGTCACATCATCCCCATGTTGAAAGAAATTTCGTCCCGAAATTTAATCAATACCTTCGCCGGCTGGCATCGTCCTTTCAAATAGCTGAGGATACTTAAGCTTCATTTGATCTTCACGTTCCCACGTGAATTCTGGTCCACGTCTCGAGTTCCAACGAACTTTGACGATGGGTATCTTGCTTTGCTTAAGCGTTTTCACCTCACGATCCATCACCTCGACCGGTTCCTCAATGAAGCGTAGTTGTTCATCTACTTGAACTTCTTCCAGTGGTACGACCATCGTTTCATCCGTTAAACATTTCTTTAGGTTTGAAACATGGAATACATCATGGATTCCACTCAATGAATCAGGTAAGGCTAGTCGATAAGCCACTGGACCAATTCTTTCCACTATCTCAAATGGTCCAACGTATCTCGGATTTAGCTTTCCTCGTTTACCAAACCGAACTACGCCTTTCCATGGTGAGACTTTCAATAAAACTTTGTCACCAACTTGAAATTCCAAGGGTTTTGTCGCTTGTCAGCATAGCTTTTCTGTCTGTCTCGCGCTGCTGCCATGCGGTTTCTTATCTGAACAATCTTCTCAGTTGTCTCGTGTACTAACTCGGGACCCGTTAATTGACTATCACCAATTTCAGCCCAGCAAACTGGTGATCTACACTTTCTCCCATATAAAGCTTCAAAAGGTGCTGCCTTTATGCTAGTGTGATAACTGTTGTTGTAAGAAAATTCCACCAACGGTAGGTGAACTTCCCAGTTATTCCCGAAGTCAATCACACAAGCACGTAACATGTCCTCCAAAGTCTGTATAGTACGCTCGCTTTGACCATCAGTCTGTGGATGATAAGCAGTACTCATATCCAATCGTGTACCCAAAGCTTTCTGCAACGACTGCCAGAAGTGTGATGTGAAACGAGAATCGCGATCAGAAATAATTGAGATCGGTACTCCATGCCTCGAAACGATCTCCTTCAGATAAAGTCGGGTTAACTTCTCCATCTTATCTGTTTCCTTTATCGCTAGGAAATGAGCAGATTTTGTCAATCGATCCACGATAACCCATATTGTATCGCAACCCGTAGAAGTACGAGGTAACTTAGTAATAAAATCCATGGATATTTGATCCCACTTCCACATAGGGATCTCGGGTTGTTGTAGTAGACCAGATGGTTTCTGATACTCCACTTTTACCTTTGAGCAGGTCAGACACTTGCTCACATAAGTAGCTACATCTGCTTTCATGTTAGGCCACCAATAGTGCGCCTTCAAATCGTGGTACATCTTGTCAGATCCAGGATGTATAGAATACTTGGACTTGTGAGCCTCAATCATGACCAAGTCTCTCAGATTTCCGTGTAGAGGTACCCATAGCCTATCCATAAAGTAACGAATTCCATCCGCTTTTACTTCTAATTGTTTTTCCATACCCCTTAACGATTCAGACCCAATGTTTTCTGCTTTCAAAGCTTCTGTTTGAGCCTCACGGATTTGTTCAGGTAATTGTACTAATCGTTAGTTGCAGAGCTCGCACACGTCGAGGTTTAGCAGTCTCTTTTCTACTCAACGCATCAGCAACTACATTTGCTTTCCCCGGGTGGTACTTAATAGCACAATCATAGTCGTTTAACAATTCCACCCAGCGTCTTTGCCTCATGTTCAACTCCTTTTGCTCAAAGATATGCTGAAGACTCTTGTGATCGGTGTAAATGGTGCTTTGGTACCGTACAAGTAATGTCTCCAGATCTTCAAGGCAAACACTACCGCACCCAGTTCCAAATCATGGGTGGTATAGTTCTTCTCATGAATCTTCAACTGTCTAGAGGCGTATGCTATCACTTTATCCCGCTGCATCAGGACGCATCCAAGTCCTTGAATAGAAGCGTCACAATAGACTACGAAATCATCACTACCATCCGGTAACGCTAATATTGGTGCGCTACACAATTTATGTTTCAGCAACTGAAAAGCAGATTCCTGACTCTCACCCCATTTGTACGTCGTTCCTTTGTGAGTCAAAGCTGTGAGAGGTTGTGCAATCTTAGAGAATCCTTCAATGAATCGTCGATAATATCCCGCTAATCCAAGGAATTGTCGTATCTCACTCGGTGTCTTAGGAACAGACCAATTCTTTATCGCTTCAATCTTAGCAGGATCAACATGTATTCCCTTCTCGTTGACAATATGACCCAAGAATTGTACCTCACGTATCCAGAAATCACACTTAGAAAACTTTGCATACAGTTGTTCCTTTCTAAGTAATCCCAAGATTAAACGTAAGTGCTTCTCATGTTCTTCCTCGGTCTTTGAGTATATCAGTATGTCATCAATAAAGACGATAACAAACTGATCAAGATAGGGTTTGCACACGCGATTCATGAGGTCCATGAATACTGCTGGTGCATTCGTCAACCCAAATGGCATGACCAAAAATTCATAGTGACCATATCGTGTACGGAAAGCAGTCTTCGAGATGTCCTCTTCTCGAACTCTCAGCTGATGATACCCAGACCTCAGATCAATCTTGGAGTAATAGCTTGATCCTTGCAGTTGATCAAACAAATCATCGATACGAGGTAAGGGATATCTATTCTTGATAGTAACCTTGTTCAGTTCCCTATAGTCGATACACATTCTAAATGTACCATCCTTCTTCTTCACAAATAGAACTGGCGCTCCCCAGGGCGACGAACTCGGTCGGATGAACCCTTTATCCAACAACTCTTGTAGTTGAGCGGATAATTCCTGCAGTTCGTTCGGAGCTAACCGGTACGGTGCTCTCGCAATTGGAGCGGCTCCTGGAGTCAACTCAATCTGGAATTCAACTTGACGATGAGGCGGTAATCCAGGCAGATCTTCCGGAAACACCTCAGAAAACTCACGAACTACGGGAATATCCTCTATCTTCTTTTCCTCAGTCTGTTTATCCGTGACTAGTGCCAATATGGCCAGTCGACCCTTTCGTAACAACTTCTGCGCCTTCATGAATGAGATGATGCCTATCACCGCACCACTCCTATCACCTCTGACCGTAAGGACTTCTTCACCAATAGGAATCCTTATGATTTTCTCGTGGCATATGACTTCCGCTTGTTTATCGGAAAGCCAATCCATGCCTACTACCACATCAAAGCTTCCTAACGTAACAGGCATGAGATCTATGGTGAATGTATGACCAGCAAGCTCTATCTTGCAGTCTCTAAGAATATGCGTTACGTGAATCTGTGTACCGTCAGCTAACTCTACGGTGTATTTAGATTCTAAGGCTGAGGGCATATCACTTAAAAGACTACAGAAACTAGTGGACACGAAACTTCTATCGGCTCCGGTATCGAATAATACAGTAGCAAAACAACCATTAACCGAAAATTTACCAGTTACTGTTGTAGGATCGTTTAGAGCCTCACCTGAGCCAATGACGAAGGCTCTTCCTTTGGCTCCACTGTTGTTATTGCCTCCATTGTTGTTGCCATTACCATTGTTGTTGTTATTGTTGTTGCCATTGTTATTATTGTTGTTGTTCCCATTGTTGGTGTTACCATTACCATTCCTCTTAAGCTGGGGACAGTTGCGTTTGTAATGGCCTTCTTTCCCGCATTCAAAACAACCTTTCGGAGTTTCTTGTGATTGTTGTGGCTTCTTCATCAGTTCACCCCGACAGTCTTTGGCTGCATGACCAATCTTCCCATAACGTTGACACTTGAAGTTATCACACCGACCCACATGGTGGTAGTTACACCGGTTGCACTTCGGCAGTCTTCCACCATACCCGCCGGGTCCTTGATTTGAGTGCGCCTGGTTGAAGCTTCGGTTATTATCGAACTTCCGTTGCTGTTGCTGATTTTGCTGCTGTTGTTGAGGTTGAGATTGGCTACTGGATGACGATCCCTTGTTGCTTGAACCATCCCACTTGCGTTTCTGGTCGGGCACGCTTGCCACCGCACCCCGTTTAGGTAATCGTCCTTGCTCAACTGCCTGATCAGTCAGCCTGTGGGCTGTTCGGATTGCTTGTTGTATGGTAGTGGGGTTAGAAGCAGTTACCATACTTTGAATTTCGGGCACCAATCCCCGTATATAATGCTCCACCCTCTTGTGCATTTCATTCACCATCCCTGGGCATAAAGTGGCTAACTCATGAGTACGAGTCGTGTAGGCTTCAATTTCTGAGCCTTGCATTTTGAGTTGCCAGAACTCAATCTCCAGTTTCTGCACTTCATTCCGGGGGCAGTATTCTTCCTCATCAGGGTCCACCAAAGGTGCAGGGGCTTCAGCAACCTGAAGTGCTGTTAGCTGTGCCTCTAAATCAACAAACCTATCATCGATCACTATGTTATAGTGATCCTGTGCGTCCATGCGCCCACTAAGTGCTACCACGTTGCCTGCCAGAGTATGATGTCCACCAATGGCCATCGAAAGTCGCTCCGGAAGCGTATCTACCTGGAAACGCAGCTGACGCATCTCAGATCGTAATGCAGAGTTCTCATCAGTGAGTCCTCTAATCCGCTGTCGCTCTGTGTCCAGTGTGGCTACCAAAGCTGCAAATGCCTGCTCCAGAGGGATGCTCAAGGTAGGAAGTGTAGGCAAAGTAGAGGCGGTTGATGACCTAGTCCTAGGTCGTGTAGGTGCTACTGGTGGTACGCGTTCTCTATAAGCCATACGGTTTATGTAAGTGGGGTAGAAATCCCAGTTACGCGGAGGATCGAGCTCAGGAGGTACGAAAGGCTGATCCCAGTCTATCTCACTAGGAGGATAAGGATGTCGAGGCCAGTTAAATCCCCTATCCGGTATGGGAGACGTAGGAGGAGACTCAGATCGTGCAGGTCTCTTGCCTAAATTTCTGGACGACGATGCCATGCTGCGAAGTACGTGTTGTGTATGCCAATGAGTATACAGTAAGGAGAGTAAGCGATAAGTAACTAACAACTGTGCGGTTATAGTCTAGTGTGTGTATGCAACCTAGTTCCCTATAACCAATGGCTCTGATACCAATCTGTCACACCCTCAAAATCCGCGTGCGGGGTTTTACTGCGAGGCGCGTGACATACCAGGATCTCAGTCATTAGTTACCAAGAACGACTCTATATGATTAATAAACAAAACCAGAGTCAACGTTTAAAATACTGCGGAAGCGTTTTTAAAACTGGAAAACCCAAAACAAGTAATATGTAACGAGAATGCGCAAAACAAACGCGCCCTAACACAAATGTATAAAATGAAAATAATCCCAATTTGTAAACAATGCAATTGTAGACAACTCAACAATGCTGACGTGCGTGCTCCTAGGCAACTGGCAACCTTAACCTGAGAATAGCATACTAAACAAGTCAACACATGGTTGGTGAGTTCAAGAGTTTGCGTTAAAATATAAACCAATCAATAGTTTTCAGAGCATAAGTAGTGTATTGCAATAGATAGCTAGTCTATTAACATAAAAATATTAATCATAGTGATCTCGCGATTGAAGCTGACTGTGATACGTTTGTTGCCTCCCGTCACGACTTACCAGGTCGTGACGAATATGTGATAGGACAAAATTGCACCCGTTTGACCTCGAGTCGCACAGGTGGGGCTCGTCAGACCCAGTAGTACTACCCAAAATTTCCCCGCTAGTCAATATTAACAATCCGAAAGTGTGAGGACTTTCCATGGTAAACAACACTATATCAATATTATACACACTCATAAATAAAAGCGTTTGTAAACAGTATGCCATCTCCCCCAAAAGAGATTTATGTAAAAAGAGTGGGGCAAGAACTCACCTGGTATGCGCAAGAATTAACTTAGAGTTTAACTTGAAAGAAAGAAGGAAAGACAACCTTCAAAGGTCACCTAGAATACAAGAGTACATAAGTACGTGTGCACAAAAACAACACGAAACCCTAAGTGCTCTACAAACCAAGGAACTCAAGGTTTAAGAATACAAGACACATTTGACCCAGTTGACCCGTTGGACCCGTTGGTGACATTATAGGTGATAATTCATTAAACTAACACAACAGCATATCATACATGATCAACATACCACTTGATTACATATAGCACATCACCACCACATGTACTACCTAGATCATCATATAACTAGATATCATACAAATCATGCAAATCACAACAGGCCAAAACAGATAACAACCCAAATCAACATTCATACAACATAAACAACACATTTAGTCACCTTAGAACCCATCCATGAACACACTAGCATGATCCTAATATCCCAAACATGCTCAAATCATCCAATTCAAGGATTTGCACAATTAAAGTTTCCCTTTTGGGAAAGTTCATCCCAAATTCATCAAACTCACACAACATTCATGAATTCATCAATTATATACTATTTCAAGTCCATGACAACATCTAAACATGATCAACGACACCTAATCATCATGATTCATCAACTTTCATACCCAAAAGTTACTATCTTTAGTAAGGTATGAACTACAACATGCATTCTTGAATTCCTAACATTCATATCAACAATCTAGCATCTAATCATCATCACAAACACATCCATAACATTCATACATCAACCAATCACTAATTCATGCAAACTAAAGTTACTATTATTAGTAACCTATGAACAATGCACCCAAATCATGGTTTTCTTGTAAAATCGACGTTAACTAATATATATACAATACAACTAACATAATCACAACATCAAACAACCATTATTCAACATCCAATTTGATCCAAAATTGCCTCAAACTCACGGCCAAGATAACCCTATGAACAAACAACCAAAATCCAAACTTTCTTGCATAATCAACGTTAACTAGCATCAACACAACCTAACTAACATCATAACATCACCAAACGAACAAGAATTAACATCCAATTTGCAGATTTCGAACTAGGGTTTCGGCCAACACCAATAATGCATGAAAACACCAAAACTAACCTTTAATTCGCGAAAGAAAACAAGAATCGATGTTCCAATGTGTTGTGGAGCTTGAAATCGATCCAAAACCGATGCTTTGTGGGTGTTCTTGGCCGAAATCGCAAAGGGAGAGGGAGAGGGAGTGAGGTCGCGGCCGATGGGGTGGGATTAGGGTTGGGTTTTGTGTTTTAAAAATATAATTTTTGCATAATACCCTTTAAACCCTTGCATTTTGTATTTTATAAAAATTAAGCTTTTTGAATAGATTTTAAATAGTTTTTAACTACTAAACACAATTATTATTAATCACAAATAACAATCATGCATAATTCCCATTTATCACAAAACACACGAATAAATATGCACGTTTTCACGTTACGCGATAAAATTGCAGTTAACATCTAAATCACATAAGCATAACTTAATAATCACATTGTTAACTTAGTTATCATCAATTTAACATTACCGATTACTGTTAAGTCATCAACGTTCAACGACAACTAGTGTGTGCTCCCGACACGTGTATGCAAGACTTAACGGAACAAACGGAGTTTGGTAACGGAAAATTACCGGATGTCACAGATATCCTTTCGTCAATAAGTTTACACAGGTAACCGGCTTAAAGTATTCAATATCCATTTAAAAAATAAACATAAGGATCGAAAACATAGAGTAACCAGCTAACCACCCTTGAGATGTGGCTTAATTGGAATGAGGAATTTAAGGCGTGACACTAAGATCAATAAATTGGGTCGGGTCACCAGCTCTGCCTGTGTTCGCGAGCATGGATATCCTTTCGTCAATAAGTTTACCGGGCTTAAAGTATTCAATATCCGTTTAAAAAATAAACATAAGGATCGAAAACATAGAGTAACCAGCTAACCACCATTGAGATGTGGCGTAATTGGAATGAGGAATTTAAGGCGTGACACTAAGACCAATAAATTGATATTAGACCCACCATCTCTCCGTCCACCCAAATATCTAAACATCATGTCACCAAATAAATAGACAACTAGAATTAATAATCATAATTAACTATTAAGTATAATTATAACGGTTTTA
This sequence comes from Flaveria sonorensis, assembly GCA_025506505.1. Lineage (NCBI taxonomy): Eukaryota > Viridiplantae > Streptophyta > Magnoliopsida > Asterales > Asteraceae > Flaveria > Flaveria sonorensis. The sequence goes on along the minus strand of CM046431.1, from coordinate 47,684,160 downwards.
TTATCTCTGTATGACTGTATTTTTATTATTATTATATTTTGAAGAATCAAGATTTTATTAAAAGAAAGCTAGCAAGGGGCTAGTTTCAGAAACAACATTCCAATTGAAATTACATCAAGATTTCCAATCTAAACTAACACATCTCCTTTTAGATTTAATCCAAATAGCTCTTTTTGAATTATTGAAAAAAACTCGATTATTTCTAGCTTTCCAAATGCTACAAAAAGTAGACAAAAAAATGGCATAGAGAATATTCTTGCGTGCTTCTTTGAAGGGCCACAACTTGTCGACGGACAACACATCCCTAACGATGAAAATGAGATCTTTGGGGACCTTGCACCATTCAAACACCCCCAGCCATACTTCACTCGCAACCTTACACCAAATGAGAATATGATCACTTGGCTCTGATTCGGCACCGCAAGTAGCACACAAAGGTGGTATCTGGATTCCTTTGGAAATAAGTGCATCTTTCGATGCAATACAGTTCATCTCTACCCTCCAAGCAAAAACATTAACATTTAATGGAACCCATCTTGTCCAGTGGAAAACAAAAGATGCAGGCGTTAACATTTTTTATTCTATCTCCGATAAAACAACTTTAACCGCAAAATCGATCCCATTTCTCCAACCCCACCGATCCACATCGTTTGAGAGGGCTAACGATACGGTCTTTAATTTGTGAAGTTACATTAATCTCCCACTCTTAGTTGTAATAAAATACCATTTCTCTAATTACAACTTTGAAAACAAAATAAAACCAAACCAAACTATCCAATCAAGTCTTATGAACCTAAAATCGGTTAAGCCACCCGCTATCATTTCATGCGGTTATGATCGTAACTCAATTGAAACAGAGATAGGCTGGGTCACATTTTATCAATTGATCGAAGAACCGATGTTTCAAATAGAAATCATGATCTGACTGTTGTGGATGTTCCATTTAAGTTTTTCTTTTACAATTACACATAATCTACTTTATACTTAGAGCATTCATCGTAAGTTACCTATCCTCATCTCCATAGGCGAAGGATTTAAGGGGAGGGAGGGGGCCCCCGCCCCACTTGTTTTTTTTGTCAGTAATGTTAATTTTCGGTTCGGCAGTGTAAAATTTTTGTCCGATAGTATAATTTTTTTAATATATTGAGTTCCCCCCCTAAAGAATTTGATTTCACCCTCCACACCTCTTTATAAAAATACTCAAGCTCCGTCACTGCTCATCTTATAGTTTTACAAAAAGTTATCAATGTTTAAATTTATCTTTCATTTTCCAAAAACATTTCACATCTCATTCCACATATTTATTTTTATTTCACATAAAATAATACTCTTTTAATCCTTTCTTAATATTTTTTTTTTTTTTCTAATGCTCATAATCACTCATAAAAAATATTAAAAACTGAGTATGGAATGAATGTTGACCCTTAAATATGGGAAATTATTGTAGTTTTCTTTAAAATTTTAGGGTATGAAGATGAAGATGGGACACCTGATGTAATGAGTAAATTTATATGATTTTTTTATATTCTTTTGTATAATTAAAAAATAAGGATCATGATAGGAAACTAATGTGAATGCTTTTACAGTTTACAAGATTTGAATTCTCGGCCTTATAGATAGAGATAAAGTACATTATCACTAGTATGTCATTTTGAGTCTTGTGAACTATACTGTTTAAGTAGAAAGGAAATAAAAAGTGTTTTGTCTCAAGTTTCAAATTTAAGACTTTTTAAAGCATTCATACTTCATAGTAAGTTTCTCATATTATCGTGAGTGTATTCTTATATTATAGTGAATAGTTGTAAGTGGTTATAAGTAGATAAGAGAAAAAATATTACTGTTTATCTGTATATTTTGAGAAAACATTGTTCACCCTATATAATTTTTAATACTTTTGAAAATGGTTGTGAGTGAATGATAAATAAAAGCTAATGATAAAGGTATAAAATATATTATTTAATTAAAAATGAGTGAAAAAATATATTGTTTTTAGTGTAATTATCAATATTTTTAAAACCGGATCGGACGTCGAACCGGACGCCTTACTAGTCCGGTGGTCGGATCAGATTTAAGAATCGGATAACGTCATAATTATATAAAAGATATTATATATATAGTTATACATATAATTCAATATAAGTAATTTATGTGTGTATTTTATAGTTATATATAAACTTAATAGTAATCTTATGTTCAATACACTAATTTATTGTTCAATATTCCGTTTTTACCCATTAAAATCCATAACAAAAATAAAAGTAAAAATCTGGTTCGACCCCCGGTCCGACCACCGATTCGGGATGAACCGGCTGGTCGAACCCCTCCAAAACGAACTGATGCGAACCGGTTTGGTTACACCTCCGATTCCCGGTCGAACCAGTTGGACCGGGCGGTCCTATCCGGTCTTCACAACATTGATAATTATAAGGACAGATACGGGAAACATAATGTGAATGCTCTTATGTAATATCTCTTATGTTTTAGTGGAATCTATAAGGATATAATAAGAATTCTTTTGATTAATTCCGTTAAGCACTTAAGCCATCATTTTTTTCCACAAGTTCTTTGAAATTCAAATAGCATAGTGACTTGTAAAATTTTTTCTAGATTTATCATTGAATCTAATAAGTTGGATCAAGTTAAACAATAAGCGAATTGTTAGGCTTTGATGTTTGGTATGATCTTTAAAATTTGCTTGCAAGTATTAAATAAAATAGAATAGAATAATAAAGGAAGCGAATCGTAACGAGCAATCATGTGTATAACATTACAAGCATGTGAGCAATGGTTTGTGCGTCGTAGTCAACTTCTATTTCTTTCTTATCCGATTTCATGTCATCCCCATTTCAGACTAAACATATATAAATGCAATTGTCTTTCGTATTTTCTATTTTCCGCTCCAAATAATAATAAAATTAAAATTATTATCAATTTGCATAATGATGCAATCGATCATTTATATTTATACGATTTTGTTTATGTCAAATTCGACTTAAATCATGTGTGAAGACGAAAATACTATACACAAATTTTTAAGAAGCATGCTTTGTGTAGATCCACGACCCCATAAGAAGAGACACATTTACTAAACGTCATGGGCTTCGCGTTGATCTATCAAATAACAATGACGTGATGCAAAATGACTATTAGGTATTATCATTTTATAATAATTTGACATGTTTTTTTCTAGATTTGACATATATTCCCGAGTCTGTAAAATAGTTTTTAAAATTGAGTGATTTTATAAAAATACATTAAATTTAATAACATATATGGTAATCCAACAAGGGAGGAGGATCATATACAAAGTAAGATTTTTGTAAAAAGTATATAAAGCAATTTTAATCCTTGATAAAACTAATTTTATGGTTGAGATTTAAATACGACAACTTTGTAATTAATTAAAATATAATTATGGTTACAAGGGGAAAAAGAGGAAATTAACTATTTTTATTGACTTTTTAAATTAAATACTAGTTTCATTTATTTTTTAAAACCTCAATAATATTTATATACTCTACAGTTTTTTTTTAATTATACCATAAAAATGGGTATCTTTTTCTCTTAAAAACATGTATAATATTGCTATACTTTTTTTAGAAAAAACCAATGTTTTTTTAAAGTTTATAATACTATACGGAAATGGTGTTAATATTATATTAACACACAGGTTTTCTATGCGAAAACGGTGTTGATATCATGCTTACATGGTGTTGTTATCAAGTTTTTTAAAATATTGTGATGTGGATCGTAAATATACTTGTTGTTTTTTATTCATATAATGTTAAAAATTATAAATGTGTTGTTATGCTTCTTGTTTAAAAATGAGTGTTGGTATTAGTTGCTTAGAACCTAATTTATAAATGGACACAAATAACCCCTCCAATAAAACACATACATATACACATATTACACTCTTATTGCTTCCTATACTTTTTACAAAAATAATATTTTGTATAGAAACTTCACCCATCCAACAAATGCTAAATTATTATATTTTGATTCGATATAGATGTAATACTATGATTGACATTATACTTGTTAGGCCACTTGGGCACAAGCTTAATTATGAATTTAAGGTGATCAAATAAATAAGTTGATAATTAATAATATTTTTAATTGTTTAAATAATGTCTTATTTAGATAGTTTTTCTAACATATCATAATACGGTCGAATATATAAATCTTAGTCAAATTTGGACTTTTTACAATTAGTTATCGTCACTATCTATAAGATATAAACCCAATTAATCTATTATTAAATATAGATAGTGATCGACCCACCAAACTATGATAACATCAATCATGCATATGCAAATGCATATGGCGAAGTGATTGGGTTCACGTATGTATGGTGAACCTCCTTGATTAAAGCTCCCCATGTGGATGTGGGGTTGTACGGTCATGTCTATCATTCTATATTTTTCTTCTTTTTACAAGTATTATATTATGTGATGTAAAATAGTTAATTATACTTGCTCTTATTTACTAAAGTCAGTTTATATATTGTTCTTTTTGTTCCTTATTTTTTTACTCATGTACAATTAGTTGGTGGATATTTTTTATTCATTTTACTCGTATACAATTAGTTGTAAGTTAAAAGAAGTTACGTATTCACTTTTATCCATTTCACGAAATAAGTTTATCAGCTTATTGTGTTTAGACGCAAAAGTAAGTTGTTTTGTAGTATTTCGGATTGCTTATCCAAGATGTTTATATGTGATTATAATTATAATATCTTGTTTTTAATAAACAGCGTGAAGTTTCAATTGTTAAGTCGCTTATTTTAAAAAATAAGTAATATTGATAAGTAAATCCAAACACCGGCCCCTAAGATGTATCTTATCCATTTGGGTAGCAGGACATTGACGAGTCACATAAGTTAATTTGCATACAACCGATTCTCATGGCCAGTTAGGTCACCAAAACAACTTTATCGGAATAAAGGTCAGAAAGAAACCCACAAGCTTCTCTTGTTCGATAGCAACGTTATTATACAAAGGATACCAGACATTTTTCGCCAAGAATACGACATAAGAAAGGTAGGATTAGGGGTGTTAAAAAACGAAAACATTTAGAATACCATATGTTATGCTTAAAACATTTAGAATAATGTAGATTATTATAGACTTGAACGTTGAATTGCCCTCGAAACTTCGGTCTCAAAAGCCTTCTAACAAGGTGTTCATGATTTACTTTATAATCTAAACAGTATTAAACATGTTTAGATTATCAATTTAAATTAAGATTGTTGGGTCAGTCCTGATAACAGTGTTTGAGCCAGTTGATAAATTTTTATAGACATGAACGTTGAATTGACCTCGAAACTTCAGTCTCAAAAGCCTTCTAACAAGGTTTTCATGATTTATAAGCCTTAACCTTGGCTCAAACACTATTATCAAACAACCTTAATTTAAATTGATCATCTAAACATGTTTATTACTGTTTAGATTATATAGTAAATCGATTGATGTAAGGTGATATAAACATGTTTAGTATTGATTATCCAAAACATTATGACCAATAAAGGTACAATGAAGACCATATGTCACTCTTCTACAGGGTTATTTCACTCTACTTATTTGTTTCATACTTTGAAGCTTCAACTACCACCAGTTCCAAGCTCTCTCTATGTTCATCTATGCCATAACTCGTTACGTAACCATCGTCTTCTCTCTCGCCATTAATTCTCAGTGGGTATAAAGAACGTACGGTTCACCAACAGATCTATCGTTCCCGTGGGAATCTTTGTAACTTTTTTTGTCTAAATATCAACCTTGGCTATGCTACTTATTTGTTTAACCCAATCTTGGTTAACTCGCTTCGAAGAGCTGGGGTTGTTTTCGCTTTCGTGAAAATCACATCCGGAGAGATCAGTTGTTATTCACCATTTATGTCGTCTTCCTCCCATGCATTCCATGTATGGAAACAAAAGCAATTAGGTACGTCAATCCACTGGATATTTGATTTGTTTTCGGCTGATTTAGATAGTATGCAGTAGTTGGATACCTTATCCGGGTCAAGAACCATGAGCGATTTGCTCCAAACCATTTCGGATAACTTGAGTACCACTTGGTGATCCTGGACGATCACATGCTCTATGATCGCGTAGTCACGAATCATTATTGGCTAGTCTAGTGAAATGGAAACCTCGCGTGGTTTCTATCTGTTTGGTTCGAATCCGAAGAATTTAAGGTAAGGTTTGTTTACAACATAGTAACTCAATGAGAAAAGTTCCCCTTATTCGGATCCACCTTAAGATGAGCAATTAATAGGCGGTTAACTTGCATGTTATAATCAAACCGTCCATTTGTCACAAGATCATCATCACGTCATACGCGAATGACATAGGGTAAATCATCCTCTGATATTACGAGCGAACGACCATTGAAATAAACCAAGCCAACATTCGTTGGACCGACCCCATGACCTGCATCCAACAACCCGGTCCTCCATCCATATCTCTATAATTTACCAAATTTTACATCATTTTCTAAATTCATCTCTCATTTTTTAAAATCTTTCACATCTCATTCCCCAAACTTCTATTTAATTATATAATAATTTTTATTCTTTTTTTAATTATATTTTCTCTCTTTTTCACTCGTATCTACTCAAAAAATAAATTAAATAATATATGTAAGGGATGAATAGTGTCACTCCAAATATAGGAGATGGGTATGTTTTCCTTTAAAACTGTAGGGTTTGGGCAAGGCGGATAGAATGGAGTGAATTTTTATTTTGTTTTTTAAAAAATATAGAGATGGAGTTGGGGACAGAGATTGAGAGATGAGTTGGCAATATTCTACTGTTAATAATTTTATCATTGTTTAAAAAGTTATAAACTAATGGACAACATATATTTAGGTTATTGTATACGTTCGTAGTGCGTGAATCTTGATTTAAGACTTCAAGTTTGTATTTAGAGTATATGCATGAATATATCCACATATTTTTATTTATAAGACTGAACATATCTTTATTCATAAATTAGAATAATTTAAACATATATATATAAATATAGAGAGAGAGAGGAAAATATTTTGAAAAGTCAATTTCCCCAAGAAAACAATTTCAATGTTTAGATGTTTTGCCTCTAGTATAGAGGTCAAGCATTTAAATTCTGTAAGTAATAGCTATTAGAGTAGATTTAAAATCATTCTAATTAAAAAATATATGGAATTTTCAATTTGCACCAAATAAAAAATCCAAATTTGTGAAAACAGTAATAGCAAAGTGTAAACAGTAAAAGTGTCGGACATGTGGATAACTCAGGGATCGGACACGTGTATTATTTTAGTAAAACGCCAGAAAAAAATTGACGAAGACCCCTTGAAAAAGCCTGCAACATGGGTGAAAAGTTGGCATAACATGCAATGTGTCATGTGCCTGAGTAATCGACTTTTTTCAGCAAATTCGCCCATTGCAGTGGAGGTTTCGACAAATTTAGCGTGTCTATACTTTGTAAGTTGATAAAGTCGATGTCTATTTTGTGAAATTTTACTTTTTAGATATTCATTTTAGAATTTTCATGCAAAATAGAATAAATGAGAACCATGTGGTTTTATTTGCATCTACATATAAAGTAGTGATCAGTACGAAGTAGATAAGCGGCACCTACAATCTAATCATATGCATCTAAACTGCTCTCAAATTATTATTATTATTATATACTTGCAAAACTCAAAATCGATTCATAAAACATTACTTTGTGCTCCTAGAATCTAACCAGTAGAAGATAATCTATGTTTTGTTCCAAATATTAAATTGACATTGTACTCAAGAAATTCTAACATTAACACTGAAATTGAAATCGATATTTCATGAGATACAAAGGACGGTGGCAATGGCATTACCAGATAAATTGTATTTGCAAACCAAGTCCAGTTTTAAAGGGTAAATGTTTGTGAGAAAACAGGCCAAACATCAGCCCATTTTATGTAAGTATAAGCCCAAAAGAAATTGGCCGAACTAAAGTTTCACACTTTCACACCAACAGTTATACTTTAACTCATTTTGTAATGTCGGTGAGTTTTTTTGTCTTTTTTTGGTTCTAATGTCTACACTTTACAATATTGTTTTGTGAGATTGTTTATATTTGTTGTCTAGATAGCTTGGTTTAAGTTCATAACAAAAAAACATAATATACACCCAAACTTTATACTAAAAACTCATCCATTTTTCTATATTAAGTTGATGAATTTATCTAAACTAGCCCAAGTTCCCCATGCGTTACGCCGGAACATAGACGTGTCATAAAATATGTAAAGTTCAATTTTGACCAGTTATACGTTACCATTCACCCAAAAGAAAATTAACGTCGAAACAGACATTAAAAATAAGTAAAGCGCACCATTAAGTATACACATTTAAGACTAAAATTAGGTCTAAAAAAGAATTGAACATATACAAGAAATGAGAAAAACAATAAAAGAAAAAAGAAGTTAATTAAAGTATAAGGGGTATAAGTAACTATATCAAATTTCATTAGTTAAGTGTAAATTGGTTAACAAATAACTTTATTGAAGTTTAGACAAGTATGATAGCTTTATTAAACTTTAGTGGTAAAAAATTAAATTGGTCAAATAAATAAGTTGTATAGGTTATAGAGTACCTTGTATTTTAATGCTTTATGTATTACTAGATTTAGTAAACCCGTGTATTACAGGGGTTGAATAAATAAAATATTAATATAATAAAAATTAATAATTATAAAATGATATTCAAAGATATGATATGACTGAAATTGCATATGAGAAATTACTATAAATAATAAAACAGTGATATCAACTTTTTAAAATTTTATTTTTAAATTTTTTTCTAAAAAAATAAACATTTTGTTCTAAAACAAACCATATAAAAATTTCATTTTTAAAAATTTTCTTATTATAACTCCTAAATTTGATTATTTTTGGTTTTTAAAAAATGACTTTTTAAAAATACTAATTTTAAATTATTTCGTATTTTTAAAAAAGTTTTATACTTTAGAAAAATTTATTATTTTATAAAAAATTATTTATTTAGAAATAACATTAATAAATAGATTTCTTTCTTAATTTATTAAATCTAAAAAGTATTAAATAATATTATTAATAATTAAGGTAATTATTTAATATGAGAGAGGTGTGAGAAAATTTTGGTGAGAATGATTGTGGTGCTGCCACGTATCATCTCAAGTTACTCTTATATAAATATTATATAAATATATAAATAAGCTAGTTAAATTTTGATAAAGTGACATCGAAACATGCTAAAATACAAACGTGGATGATTTTGTTTATTCTTTAAGGTGAAATAAATTTGTGTCTACCAACGTAAATGTCAATCATAAAAAATAGAAAATCATTTATAGAAAAATCAGTTTATAATGAACAGTATTTGTACTAACAGATTTAGAACGGAATGGCCATCGCAATCCATTACTCGGCCTAAAAAAGTGACGAGACATTTATTAGCCTCAGATCACTGATGATTACCGATGGGCTTTTTTATATTTTCTTAAGAAGTAATGATATTGTTTTTTTACGGGATCCGTCACAATTCTGTCATTGATCTTCCGACTGGCTATTCCGTGGAAAACATATTGTTAATGAAAATGCAACTTTTAGTAGTGGCACACATTTACATATTAGCTTTCTTTTTTTTAAACGACTTTTGAAAATTTCTCAATATCCAAATAAGTAATCTCGAGATGGGATGTCAGCCGTTTATACTGATTTTGACGTTCCAGGTCTGACTCGCTCAAAAACACCATCAATAAAGAAACTCGTCACTATAAAATTTCTTAAGTCAAATTTAAACCTGAGATTTTATTATATCGAACCCAAACCACCACGCTTACGCCAATAAAAAAAAGAAAACGAAGCATTTACATACTAGCTAAGAAGTTATGCTATTAGCTATTCTCTCGGCTAGCTATTCCATGTGCCTATATTCTGTTGCCATGTGTTGCAAGCAGTAACACCTAAACGTTGGACATTTTAGGTAGGAAGCCTACAAGGCTACAAGTTTATGGTAGGAAAACAACGTACCAAAAATGATCTAACCAAATGACATGGGCAAAAATATCAACAATAGAAGTATAACATCAAAAACTTAAATAACACCATTAAACTATAAGTTTGTTTTTATATAAAACACCTTCCTTCCAATTATATCAATAATATTATTATAAGGTACATTCAAAATTCAGACTACCTAAAAATTAGGGTGGAACTTGTGAATGATTTACCCGAGACAATAATACACATTCTGAAAATTAAAGTAATAAAAGAAAAACAAACTTGTAAGTGTGGGTTTGTTTCAAAACTAAAGTATGTTGAAATTTAGATTACTCGAATTTTGGAAACGTATTATATTTAATTTAACTTGTTTGGAAACAAAATTTCATGGAATAAAATTATATACTACAATCACCCTGACTTTTATATACTACAATCACCCTGACTCGTTTTGAAACTAAATTTATGTTGAAACGTAGATTACTCGAATTTATACCGTTAAATGGAAACGTATGATATTTAACCCTATTTTTTCTGGAAACAAAGTTTATGTCAAAACGTAGAACAACTAAACATCCTTAAATATTAGCATGAAAACATAGATGGACTCGAACTTATACCGACATGCACATAAAAATAAGAACATAAGAAATTAGTTTTTTGAAGTAAAAATATATAGGGGATAAATTCAAATTTGAAACTTGAGAGAATCAAAGTGACATTACATAAACCTTTTAAAAACTAGAGGGGTTAAGAATGTAAATTTTAAAAATTAAGGGATGAGAATTAAACAGAGGACAAAGATCATCTGCATTCCTTTTTAAGGTAATAGTAATAAATTAATTTAATAAAACATTAAATTAAATTTTAGAGTTAATTACGCAAATGGTCCCTGTGATTTATTAAAAATAACATGTTTGAGTATTAAGGGTTTTTTATAACAGGTAGGAGTATTGTGTTTTCAATTTGTAACGAGTCAAGGTATTAATACTAACAGAAGTTAACTCATCTGTTAAATCTAAGGGTATTTTCGTTTTTTTATCTTACAGGGACTCTTTATGTCATTTAATACACAAAAATGATTGTTTGTGTAATTTTATATATACATATAGATATATAAATGCATAGCCACACACACACTCCTTATTCCTTGTGTTTCAGATCTAATTTCACAACCCCCATCTCCAGTTACACATCATCGCCGCCCTCCACCACTGACTACCACATCCCCACCACCCTCACCGTCGGTTACCACATCCCCGCCGCCCCCACCACCAGCTACCACATCTGCCAGCCCCACCGTCAGCTTCCGCTCCCGCCAGTCCCATCGTCGGCTACCACCCCCGCAAACCCCCACCGTCGGCTACCACCCACGCCAGCCCCTATCGTCGGCTACAACCTCACCACCACCAACTTGTTCAGCTCTTTAAATGGAACAATGGGATCAACAATGCCATTATCATCCGACCATCACCACCATCGTCTCACCATCATCACCATCACATCATCACCCCGTTGCACCATCAATTGCTGCTTCATCTCCATTGAAATATCAGGACCATCAACGCCATCATCATCCGTTGTTGCCTACAAGCCTTAAAGTCAAGAAACCCCAAATAGGTAATGCTTGATTTAGGTTTTAGGGTTTTGAGGAAAAGTTGAAGGGGGGGGGGGGGGGGGGGGACCGACTGTGTGTTTGGCATTGATTGTGGTGGTGTCATCGGATGGGTGTGGTTGGACAAAATCGTGGTGATGGTGGTCGATGGTGGTGGTTTACCCTTTTGACAAATTTCAGGTATTCTGCGGTGGTCGCTTTGTCTATGATGGTGCCCGATGGTGGTGGCGGTGGCAACATTATTCCCCGAGGGGCTGCAATGGTGGGCGGCGGCGGATTTAGTGGTGGTTGGAAACGATGGTGGGTAAACGCAATGGTGGATTCAATCCTCATGGTGGCTGATTTTTGAAAGAGACAGTAGTGGATAGGGGTTGGGTTTTTAAAGTTATAGTTACTACACAAATGGTCCTTGAATCAAAAAGTGACATAAAATTACAAAAATAGTCCTCAAAGGTATATTAGTCATTTTATTTAAAACTAACAGAAAAGTTAACGACAGTTAGTCTTAATACTCATTATTGTTACAAAATTGAAAACAGAATACCTAAATTTGTTACAAAAAATCCTTAGTACCCAAACTTGTTATTTTTAATAAACCACAGGGACCATTTATGTAATTAACTCTAAATTTTATTTTGAATTTTTCTTTTATGGAAATAAAATCTAATATTATATTTTTATTTTTATTTTAACATACAAATGTGAGGTTTCCCATATTAAATATTAGATGAAAACGGTATAGAATAATAATTACTAGTGGCCATCCCTAATGATTGAAAAATGAATCGTGGGCTTAAAATATCGAATATTCACGGGACAAAAAAATTGTTATTTTCATCAAAATAATAGTTATATATACGTTTTCAAGAACCAAATATTTATTTATGTATCTTGATATAAAAGTACTTTTCTTTCAACAACAATCATTTTAGCAATATTGAAGCTTTGATTACTCTTCTTTCTATTAAAAATTATATTAACTATTTGACCCTTGCCTAATAAATTTTATTAAAGTTCATCTAAAATTGAATAATAATAATATAATAACAATAATTAGTAATGAGATATCAAAATTATGGGCATTTGTTACCGCTTATACTATATGCCACCCATTTCTATAATACATTTTTATCGTCTTTTAAGTGTATTACATGAAATATATTATCTTTATTTTTCTTTAAACTACTATCAATTAAATATATTATCTTTCCATGAAAGATTTCGTATTTTCGATGTTTGTTTCTACTTCTAACATCTAAGATTTGCATTTTTATCTCTATTCGTGTTTTAGGTGTTATTTATAAATGTGTATATTTATGTGTTTGTTAGAGCAACTTTCTTATTTACTTGTATTAACTACGTATAGGTTACGGGTTTGATTTCATCGAGCACAACTAAAAAATGTGTTGTTATCAAAATATACTACACAAGACAACTATAACAAATTATAGTATATGCCATCATACCTTCAGTTCTTCTAAGTTCAGTACTCAAACATCTAAATATTAGCTTTAGTGAACCCGTGTATTACACTGGTGAATAAATAAAATATTAAAATAGAATAAATTTTATTAATTATAAAATAATATATGATTTAAATTATGTATGAGTAAGGAATATAAGTAATAAAACAATAATATCAAATTTAAAAATTTTTATTTTTAACTTTTTTGGTTTTTCTCAAAAATAATTAGACATTTCATTTCAAAACAAAACATGTTAAAAAAATGTAAATTTAAAAATTTTTTGTGTTTTAAAAAAAGTATGATGTTTTAGAAAAATTTCTTTTTATAAAAATTTGTTTCTCTAGAAATAAACATTAAAAATATCTATTTCTTATTTTTTCTAAAAATAATTTTTAATCAAAAAATAATTAAATAATATAATTAATAATTAATGGAGTTATCTAATAAGAGAGAGAAGCGAAAAAATTTTGTTAAAAATGAATGTGGTGTTGCCATGTGGCATCCCTAGTTAGCGTTTTATTAGAATAGACTAGCTTTAGTGAACCTGTGTAGTACGCGGGTTTAATAAATAAAAGATTAAATAGAAAAAATATTTATTAACTATAAAATAATATATGATTTAAATTATGTATGAGTAAAGACTATAAGTAATAAAATTATGATATCAACTTTTCAAAATTTTGTTTTTTAAATATTTTTGTTTTTCCCAAAAAAAAATTAAACATTTCATTTCAAAACAAAACATGTTAAAAAATATCATTTTAAAATATTTTGTGTTTTAAAAAAGGTATGATGGTTTAGAAAAAAAAAATTAATAAAAATTTGTTTCTCTAGAAATAAACATTAAAAATATCTATTTCTTAATTTTTTTAAAATAATTTATAATCAAAATAAGAATTAAATAATATAATTAGTAATTAATGAAGTTATTTAATAGGAGAGAGAAGCGGAAAAATTTTGTTAAGAATAAATATTATGTTATCATGTGTCATCCTTAGTTATCTTTTTATTAGAATAGGTAGATATACTACGATTGAAAAAGTATCAATTAAAAAAGTATCATAACCAAGTATCAATGGTTATTAGCTAAAAAATTGTTTAATATTTTCTAAAGTTTCTTATAAGATTTTTAATCATATAACATGTATGAGTTTGCCAAATAAAATTCTAAAGTTTGTCGAGAGAGGTAGTTGGCAAGTAAAAGCCAAAAGAATGTTAGGTCCCATATAAACATTTTAAAAACAAAAGAAAGCATAATTCAATTATGTCAAATATTATATTCACGTTTTCTTTGTTTACTTGCCTTTTTAAATAACAAATACATTATAAATAACATTATAATATTGATAAATATAAAACTTTAACATATCGGTTATGCGATTTATATGATAACACTTTCTGAAAAATGACATGCTTTACAATATAATGTTTAATTTACTTAATTAACTCCTTAATTTATACAATTTAACTTATAAGTAAATTGTTTTCCTTAGCATCTTTTTGGCAGGGAACAAGAAGGTGAAGTTCTCACTAATGAAATCTCTCTCTCTCTAAGAAGGAGATAAAGGGAGAAAATAATATTTAATTAATTTATGAATTCCACTAACAAATTCGTATAGAAATCTAGAAATATAAATTCATTTCATTAAGACAAATTATGGCTGTTGTGACATCCAACCCGGAACCTAGACGAGCTTAAGAATTAATACAACTTACAACGAAAACAAACATAAGTTTTATTACTTATTACAAAATACAATATTCTCACCTTATCACACTACTATCTTTACAATAATATGTATATAAACAAAATAAAGTGAAAACTTCTTGGTCTTCTTGATCCACTATCTTCAAGCAGCTTTTAAACATTTTCTTTAAAGGTTACTTGTGATACATATAGTTAATACTATTGAGCTCATGCTAAATAGTTAATAGAATTAATTTTGACATGCATACAATATTGGTTATGATATTTGTGTCCATAAACATAATGTCTTTCCTGATTTTACCACAACAACTAGCAGTAGGCTTGTCAGACCTTTACAGTCGTCAAATAGGTATAAGCATGTGTCTGATGCATATGAGACACCCTAATTCCTTTTCAGCCAGCTTGACACACCCTATTAAATATATTAGAAACTGGAATATCCCTACTGACCAGTGCATATTTGTAAGCATGGTAGTTACTATCAATACAGACACAACAAGTATATTATCATAGTTTAAAAAAAGATGATAATAACTCAACTTTAAAAAGTGCTTAACGTTTGATAACAGTTCCTAATACAATCTAGTAATGTTTCAAAATCCTTATACAGCTTAAGTAATCCTATGTTAGGTAACGATACAACTAACTAGTCATTATCATGGTTGGGTATTGATTAATGTTTCCTTAAGGCTAAGCTACTCAATACTCACTCCTAATAATAACTCTAATGTCTAAAAATAATAATACTACTCATACTAAAGCTGCTCCTAATGATAATAATAATATGCATAATAATTAACATGACAAAAATTTAAACAAGAACATATCTTAAAACTATCTATGACATGTTGATGTAGATTTTTCTACTCATGCTCCTAATCGAGCTCTAAAAAGATATACTAACAACACCCAATGAGGTATCGAGTATTCGGGATTTTCTTTATACTAAAAAGTTCCCTACAAAAACTTATACTATAAAAAATCTGTAAGATTGTATTTATAGCAAGCCATAGGCTAGTGAATTGTTTAGCCTACTTGTCTGCTTACGTATATATAATCAATTTAGTTGTTTAGTTTGTTTTTTTCTTATAAATTTTAAATGATCATGTTTTATAAAATTTTTGAATATGTCGTTGAGATGAACTAATTTTTATAGACGAGACAACTCATGTTTCGTTAAAAACGGAGTTAAAAGTTTTGTTAAAAACGAGTAGAATTGTATATAATACATTTTATTATTATTAGACGATCTCTTAAAATAATAGACACTTATTGACATATCTTATTTTTTAAATAGTCATCTTACTTGTTACCTACTCGTTTGATAATAAATAAAATACAAGTTTTATATTTCACATATTTGTAACTATTACATAAGATTTGAGGTGTCATAAGTGTACTGGTTTCTTTTATTCGAGTTATTTTAATTTGATTTTTCTATAAGTGAATAAACTCAAATTGAATTTTAATTTTTTAACAATAGCATCCAAAATAAATTCATCACATCTTACATTTTGTATGATTTAAATCTATAATTTATTTATTGGGAAATGCACAAAAATATCCCCTTAAAAATAAATCTAATTAAACTTTAAAAATATCAAATTCGACACCAAAACTCTAATTTAGTGGATTAAAATAGTGGAAAGATATAAGACTATAATATATGAAATATATGTAATAATAAAATATACATGTACTAACAATACATTTTACATGCTTTCAATCGTTATACCATAGACGGCTGGACGGTAAAGACTTATGTCTCAACTAAAAACTTTACTCGATGTTAAATCCGAAGGTACAAATTTGTATAGTTTAAAGTTAGAAGTTTAGAGCATTTATAATAGGTTTATTATTTTTATGTAAGTGTATGTCTTATATTATGAGTGATGGTTGAAAATTTATGAGGGTAATATGAGAAAATACGATACAACCCTCATAAATGTTTAAATATTTTTTAAAGTGGTTATGAGTGAAAAAAAATAAAATATAATAATAATATAAGAAAGTATTGAAAAAGAGATAGAAAAATTAATATTTTTAATGTAAATATAAAATTGGAGATTAGAAAACTAATATGAATGTTCTATGTTATGTAAAATTAGAAAAGAAAAAGAGAAAAAAAGAAGAAGAAATTTTTGTAAGAAATAGATGGATACCAATAATTATTATCTCAAGTGGTTAAGGTAAGATATTCATGACATGTATATAAAAAAAAGGTTATGGGTTCAAGTTTTAATACGAGCAAAATGATATAGTTGAGTCAGAGGTTTTTCAATAACAGTTTTCTCCTGAAAAATTGGGTGTTCTCCCGACTGAAAAATATATATATGGGTCCGAATAACTCCTATCATCCGAAACAAAATCGTACGTTTACCCCTTAAAAAAAAGAAATAGATGGATGTGCACACCGCCACAAGACACCAAAGACGATAAGTATCACACATCCCTATGTTCAAACCTATACACAATCTAAATAAATATCTCTCTCCACCTCTATATATATCCAGATCGCTGCTTATCGTTGATTCTAACTGTTATCAAATCCACACGCAAAACCCACCATTATTGTTTTCGCAGAGAAAATGGAAAGAGCCATCGAGAGACAAAGAGTCCTGCTGGAGCACCTTCGTCCCTCTTCAACTTCTTCATCCTTAGAAAACATTGATTCTTCGATCTCCGTAAGTTCAGTTCAATCGCTTTGCACTCGATCTGAATCCAATTTTATGCTTAAAGTTTACTATTCGATGCATCTGTTGTTTGATCGTCAGTTTTAACTTTCAATTAAACTTTGCTCGTTAACTCTAGGTTTTGTGACTCGCATCATGTGTTTTGTGATCGTTTAGTGGTTTGATCGTGAGTTTTGATTTCATTTTGCTCTTTGACTCTAGGTTTTGCGTCTGGCGTCATGTGTTTTGTGGTCGTTTGAACTTGATTTGACGTTTGTTTCGCGATTTATGAAGTTGACTGGTTAATTGGAGTTTTGATCTGTAATTATGACATTAAGTGCTGAAATTTTATAAATCGTTAAGAAGTGTCCAAGGTGTTGGCTTCTGTAACGGCAAGTTTACGCTCCTGATTGATCGAAGGTGTTTCTGTAACATGAGCTGTTTGTTCAGTTCGTACCAAGTACAAAAACGTATAGACATAATATCTTTGAAATATGGTTGATCATATATGTGTCAAATTATTTCAAGTTAGCTGAAAATGAGACAGCAATAAGGGAATTTTTGCACCATGAGGTAGGTTGGAAGAGGTAGCCTTAGGTGGGAGCATAGGGGCATGTGGAAGGATGGTTTTCATGTCCTAGAACCATGGGGTGGGGTTACTCTTTATTATTTCCTTGACTTACATCCTTTCATACTTGTACGGGTTTTCATTTTTGTTACTGCAATTAGTCTGTGATAATTAATTGTTGCTGTTGTGAGCATCAGATTCATGGTTTAGAGTCAAAATTGGTGCTTTTTTGGTTAAGTTTTGAAACAAGATACTTCCATGAGGACTAAATGTCTGTTTTAATGCTATATTGTTAAAGTTTAATAGAACTGAACAGGAACAGGGTCATTGTTTTAGCTACTAGAATGCCATATTGGATGTGATTTTGTTCAGATATTGGAACGAAGTGCATCCATTGGACGTTTTTATATGTTTGTTGATTGTTAAAATGGTTGTTAATGGTTTCTACTTTGATACAGGCATCTGTCTGTGCAGCTGGTGATAGCTCTGCTTACCAAAGGAATTCAGTTTTTGGGGATGATGTAGTGATTGTAGCGTAAGTAATTGTTGTTGGATGTATATTATCTCTACTTTCTAGCATTTTCCTTTTGGAATATCCTTGCCGTAAGTTTATGTTTATATTAGCCAAGTTTTCACAGTACACCTCGTGGGATCAGTTACGTCTGTTTTGAAGGCGGGTCTTTCTCTAGTCTTATTTTCTTTATATTTCTTCATCTTGCAGTGCTTACCGGTCTCCACTTTGCAAATCAAAGAGAGGTGGGCTCAAGGATACATATCCTGATGATATACTTGCACCAGTTTTGAAGGTATGTGTTTTCAACTTCTATTTCAGGGGTGTTTTGGGTTTTTTCTTATTTAAACAGCTTAAGTAATTATTGCACTCTGTAAAGAAGATAGGCACTTTTTAGTGTTAGGATGCAGAAGATACTTACAGTTATCTACTTACTTTAGGGTGAAATTAGTTGTTTCTGAAGCAGTTTGAGATTTCTTATCTCAAACAGATTATTTTTAAATAAGCTGATTTTTCAGCTTCTGCTTACAAGCATAATCATGAGCTGTTTAAATAAGCAATCCAAACTACCCCTTAGTTAACGTGGTTTAATTTCACGAGCAAGAATCTGGAGAACTTAAACTGTCTTGTACTTGATCAGGCATTAATAGAAAAAACAAACCTTAATCCAGCTGAAGTTGGAGATATTGTTGTTGGATCAGTCTTGGGAGCAGGTTCCCAAAGAGCTAGTGAATGCAGAATGGCTGCTTTCTATGCTGGATTTCCTGGTATATGCAAGACTAAATCAAATGATTGCTCAATAGAATGTATGATTTAGCTGCTATGAATCACAATAATATATGATTTACCTGCTTTTCAGAAACGGTGCCAGTTAGGACTGTCAATAGACAGTGTTCGTCAGGACTTCAGGCAGTTGCTGATGTAGCTGCAGCTATTAAAGCTGGATTTTATGATATTGGTATGATATTTTCTTTTTCTATTAGCTCCATTTCTGCTTACTCTCTGAACCAGTTCAATTGTGTATGATTAGGCATTGGTGCTGGGTTGGAATCTATGACCGCCAATCCTATGGCTTGGGAAGGATCAGTTAACCCCAGGGTACTCCCTCCTCCCCTCTCCCTCTATATGCACACACACATATCTGTGAATACACCCATGTCCATGTGATAAATATCAATTGTTTGCTTGTTTTTTGGTTGTAATTGGGGATTTGACATGTTTCCTGCCACTTTTACCAGGTGAAAACCATGGCACAAGCTCAAGATTGTCTACTTCCAATGGGCATTACATCAGAAAATGTTGCACACAAGTTCAGCATAACAAGACAGGAACAAGATCAGGCTGCAGTGAGTTGAATTGAACTTGAATTGCCAGGATATTGTTTTTTTTTTAAGTTTTTAATGAATTTAATTGTGTTTGTATTGCGTAGGTTGAGTCCCATAGGAAGGCTGCTGCTGCAACTGCTGCTGGAAGATTCAAGGATGAAATCGTTCCAATCAAAACTAAGGTAAAGATGGCTTTCTGTCATTTTTCATATTTTAAGCAATAACGTATATGTAGGCCACCCAAGTATAATACAATTTTAGAGGCCACCCAAGTGTTAAAACCTTTGAAGGGCCACCGAGATTTATATAGTGTTGTGACAAAATGCCCTGAAATCAACAAAAGGTAGAATATGTGGATAAATTGTCAAACTGTATGTGAGTAGATTCAGGGACATTTTTGTCATTTACAAATTACAACCCTAAATGTGACGAAAGGTCGAAACCTCTTAAAATAGAATATGTGGTCATTTTACAGTTTTCCAACACGTTCTTATACCAGAACTGCATAAACAAAGCTTAATTGATTCTTTGATGGCCTGGCATTTATTTAGTCATTGGGCTGGCTTATGCATCATTATCCGTTTATCGTATTATGTTGTTATTCCTTCTAATATAAGTGTTCATGTGGAAAAAGATTGTTGACCCGAAAACTGGAGATGAAAAGCCTGTTACCATTTCTGTTGATGATGGGATTCGCCCAGGAACAAGCTTGGCAGATCTTGCAAAATTAAAACCTGTATTTAGGAAAGACGGGTCAACCACTGCTGGTACATACTTCATAGCAATAAAGATTCTGTTATTAGCCAAAAAGTAGTCCTTTTTAGTATATGTAACCATCTTTTCTTTTTATTGCTTTCTTTATAGGAACTTCCAGCCAAGTGAGTGATGGTGCTGGAGCTGTTCTCCTGATGAAGAGAAGTCTTGCTCTGCAGAAGGGCTTACCAATTCTTGGTGTATTCAGGTATGCATTTACTTTGTTGATTTTTTGACTAGACATACCCAGTTGATTTTTTTTAACTTTAATGGGCTGATTATGATTTCTACATTTCCTTCTATTTTGACTTGAAATCCTCAGAACGTTCCCTCCAAAACGCTCTAGGTTTAATGAACTATGTAACTTGAAATTTGCCTTTTGATGTTAGCAAACTTTCAATTCACTACCTATTGAACAGGTAGCTGGTCATTTTTGGTTTCTTGTACATGTGCCCAAAACTATTGCTCACAAGCAAAGAATAAAACTCAAGTTATGATATGGCCATTTAAAACAATTTTTAGTTAGTAGAAATGTAGAATGCGATTATACCTTGCAACCACGACTTCCATTGACGTTGAGAACTTGCATTCACAAGTAATTAAGAGTAATAGGGAAGTAGTAACTTATAACTATCCATTTTAAAAGTGGATATATTTTTAGACAAACTAAACAATAATATCAAAGTATTATATTACTCTGACATCGCATCCTTATAAGCCACAACAGCATCATATCTTTTTCCTTGAGTTAAACTTCTATTGTATTTTATCGAATTGCAGGACTTTTGCTGCTGTTGGTGTACCACCAGCAATTATGGGAATTGGCCCTGCTGTTGCAATTCCAGCTGCAGTTAAGGCTGCTGGACTTCAATTGGATGATATTGACCTCTTTGAGATCAATGAGGTGATAATTAGATACAAAATATGTTTGTTTCTGTATTTGTGGTCAAAGTTGGAGAATAATATGTTTAATCTTTTTAATATGTCAGGCATTTGCATCACAGTTCGTATATTGCCAAAAGAAGCTTGAAATTGATCCACAAAAGATCAATGTCAACGGAGGTGCAATGGCAATTGGACACCCTTTGGGTGCAACAGGTAAAGTTCAAGAACATGCACAATGATACCATCTATTTACATTATGTCTTCCCTTAAAAAGAAAGTTTGATTAATTTAGCATAAATATATGTTATGTTGAATATGCGAACGTACCCTTGAACTTGGTAATGGTATGGGCAACAATATGGATTAATCCATTGCATTCCGTTAGTATGTTGGTTACATGAGGGAACAGAAAGCGTCGTTCAAATTTGTTGTAGTTTTTTCTGTTGTCATACTCATGTTTCGTAAAAGATATAAAAAATTATGTTTTTTCTTTAAGTAATTATTAGTTGATATAAGTTCGGATGTATTTTCACCTGTAGCTGATACGTAATTATACAAAAACAAAAACTTATATTTGCATGAGTAAGAACTTAAAACCAAGGTATAGAAAACCTCAAAAGAACTTTTTGATAAAAAGTATTTGTTTATTAAGTTCTAACAATTTAAAATGTCTTCAATAGAACTTGATCCTAGTGTGGAGATTCAATGTCGTTGTACTGTTTTGTAACAAAAAATAAAATCAAATAGAAAGGTACACTCCTCCATGAGAAGATTAATCCTTAAAATTGCAGGGATCACATTCCTTATGGAGGGATCGGATTCCTGGATACCAAGCAGAACTTAATATTTCATTTAGGTGTCATTCATATCTAATTCATGGAACTTTTGGCAGGGGCTCGCTGTGTAGCTACACTCCTGCATGAGATGAAGCGTCGTGGTAGAGACTGCCGATTTGGTGTCGTGTCAATGTGCATCGGTAGGCTGCTTTTTAATCTTATTACCTCTTTCTCGCTCGTGTATGTATGTGTGTTGACTCTTGGATCATTTTTCGCAATGCAGGCACGGGTATGGGTGCAGCAGCTGTTTTCGAGAGAGGCGACTCATGTGACGAGCTGTGCTACGCTAAATAGATCATCTTCTGTCAGTTGTTAAATGTCACAGGAAAAAACAACATTATTACTAAAATGGGATTTTTACAAGAATAATATGGTGTAGTAAGTTGCTTGTTCGTATTAAGTTTCATTTTCAGATTTCTGTATTTGTTTTAATGTTGAGACAGTTTATATCTTTGCTTGCTGAATCAATCAGTTTCTGTCTTACAAGTCTTATCATAGTTTCATCATCCTTTGCCTATAGCCGTAGGAGTCTTGATGCTATATAACTTTGTGTTCCATAAAGATAATCTAGCAATGAACTTATTGTATTAAAATTATAACAAGTTTATATATTTCTGTCCGTGCTATGATCAATGATGTCACGTGAGGTTGAACCTGTACATTACCGGTCTGGTTAAGTCTGTTTGAACTGTACCTTACCGGTAAAGCTTGTTTGAGCTGGTTAAAATTTGTGTATTATTTCTTCTTGTAATGATGTCATTGATAAGTTGATTGGACGTCTGGTTATTAAGAGTTGAAAAATATATAGTCAGACAAACAGTTTCTTAGAAGGTAGAACATAAAATTGTTGTGTCACATGATTACCGATAATTTAGTGTCATCGTAGATCTTTTGGAGGACACGAATACATGGTCAACAAGAGTTGACTCCTCTGGTTTTTCTTATCTTTTATAATCTTCTATAAACCTGTCGTTTATATTTCAACATAAGGGGGCATTTGCCATACTCTTCAATCAAATAGTTGGGTATAAATTCTGCAGTGTGTATGTTTGATGATTAATTTATTTAAATTGAAGCTGTTGTTTAAATAAATAAATAAATATCAGTAAGTAATTAGTCTCCAATGTAACTATCATGTACTGCCCCTCCGCTTTGTAATCAAACTCACCGTATGACAATAAGACCGGTTCCTATACTTTGAAATTATCCATAACAGTTTAGTGTCTCATTTGAACGTGCCAATAGCTTTTCTCATTTTCTAACATTTCTAAAACCGTATGTATAAGTATAAGATGCAATGATCAAAGTACTCAACATGCATCATATATGATGAGCTTAACTGCTAATATCACATGTGTCATGTATGATCAGAATACCCATCACGTGTCTCGTACATGCTGAACTGCTGCCATGACGTGCATCATACATGATTAAAAATTTAAAATACATATCACATGCATCATAAATGAAGATAAGAGTTCTTGTTCATAATTTAACAAACCAAAAGGACGAAAAAAATGTAATTCACCAATAATAATAAACATGTTCAATTACTCATGAAATAATTGCCAAAAAAGACCATTGCATTTCCCTTGCTTCAAAACATATTTTTACATAACCCAGACTTAATAAACTTCAGGTCTTCTAACAAATGGGTGCGATCAAAATAGAGGTACAGTTATTAACCGTTACACAATGGAAGTACAATAACTGAAACTTTTGAAACAAGTAAACACAAAGATAATCAATCATCATCTAATAATCCCATTGAAAAACTCGATTAATAATCCAGAATTTCAATAATTCTCTATATCTTCCTGAATCCGTCTTGATTCTACAACTCATCGGTTACACATCCTTTTGAAGCGGATTGAACATTCTTGATGTACTGAAACCGACAAGATCATTAGTGCTCAAACGGTAACAATGATGATAACAATAATAATAACATAATAACAAGAATGGCGGAGCCTTTGATTTATAAGGCTGGCTCCATTGCTCAAGCCATCACATTTTGACCTTAGACTCTCAAGTCTCAAAGTTGTTACTTTTCAAGACCAAATTTTGTTAGTTAATTTCATGAACATAGATCGGTTTAAATTGTAACGTTGATGATATGGTGGTCAAAAGTTGAAAAGGGCAATTAATTTTTGGGACATTGTCGAAAGAAGCCTACGGACTTCCATTGAATACGTACATAAGTCGTTAGATTTTATATTCCAAGATTAAATGCTTTCAACTACTTAAACTTATCAATAAAGTCCTTGGGATTTAATCTAAACAAAAGGTCCTCTTTAGCATGATTGAATCCTTCTAACTTTAAGAAGAAATCATAAATAGGTCCTCTTTTATATGACCAAGGACCTAAACTTAATTCCAAAAGGATCTTTTCGTTAAGTTGACTCCACAATTTAATCACTCAAAAATAAAATCCAAGGTCTTGTGTGCAAACTCTATTCCATAGGGTTTTTTAAACAATTGTTCCTAATTTTTTAGAACAAAGGGAATGTACCTTGTATAGAACACCTCTTTCAGCCTTGTATGGTGGTGGGGTCCATGCCTTTCGCCTCTCATCGAGCTCTTTGTCAGTTAGGTGCACATCCATTCTTTTCTTGGTGATATCTATTGTGATTATATCCCCGTTTCGGACAAGACCAATTGGACCACCTTCCTGCATTCCAATTAACATTTCATGAGAAGGTTCGGAAGCCCATGTTAGCTTTCTAAAGCTTCTTGACTATTTCAAGTATACTAAAAAGATTTTCTTGATTTTTGTTTGGTAGATAACAGTAAATGTTCATTATAATAAATGTTCCATGAAAGGCAAACTGCATAGAAAAAGAACAAAACTTTACACTTTTTTTGGATATTTTTGGCAAATCACTTTAAGTCGGATGCAAAATAGGAAACCAAATTACAATTTATTACAGATTGCAGCAACAAATAACCTATTCAGCAGGTAGCAGGTCATTTTTTGCTAACGTGGCATTGTATTTTCCATGTTAGTGGCATATGATGCGACATTTAAAATTAATTTTAAATATACATTTTTACACAAGATCATTTTTCAAACTTGTGATTCTTCCCATAAGCATCTTTTACATATGTGGCATCTGATGGCGTGGCAAGTGTCAGTGTATCACATAAGCAATTTGAAGGTAAAATCAGTTAAGATTGAGGTTAGGTGCTATAATCAGTATTCAGAAATAAATTGCAAGTTCGTTTCTATCTTACACCTAAAAGAACACTCCTTATGGGAATTGTGTTTGAAAATCACGGTCTTAAGTTTTTTCTGCAAAGCTTGCATCTAAGTTTACCCATTTACCCATTAAAGGGAAGTTAGAACATTTTTATTAAGCTAAATGCAGATTCAAGAATAATTACAACAAAGAAATGACAAAAACCTGTGCTTCAGGGCAAATGTGTCCAACAACATATCCATGTGAACCACCTGAAAATCTCCCATCAGTTAACAATGCAACTTCCTGCAAAATTCAACAAAATCATAATTTACCAATTTACCTAATGAAACAGCCTTATGAAGACATCATTTTATAAAGTAGAAAAATTATAACTTTATTTATGTCAATTCTGAACCAAGACCTATTTAAGCTTCCACTTTGTGGGATCAGGCATACAAAAATATGGATCCTCAAATAAGTGAAGATGGGACCAAAGAAATAGAAATGGCGATTTCAGCCAATTTACCATAGGTAAAAAAACAATAGAACGTAAAAGTTCATCAGGGTCAGTGTCAATTAGAAATGGCAATTTCAGCCGATTTGCCAAAGAATGGGTAATTTTGGATTACATGTTATTTCTATCAGGTCAAAAGGGTGAAATCAAAATGAACGGGTTGGGTCAACCGTTTAGAAAGCTACCTAAAGTGTATTGTTTATGCATACAACTTCCTAATCACTTTATTCAAAATATTAGATTATAATCATATGAAATTCTTTAGAATCATACTTAACCGTTAATTAGATTTGCAAGAAAACATTTGCAGCCCATTTCAACTCATGCTAAAAAGTATTCATTTTAAACCATTACACAAGTACCCAACCCGCCTATTTTGCCACCTCTAGAATTATATGGTTAAAAAAGTACCTTTCCCAAACCAGCGCCCATTATTGCACTTGTCGGTGTGAGCATTTCGGGCATACCGGGCCCCCCTTTAGGACCTTCTCCTCTGATAACAACTACCTTCCCCTGAAACATGATTTCAAAGAATAGGTCAAAAACTTGGACATAATATGGTAACCAAGTAATACAAAAATAAAAGAAGTTATTGATCACCTATTTGAACTCTCATACTGGGCTATTTGTGGCAAGATTAACTATTATTGTTCTAATAATTTATGAAATAAATGATTTTAGACAGATTATGGAAATGCTAAAAAATAAGGTAAAAGTCGGTACATTTTATTCAAATATTTGCACTGAACATGTGCAATGGTTCAAAACATTAAAATAACCAAAAAGAGCCTCACGGCTTGTTTTTTCATTCTTAGTAAAACCCTGAATAAGTTGCTTATTAAGTCAGACATATTTTAATCAATGCATTTTCATCAAGACTATTTGTTTCTTCATGTAAATGATTCTTAATGGTCCAGTTAGCCTCTTAATGATACATACACACAAGTCACAAGTATGCCTAGACCATTCAGGCCTATTAATCATTCAATAATTTTCATTCGCTTTATCAAACATGTCTTAACTAAATTCATGTCTTAAATAGTTAAATATGATATAAGTTGGGAGTCCTTGAGAGTTGGGACCAAATTTCATGCAAAAAGCATACATTATTAAACAAAATCAGAACATAAATACAGTCAAATGTACCTTAAAACTCATGGGGTCTTCAGAGATGGCTGCAATCATGGACTCCTCCCCCTCAAATACGAGTGCAGGACCTGACAAATTTAATCAGAAATTAGAAACTAAAGAATAACATGAATAAATGAACCAAATTCTATGAAAATGAGAGAGTACCAGAAAAATATAATCCTTCTTTTCCTGTGATCTTTGCAACAGAACCATCAGGGGCAAGATTTCCATATAATATTTGAATGTGACCTGTTTCCTTTATTGGGTTTGTTGGTGGTCTTATTATTTGCTGACAACAGGAAACAAATTCTTGATTCTAAGATTAAAAGTTAACAAAATTACTAACTGTAGAATGGGTATAAAAACGATGAATTACCTGCCCTTCTGATAAAGAAGGGAAAAGTTTTGCATTTTCTGCCAAAGTCTTCCCTGTGACTGAAAATGACCAGAAAATTAAATTACATGCCACCATTAATGAAAATGTAAAACCCTTTAATTAGAGTGAATGCCATTTCAAATCAGCTTCCCACTGAAAACAAGAACAACCCATTTTTTCCTTTTGTAAACTTGCAAACAAAAAATGTTACATTTTACTAGAGACAACAGGGAAACATGTCAAATAGGTCTAAATGATCACATCTTAAATCATTATTATTCAAATATTTAGATTATTATTGTAATAATATTTCAATATTCAAGGTTAATTATAGTAATAATACTTTTTTAAATATAAGGAAAGTTTTTTTTTTTTTTCATAAAAGAATTCAAAAAAAAAGTGCCAAGTGGTCAACCCAACTTGACTTGTGTTATCTAACCATTTTTACCACCTAAGAGTCAAGTACAATGGTCTTTTCACATTTAAATCTGCGCAACTTGTCAAATATTTTTATCTTTTGTTGGAGCTTTACAAATATGATGGTTATTTTGCAAAAAAAAAAAGTAAAGCATAATTGTGAGAAAAAAAAATCACCTTTCTGTTATCGAGCATACCTGTAATACAATCTCCATCTAAATATCCAAGCTCCAAAAGATAACGAAGGACTGCAGGCGTTCCTCCAATCTAACCCAACTCCAAGAAAAAGAAATGAAACAAAAACAGAGAATTAGATATATGCAACAGAACAAGTTATTTTTTTACGCCATAGAACTTTGACAAAACGAAATTATGATCCACACCTTGTGTACATCTTCCATGACGTACTTTCCACTAGGCTTAAGATCCGCAAGGAATGGTACTTCATCACTAACCTTTTGGAAATCATCTAGAGTCAAATTCAAACCCACTGACCTGCAAAGCTTTTAACTTAGTGTTACCAACTTACCATATGAAGTGCATCTTTGTTATTCTCTCATTTAGGTTCAGATTATAAGGGTTACTTGGACCCAATTAAAAAATTCTACAAGACAAATTGTTAAATTGTTGATCTAATGGTTGATAATTTATAAGTATAGGGACACTATCATACTAAAAGGAAGGAGCTATTAGTTGATTTTTGTAAGTTTAGGTACTTTATCATGCTACATGTTTATTAAAACTAATGTGTGATGATTTTCTCATTGAGTTTTACTAAGCTAAAGGGTTAAAATAATGTATAAAGAGCAGGACTTATATGCGAATTGTAGCTAAAACCCACAATTTTTTTTAACATTTGCCTGTTTTTACACCGCAGCACAACAAAAAATCATTACTTTTAATACCACATAAGAAAATCCCGCTGTTAAAATAACATAAGAAAAAGCCAAACCCATGCAATTCTTACCTTGCTATGGCAATCAAGTGTAATACAGCATTGGTGGACCCACCTAGAGCCATAACAGTAACCATTGCATTAAGCAATGATTTAGGGGTAATTATGTCTCTTGGTTTCAAATCCATTTTCAATAGATCAAGAATATATTTTCCAGCTAAGCGACACTCATCCAACTTCAATGGATCTTCAGCAGGTGTTGATGAGCTATAGAAAATACAAAAAGAGAATCAGTTAATGAGTGGAATGTAAGAGTGACAATTACAAAACTAACCCTAGAAAAAGTTTCACCTGAAAGGAATAGACATCCCCATTGCTTCAATGGCAGAAGCCATGGTATTTGCAGTATACATTCCACCACATGCCCCTGCTCCTGGGCATGAATTCTTTAGCACATTTTTTCTTTGTTCATCATTTATGGAACCACTTACATATTCTCCATAAACCTATGAAAAGTGTAGCGACAAAATATTGTCAAGCACTATGATCCAAGTAATAATACTGAAAAGATGCTTGAACAATGATGGATCCAAGTCCAAGATACTTGAATCACAATTTCTTACTCCCTCTGCCCCAAAATAAATGTCCACATTCCCCAAACAAAAATTTTGGGACAATGGGAGTTTGTTTTTACATGAAAAAACATTAGAAAGTTTTTTAAAGATTCTCCATCGTAAAGATTTTGAGTATCATTAATTCATCAAATGGCAGCCATACCTGGAATGCAGATACTATGTCGAATGTGTGACCTTGAAAATGACCAGGCTGCAAGAAAGGAGAAAGTTTAATACAAATCAACAGATAATAAAAGAACACACTTTAAAGTGATATTTCTCTTTGCATTAGATTAAATCAAATCCTGAAAGAATCTTTCACCCAATAGTCCATGTTCTTCTAAATTATATCGTTGTATTTTCTATAATGCTATTACTTGTTTTAATCCCGGTTTAATATTCAAAATCTTTACCAGCATAATTTATGTTAAACCGTAAGTGGTAAACAAATTAATGAATACATACCTACTGAATTAAATATCTATGGTGAAAGTATACCAACTTTCAAGAATTATTAAAATAAAAAAGGATAATCACCTTAATAGTCCCACCATAGATCATTATACTTGGTCGGTTCAATCGCCCCATTGCCATGATGGTACCTGGCATCTGAAAAGAAAATGTTTGCGAGCATTTGATCATGACTGCTAAAATATTGCTTCCATAAAATAATTTTGTAATAGATGTTATATACAAATAGCATCTAAATGGTTACATGTCAAGGAGCCATTGCCAAGGGTGGGGCGCTTCGCCCCACAAAATGGCAATCATAGATAACTGGTTTATACAGAAAACATCTAAATGGTGTCACAACCTAAAGAATTCATAGTATCTTAATGTAGGCGGCTAGGCGCCACACGATCATTCAAGCACGACCTTTAGGCAACAATATGGGCATATGCTATGGTGAGTACTGAGGACTTGTTTAACCAAAAAAACCTATGGTTTTAAGAATTCACCGCTTTGCAGCTTTAATAAAAAGGTTACCGAAAAAATTAGTTCCTTTCAAATACAGTAAACCCATAAGGCCCTAACAAACCTAAGAAAGATCAGAATAGATTCCTTTTAACATGAAAAAGGACACCCAGTAAAGTATTCGTATCAAAATGTCATAGAAATATTCCATGAAATCCTATGCAAACTCAGAAGAAATCATTAATAAAAATTTATGGACGCATAAACAATGCATTTCACATTAGCTTGAAACATACAGCATAGGAATTTGACAAGAATAGATGTGTATCATATCATAAAAACCAGAGCAAGTTTATGTTAGGCATGAAATTTCACTACTTTATACATATTATTGAATCTTGAACTTCTAAGACCTGCAAAATATAGCAGTACTCACTTTGACACTAGATAGTTACATAAGTATCCTCAAAATTACTCCAATTTACAAGAAAATATTCCACAAAAACCAAATGAAATTGAAAAAAAAAAACAAAGACGAACTTACATTCTTGTCACAACCAGGGATAGAAACATTGGCATCATACCACTGAGCAGACATAACAGTCTCAATGCTATCAGCAATCAAATCTCTAGACTGAAGACTATAACACATTCCTCTAGTCCCCATAGAAATCGCATCACTAACCCCAATCGTATTAAACCTAAACCCAATCATCCCAGCCTCTTGCACCCCTTGTTTCACAGCCTCAGCAAGATTCAACAAATGCATGTTACACGTGTTCCCCTCATACCAAACAGACGAAATGCCAATTTGAGGCTTTTGAAGGTCGTCATCGGAGAGACCCACACCGTAAAGAACGGCTTGTGATGCACCCTGTGACTTGGGTTCGGTGATTCTTGAACTGTATTTGTTGAGTTTCAATGGGGGTGATACAGATTGCTCTTGTGGTGGTGGTGGGGCTGTTTGGGTGGTGGATGAGGCGGATGCGGTGGGTCGGAGTGAGAGTGTGTAGGGTTTGCGGGTGGGTGGGTTTACGGGTCGGGTATTTGTGGGTGGACGAATGGTGGTGTGGTGGGTGGTTGGGGAAAGTATGGAGGCTTGCATGGTGGTGGTTGCCGGAGGTGACGGTGGCGACGGCGACGGTGGTGGCGACGGAGACGGCGTACGGCTAAGGTGGGGTGATAAGCGTATGTTAGGAAGAAAAGCAACGGCTAAATTAGATACCCTAGTTTAGTCTATATTGGTGAGCTTTTTTATATATGCAAGGATTTTGTTTTTATCTTGTTTTAAGCCAACATTTTATATTTGTATTAAAAACTTTGGTATATTACTTTTAAATATTTTTTAGTCTTTCAGATGTATAAACTTCAACTCGTGTCATGTTTTATGTTTATGATATATGCGTAGTGTATTGAGTATCGAACCAGTTGAACGGAGGATCAGCGTGTAACTGGTCTGATTATGTCTATTTAAACTACTTTTATTTAGATTTATTGGTTGTTAAATATCAATTTTGCTGCTAAACAAGATGAAGTGGACCGGGTCGAATGAGATTACAAAGATTTAACTTTCTTAGTTTTCTCTTCTTAATCTCATTTTCTAATTAATTTAACGTTGCATAATCCATGTTCTATTTATTTATTTAAGTCTTCGTATATTATTAAACTTTCAAATTTACATCACAAATGTAGTATTTTTTACATTTTCTTTTAAACTAGATGTATACGTAAGTAGGGCTGCAAACGAACCGAAGGAACACGAACAAGGCCTTGTTCGTGTTCGTTCGTTAAGAAATAAACGTGTTCATGAACTGTTCACGAACACTTACCGAACGAGATTCTTTGTTCGTGTTCGTTCATTAAGAAAATGAATATGTTCATGAACTGTTCACGAACACTTACCGAACGCAAACGACACAAACAAATGCAAACGAACACAAACAACTGTTCATGAACATGACGAACTCAAAAAAACTCATAAATAAAAACGGAGGCAATTGATTATAAATTTATTTTAGAATAAAATTTACATTTTTATTACAAACATTACACAAAATTAATCAAAAATAAATAAGTACTTAACATAAATATAAAAAAAAATACTTCATATAATAATCATAAAAATAAATAACAGAAAAATTAAGAATATAAATGAACACATTAAGAAACATAAACGAACACATTATCGAACGTTCACGAACGGACATTAACGAACATAAACGAACACATTATCGAACGCTCACGAACATAAATGAACGAACGCGGCCTGTGTTCATGTTCGTTCGTTTAACTAAACGAACAAATTTTTCTTGTTCGTGTTCGTTCATTTACTAAACGAACGAACATAAACGAACTTCCCGCCGAACGGTTGAACGTTCAGTTCGTTTGCAGCCCTATACGTAAGTGATTTTAATTTTTTATTGTTTATAATGTCATTAGACTCAAACCTATCTCAGACTAATGGACCACTAAGATGGTTAATTTGATGTTCTTTTGAAAACATTATTTGTGAGAGTAATCATTAGTGTTATTAGACTATAAGTTCATAAGCTATTTTTTTGTATTTTGATGCAGCTTATAATTTAATATTGATTGAGGCCCTCACGATGCAATAGGATCATAAAATCACTAGAAAAACTCACGTCGAAATCTTTCAACGGCATCGGCGTTGAAGGTGAAGTTGATATACGTAACTTTATATAAAAAAATGAAAACCAAATATCCTTAATAGTATCTGAAACTTCATATAAAACTGAAATCATCATAAGTCTATGTGTTACGATAAATTCTTTGATAATATTCAAAACAATTTTTAAAAGATGAATTAGTAAAAAAAATTTGAACGTCTAAAACATTAATGAAAATATGTACATACAAATTTAGATTATATAAAAATCGTATTTTAAATTTTGTAAGTAGAATATAGAATAAATACAATAAAAAATTCAAAACTTTGGATCACCATTGACAACTTTTAATACAACCATCTAACTTTTTTAAAATTATATTTTAAACCAAATACTTTTACAATTTAACATTTATAATTTTTCATTTTAAACTTTGTTCCCCTATTGTTTTCATATTTTACATATATTTCGTTAGTTACACGTCGTAAGCTGCGTTTGTGGTTCAACGTTGTTACGTTTTTTTTCCAGTTTAACAGCCTCGTCATAAAATGCGAGTCCTAGATCGACTTAGTTATTTTTAATGTTTTACGTTTCACGTGCATGGTTCAACGCTTTTATAATACGAGCTTTTCTTGTGTTGGTGGTCGCTGACAATGGTGTGATATTGGTACTACTTGATACGGTTTTACGCCCCTAAACGCAACGCGAGGGGCTTAATACTAGTGTATTATAACACATAACTTCGATAAAGTGAATTAACACTAAAAATTAGAATGGTACATTTGAAATTTTATAAGAAATTAAATTTTATTGTTATAAAAAATAAAAAGACAAAGACGGTGACGGTAAAAAATAAATAGATCAGAAAAGGGGAAATATATTGCTGACCTCAAAGGGGTCAAAGGTAATTTTTTTTTAAGGATTAAAATGAAACTTCTAACATTTCATGCGATTCACAGGAGTTCTGTCTAGGACTACAAACAAACCAAACGAACAAGAACAAGGCTTTATTCGTGTTCGTTTATTAAGAAATATACTTGTTCATGAACTGTTCACGAACACTTACCAAACAAGATTCTTTGTTCGTGTTCGGTCATTAAGAAAATAAACATGTTCATGAACTGTTTACGAACACTTACCGAACGCAAATGAACACAATCATAAGCAAATGAACACAAACAACTGTTCATGAACATGACGAACACAAAAAAACTCATGAACACAAACGAATACAAATAATTATAGATTTATTTTATAATAAAATTTACATTTATATTACAAACATTACACAAAATCAATCAAAAATAAACAAGTGCTTAACATAAATATGAAAAAAATACTTTATATAATAGTCATAAAAATAACTGACACAAAAATTAAGAATATAAACGAACACATTAACGAACACATTGTCGAACGTTCACGAACGGACATTAACGAACATAAACGAACACATTATCGAACGTTCATGAACATAAATGAACGAACACGGCTCGTTTTCATGTTCGTTCGTTTAACTAAACGAACGAAATTTTCTTGTTCGTGTTCGTTCATTTACTAAATGAATGAACATAAACAAACTTCCCGCCGAACGGTTCACGAACTATTCGCTAAACGTTCAGTTCGTTTGTAGCCCTAGTTCAGTTCGTTTGTAGCCCTAGTTCTGTCAAATGCATTTTAAAGTATGTTAAAGTGTTGATTAATATAATATAAAAACTTATTTGTCCTACGTAGACAAGTTTAAATTGAATTAAATTTTCTTTAAAACGCGTGTTTTTTAAGTCTATAAAATCATAAAAATCTAGAGTGTGCAAGATCCTTTTACTCTAATAAAAGAATAACTATGGAGTACACGTGACAATATCACGTTCATTCTCACAAAATGTTTTCCGTTCCTCTCTCATATTAAATAATTATCTTAATTACAAATAATATTATTTAAGTTTTTTTAGATTAAAAATGGTTTTCTAAAAACTTAAGAAAGATATTTTTGATTAATGTTATTTCTAAAGAAATAAATTTTTGAAAAATATTTTTTTTTTCTAACACATCAAACTTATTTAAAAAATATGAAATATTTTAAATTTAGTGTTTTTAAAAAGTAATTTTTTTATAAACCAAAAATAATTAAAAATAAGGGTTGGAAATTTACAAAAATGATAACTTTTTAAAACAAAATGTTTGATTTTTTTTTGAAAAAAAAAATTAAAAGTTGATATAGTTGTTTTATTAGTTATACTTTTTACTCCTACGTAATTTAAATCATATCTTATTTTAAAATATCGTTTTATAATTAAGTAACATTTTATTATATTTAATATTTTATTTATTTAACCATGTAATACACGTGTTTATTAAAACTAGTTTTTCTCGTAAAAGGCAAGAAAACAAAGATTTTTTCTTGAGCTTTTAAAGATTCTTTTCACGGAAATCTGCGTTTTAAATATTTTAAAATCTCTTCCTTTAACTAATGCAGATCGGATAAGAACAAAAGGAAAGGTGTTTGTTTTTAGAGTATATTAGCTTGATAAAAAAAATAATTACACAAGCATCTTTTTAACAAGGACAAATCTTATTTTGTTTTACACATCTATACGTCTATATCTATACATATTAATGAAATACTAATTTAACGTCAAATGATTTTTTTCTTAAGATGTTCACTTAGGATTTGTTTATGTGTTATCACACAATAAACCAATTGTTTTAAATAGAAATAAATTATGTCAAACATTTTAAACTTAATCTTAATTTTCAAATTTTATATCAAACAATATAAATAAAAAATCAATTAAGTCAAACTTTACAAATTTGTTAATATTTTATAAATAAATAAAATTTTATTTAATATGATAATAATATCCTTATAATCAAAAACTTGATTTTTTAATAATCACAACTCAATTTTTAGAGTTCACATGTCATATGATTTAATATGATAATATTTTTTAAATTACTACAAATTAAAAAATTATTTTTATAAATCTCTTATTCAACTTATGTAATACGCGGGTCACTAAACTAATATATATTATATAATTTGAACTCTTTATCTTTTAATAGGGAATATATACCTTACTACCAAAATGTCCTGTTTAAAATTATGACTACGATTAAGAAGCAAAATTGAATGCTAAATAAATGCATTCGTTAATAAAATCCACGATACGATAAATAATGGTAAATTAAAATCACAAGATTTCAAGGAGCCTCTTGATGATAGATTTGGGACTCTATCTGTTATAATTAATGTTTGTATTATTTCACGAGTAATTAGTGTTACAATATTCTACTTGTGGTATATGTTATACTACAATTAATCATATTTTGTGAATTGTTCATGCGTTAGATATCAAATTTTGGTTGCTATATAAAAAATAAATTTTATATGTAAAAGAAATAAAGTTAAATTATCTATCTATATAATTTTACACTCTTAGCTACAATGAATTTTTAGCTTTTATGTTTTAGCCACAAAATTATTATGGTTTCATAGTTGGCCCTTTTATCTATATAATATCATTCTTAGCTACAATAAATTTTTTAGCTTTTGTGTTTTGGTCACAAAAGTTTAATAGTTTCATATTTGATTTTCTTGATTTGTCATGCTTTATGACATGTGTGTATGTTTATATAAAAGTGATTTTAGTAATTAAAATTATTTTAAATACCTATTTATTTAATTACCTATCTATATAATTTTAAAGTCTAGACTCATAGAATTTTTAGTTTTTGTGTTTTGACCATTAAAGTTTTGTGTCTCATATCTGGCCCTTTAATTTTTGATTTGCCAAATTATTTTAGTAATTAAAGTTTTTACTAAATACCAATTTATTTAATTTTTATAACAAAATATGTGAAAACTTGCGTTAATTCGACACGTTTGGTAAGTTTATTCTATTATGTTGACGTTATTTCTTTCTTCCGTTTGCTTTGATGTCTGCGAGTTCGAAGTCAGAGTGATAGATGTTACTATATTTATTTTATACAGGTTTTCATATTCAAGTTCGTAATGCAATTACCCGCGCAACGCGCGCGGGAGCATTTCTAGTTGTTATAATAGAATAGTTATACTTTCATAAGTTAATGATATATGAAAGTAATGGGAAATCGGTAGCCATTATGAATAGTAAAACTAGTTGCTAGAAACTAACAATACAAGAATCATGTATCAACGCAAAGAGAGTTGCAATGTTAACCTTAAAAATAAGATCGACTCCACACAAGCAGCGCCCAACTAACGTTGGTATAGAGTGATGGACCATATTCTAGTGTGCAATTAATTATGTGTATTTAGAGTAAGCTATAGTGAGGTTAAGGTTTGTAGTAAATTAAGCAAGAAAACACCCTTTTGTGATGATGATGGGTTTTTTATACTTTAACTTATGTAACATCATGGGCAGCCTTAAGGGGAGGCGGGATGGGTGATTGCCTAAGGTCTGATCTCTTAGGGGCATGAATTTTTATTTATACTACTATATAATACATCTTTTTGGCTAGAGATGTAATTTTACCAAACATACAAGTTTTGAAGCGATATGTACAAATAATAATAATAGTAGTAGTAGTAGTAGTAGTAGTAGTAGTAGTAGTAGTAGTAGTAGTAGTAGTAGTAGTAGTAGTAGTAGTAGTAGTATAATAATAATAATAATAATAATAATAATAATAATAATAATAATAATAATAATAATAATAATATAATCAGTATTTAACGCTTGTCGGAAAAGAGACCCAGTAGCACCTACAAATCACGCGAGCCAATTCATTATACATAACAAATAGAAAGCAATAATGAATATCTGTATTATCTATACTATTTATAAAGCATTTTAGGATATCAAAAAAATAATTTTATCTTTAACTTAATACACCTATAGAGTTAGTATAGTAATATTATGGTGGATTTTAATTTAATTTTTTTAATCCATGTGAATTCATTGAATTTAATAATAACAATAACAATAACAATATTTAAAGTAACTATAATAGTTATTTACAAAATAAAAACAATTTTAGTAATAAGTAATAATATGTAATAATATACAAGACATCAAACTAATATTATACAAGCTCTCAAAACTGGTTCAAGGTTCTGAATTTTATATCGTTTTTCTCTTATAATCATAAAAATATGATGATGTATAAAATCTAAATTTGTCGTTATGATATGTTAAATTATATCAATGTTTCGACAATAATTAGCTTGAAAAGGGAACAAGGGTTGCTGCACACAAGAATGATGATTGAATTACTTGAAGATGATTGCATGAATACAACTGAGAGCTACACTTTCGCAAATTGAACGAGAAAAGTTACAAGTTTGCCTTATTTAGCCATTGGGATATATTCTGATTTTTTATAGATAAAAACTTATTTAACCGTGCATGTTTATTTTAATACATTGTTGTATTATCATAAACGTATTACGTGAAAAATACAGAACAAATAAAATTAAAATTATTACATATCATTTTGTTCCATGGTTCGTACACTTGATTAAAAATTCGAACCATATGTTCTTAAATCCTTATCAGTTTCGTTGTACATACAAGTAAAAGTCGTACAACCACATGCGAAGTGTTCATATGAAGGTAAGCTCACGATACATATCATCGACAGTAGCAGAGCTTAGACACTTTCATAGGGGGTGGGGGCGAAATTAACTTTTCAAGAGGGGGGGGGGGGGCGAACTCGTTATATATAAAAAATTTACACTAGTAGACCAAAAATTTACACTATCGGATAAAAAATTAACATTAATGACGAAAAAAAGAGGGGGGGCGGTGCCCCCTCCCCCCGGCCCCTTAAATACTTTGCCCATGATCATCGAGTTGTTTGCATACAACACTCTTAGCTGCTAAGACAATTGATGCTCGCTACAACGAGGGAGGCGTTGAAGATGGTTTGCAGATGAATAGACAATGTAATTGTTTAGCGAGGATGATCGAAGTTTGCGTGTGTGTGTGGAATGAGTTATGTATGTACTTTTTATCATTTAAATAAGAGCATACGATAATGTGAAAGAAATCAAACCAGAAAGAACACAATTCGATAGACAAAGAGAATAGAATTTGATTACTAATCGAAGTTGTAACGCCCCGGAAAGTCGAAACAAGCCATTTAATAATAATAATGGGCTTAGTTAAGGGATATTTAATAAAAATAAAGGGAAGAAATGGGTTATAGGCCAAATTAGTCTTATGAGCAAATAAATTTAAGTGGTTAAAGGCCTATAATCAGCCACTTAAACCATCTAACCAGCCATAATCTTCCTCATTTGCAACCCTAGCCACCATCTTTCTAGAGAGAAAGAGTAGAGAAAGAAAGTGAAGAAAACTAAAGATTTGGAGCTTCATTGGTTAAGAGATTGTAGATCTGAGTGTTAGAACATCAAACCACGAGAAAGGATCAAGAAATTCAGGTAAGAATTATCCTCTAAACGCCTCTGTAGTTCAAACCTGGATTCTAGGGTTTTAGGTTTTGAAAATTTGCAAATAATCACATAAAGATCATATTTTTACATATGAAATCATGTAAAAAGCTTAGATATAGTTTCATGGATAAAAAACTAAGGTTTTGGACGTAAAAAGTTGAGATTTTGGGTTAAAAACGAGCTGGTTCGTCATTTTTATACTTCCAGCGCAACTGTCAGTTCATCCTGCGAAACTGAGAGTTCATCCTGCGAAACTAAGGCAATCTCCTTCCTGCGAAACTAAGGCAATCTCCTTCTATAGTTTCGCAGGTAGTTTCGCAACACAAGTGCAGGTAGGTCTGTAGATTTAACGAATCTAGGTAATTCCAACGAAAGTTGGGCGAAACTGGCAGCGAAACTGTGTGCGAAACTGATGCTGAAACTATGTAGAAAATGACCTATTTATGTGTTAACTTATATGCAGACCGTGTGTCGTGATCATAGCTTAAGTAACTTAGACATGAAGTTACTTACTGACCAGGTGAGTTCTAGATTGTGACATCCGATAATTTTCCGTTACCCAACTCCATTAGTTCCGTTAAGTCTTGCATACACGTGTCGTGAGCACACACTAGTTGTCGTTGAACGTTGGTGACTTAACAATAATTAACAATGGTTAATGGATAATAACTTGATTAATAATGTTGATTATTAAATTGTGATTTGTGGGCTAAATATTATTTGTGAATTCTAGCTTGTAGTGCCAACGTATTATATTTTTCTATGTGTTTTGTTGATAAATGGAAATGTATATAATTGTTACTAATTGGTAATAACCCATATGTTTTGTGGTTAGAAATTAATTAAGAGGGGTTAAAAGTTTAGTTTTTATAAAGTCTTAACATGAGGGTTTAATTAGTAAATTGCAATTAGTCATAATAATAAAAAAAGAACAAATTAGTAAATTGCAATTAGTCATAATAATAAAAAAAAGAACAAACCCTAGCCCCCACCCCCTCGTTCGGCCGCGACATCCCACACACACATACACTTCGAATTTGACCAAGAGCACCAAGCAAGTCTCGATTTTGATTAAGATTCAAGTGTTACAAGTTGTTTACAAGGGCTAATCATCATTTAAACACACTTAAAGGTAAGTGTTTATCAAGTTTTTATGGTTTTTGATAGTTGATAGAACCCTAGTTTGAAATTGATGCTTGGATGTTGAATTTTTGATGGTTTGATGATTGTATGATGTTAGTTAGATTGTATTGATGTTAGTTTACATGGATTATACAAGAAATTCGTGATTTTGATGCGTGGATCGTACCTTACTATTAATAGTAACTTTTGTGCATGAACTTGATGATTTGATAATGTTATGATGTTAATGATGTTGTATGAATGTTGGAATTATGATAATTATGCTAGAAATCCAAGAATTTATCATGTAGTTTTTACCTTGCCATAAGTAAAAACTTTTGGATATGAGATTGGTGAATTATGATGATTTGATGATGTTGAACATGTATAAATGATAGTTAGCTTGAATAGGTATTGTGTTGATGAATTCATGATTGAATTAAGCGTTAGATTGATTTTGGGATGTTACTTTCCCAAAAGGGAAACTTTATTTATGTAGAATCTTGGATATGGTGAATTGGACAAGTTTATGGTATTAGGATCATGTTAGAATGCTCATTGATGATGTCTAATGTGTTGGTTTATGATGTTTGGGTCTTATGGTTAGTTGGTGCAACTATGGGTACATTGTGAGCTTTATTGGAAAATGTGCAAGTGTATATGTTATGGGTTGTGATGAATTGTCATTATTGATTTCATAATACTAGTGTCTAGCTTATATGTGTTACATGTGGAATACTAATCATGGGTATCATACACGCGTGCGAATCTGAGGCCCCTACTTAGTAGGATTGGCAGGGTTTAGGGTGTGAAGTCGTGAGTGGCTTCACATGGCATGTTGTGCATGATTAGACTTTATGTATGATGTACTAGTTGTGATGTAATTATAATTATGTTGAGCATGTTGACTACTTGAGATTCGCATGAGTTGTATGATAATCTAAGTTGTATGATGTTCTTGGTAGAACAAGTGGTTGATGAAGTGACATACGTGAACAACTTGTATGATAACCATGTATGATGAGTTGCTATGCTTGATTAAATGGGATTTCAACAATAATGTCACCAACGGGTCAAACGAGTCAACTGGGTCAAATGTGCCTTGTTTTTCCAAAACCTTGCATCAATGTGTTTATTGAGCACTTAGGGTTGTTAATGATTCTGTGTACACGTACTCATGTACTTGTGTATTCTAGGTAACCTCTGAATGTTGTCTTTCCTCTCTCTCTCAAGTTAGCTTTAATATCATTCGTGTGCACACCAGGTGAGTTCATGCCCCACTTTATTTACACTCTCTTTTTGGGGAGATAGCATTCTCGTTCTGAAACGCTTTATTGATTATAAGTTGTGTATAGTGTAATGTAGTGCGATATACTATGAAAGTCCTTACACTTTCGAATCGTTAATATTGGAACTAGCGGGAAATCTTGGGTAGTACTACTGGGTTTGACAAGCCTCACCTGTGCGACTCGAGGTCAAACGGGTGCAATATTGTCCTAACACATGGTGTCACGACCTAGGAGGTCGTGACGGGAGGCAATCAAACGAAACGCTGTCAGCTTCGATCGCGAAATCACTACGATTATTACTTGTGAATTTAGACTAGCTATCTAATTCAATGCACTCTTATGTTTTATAATTGTTACTGTTATGTTTTACGCAAACTCTTGAACTCACCAACCATTGTG
Source organism: Flaveria sonorensis (assembly GCA_025506505.1). Taxonomy (NCBI): domain Eukaryota; kingdom Viridiplantae; phylum Streptophyta; class Magnoliopsida; order Asterales; family Asteraceae; genus Flaveria; species Flaveria sonorensis. Next base: position 47,641,906 of record CM046431.1, on the reverse strand, counting down.
TTGACTATTTTAGTATGCTATTCTCAGGTCGTGGTTAATGAAAAGCCTAGGAGCACTCACGGGTTAGCATTTGTGGGTCAGCATTGTTGGGAACATTTGTTGGTTTTGGTATTGGAATTGTTGTGTATTTTGTTTTGAACAATGGTTGGCGCGCGTTTGCGCATTTTACATTACATTACATTACTTTGGTTTGTCTTGTTTACTGAACGCTTCCGCACTGTTTTTAAGTTTTAAACTCTGATTTTGCTTGAATGTTTCATATAGAGTCGTTTTGAGTAACTAATGACTGAGATCCTGGTTTGTCACACGCCTCGCAGTAAAACCCCGCACATGGATTTTGAGGGTGTGACATAGATCCCCTTATTTACACGTTTTTCAATGTTTTGGGGCGATATGCATACTAAACATACGATTTTTATGGCAAAGATTTCAAGAGGTTTTAATAAGAAAATAGAATTTTTATAACAAATTATGCTATATAAAGTCTTCAAAATAAATTTTCTTCGCGTTGACCTGGCAGCCCGGCCCCAGCCAAGGGCGTTGCCCCTTGGACCCCACTTGGGGTTGCTGCCCCTAGAACCCCGCTATCAGGGGCTGCCGCCCCCGAATCCCCGCTGTCCCACGAAGGGTCGGCTATACTGTGTGTATTCTTTTGTGATGAATGTGAATATATGGACTATGAGTTGATTCTTAGCACGTATAAATATATGTATAACTAAAGATGAAAGTGAAACCTAAAGAAATGTTATTAGGCCCATAACGTGTACCTTTGTAAAGTAAAGCCTTGCAAGCAAATTGTGAATCTTAGGATCGATCAGGAATTATCAGACTTGATTTGAACAAGTATTGATTGCGGAATTATCAATACTTGGTGTTTAATCTACGAATTCAATCACACAATCACACAAAAATAAGAATAATCAAACCGTGAATACTCAAGAACGTTGAACGTAATGCTTTCTTGATGCTATTGACATTGCTGATACAATGTTTCAGATATTGTTGATTCTAATGATCTAACTGTTTTTTCTGATTACATCTGTTGATGATTTCGTATCTATTTATAGAGATCTAATGTTGTTATATTGCTAGCTATTTGGTTGCTATAATTAAGCTAATCATCATTATCCGAATCTTCACCATGTTTATCGGCTTAGGAATTCGTGATTTACAATGATTCTACTGATGATAAAATTTGTTGATGTGACGTGGAATATCCGCTTGAATAAAACGTCTTTAATCGTCATTAATGTTGTTGATGTTCTGCCACGTTGACTTGTTAACTTGATGTTGACTTCTGAGTTAATTGGCATTCCGCAGGAATTTACTCTTCCGTAGGTAGTCAGTTCTGTAGCAACTGTTGTTCTTGTGCTTCCGCAGGAGTTCTTGTCTTTCGCAGCAATCCCTCCTTCAGTAGCTTCACTTCTTTTCTTGTTCAGCTGAAGTTGTTCTTCCGCAGAAGATCTACGGATGTATACTCTTCAGTTATGTTTTCGAGAACATCTACGGAAGAATATTTTCTTCATCCGCAGTTGTTCCAACACTTAGTCAATTTTTCCAAATTGACACAGTTTAATGTTTTTCTGCACATTCACACATACATTCTGAAGTGTGTTATATAATACATAAATATACATAATGAAGCGTAAAATAAATGTTTCTCATATCATAAACACAATCATAATTAAACATATTCATATTATATCATTAAGAATAATAATTACAATTATGATTACAAGAGTGATATATATCATCTAAACCTATACAAGAGATCTATCCCTAACAGTACTCCCCCTTAGGTTTAGACTCTAGTAATCATTGGTTTAGCACTCTAAGTTCATTCACTCTTGCTAATATTTTTATTTGAAGTAGTCAGCAGCAGCTTTATGATCTTCATATTTAAAACTGATCTGCCTTTGGCTCATTCTCTTCAAAGTTTTGTATTTCAAGCCTAGGATATCTTCTTCAGTGGTGAGTGTTGCAATAACACTATTATTGCACACCACTTCCAAGTCATCCTGTTCTGAAATTCTTAGTTCAGTGATTTGCTTGATTTTTGATCCTATTAGCTGGCCTGCTTCATACTTCCTCCTTTTATTAGCCTTGGCATGCAATTTGTCTATGACTTGGATAAGACGTACATATAAGCACAAATCATTCTGAGCCGTTTGATCTTGCAGCTTCGGGAAAAATTTATCATACAGATATGAGGTGTAGCTCGGGTGCAGAGGTTTGATTTCCACAGGATCAAATAATCTGATACTTTGTCCTCTTTTCTGTGGATCATTCCTCTGTAGCACCAATTCTTTTGTTTTCTCAACATACCCCCATTCTGTGATTGGGCATGTAAACTGATTTCCTTCAATCACTTTGACTGATGCATTAGCTGAGTCTTCAGCACCAATCCTTTTCAAAAATTCTTTATCAACCAATTAAGACTTGGGCTGAGACTTCCTTAATTTTCTCTTTATATGCTCTGCATCCACCAGTCTAGCTTCCCTGAGAACATCTCCCTTGAACTTGTGACTCAGTTTGGTCACAAGTCCGGAGAAGTCTCTTCCTCTTGGACTTATGGGGTAATTGGTGATGGGAATGTTTTAAAGTGAATGAAGGTCTACATCTAGCAGTGCTAGTAAAAGTTCTACTCGTGGGAAGTATTACATCATGCCAGATGTCCTTTTGATCAGTGCACAGTCCCATTCACCATCATACTTCCACGCTATTATTTGATGGTCCTCTGCTTCTTCAGGTTTTGTGATTAGATCAAAGAATTGAATCAGTGTAGTTTTTTGTTCAGTGATCTCTCTCACAGCAGTGCCTAAAGGCCAGATCTTGTGTGGGACTAACTCCCTTGGCACTCTGATCATTTTCTCCTTTCCCTTATACATATCTTTGGCTTTGACCATGGTGGGTTCAGCAGGAGTTTGTGATCGTTGTTGATATGCAGGATTGGGGGCTCTGGATCTGAATTTAACACAAGTTTCCAGCTCTACTTTCATCATATAATCCATCATTGCCCTTAATTCTCCAACAGATCTTCCTTTAAGCTCATGTTGGCTATGGTTGTGGCTTTGCAGCCAGCAGACCATGTTGTACCTGGTTAGCTTGGATGTGTCACAGTGACCCTATTCCTTTCTGGTTTTCTCCATTGTCTTGAATTTTGAGAATGATTCATAATTACACATTGGGATCATCATTCTCACTGCATCAAATTCTTTGATTGTCTGCATCAGCTCAGACATATTCATCCTTTCTACCATGTCATATGGAAAACCATTATGTATTAGGTCCATGAACATGGTAGATTAGGGTCTTTCTACTAGGATGTCTCTGGTTGACAGCAAATCTTCTTGTTTGCTCTCATCAGATTCTTCTTTAGTCAGCTCTTCCCATTAAGGGTCATTTTCTTTTACTTGTTGTTTCAATGGAGTTTGATACTCAGGATAATCTATTTTGATCTTCTTTGATGATTCTCCAAACGCATCAGCTAACTTCCCCAAATACTTCCTTTTTCTGCTGTAGGTGATCATTACTGTTTCACATTTAGTCTGTTCAGCCTCAGTCAATTTCTTCTTTAAACTTTCAATCTCATTATCTTTCAGCTTCAGACTTGCAGCTTGCTCATCCACCAGATCGTTTAAAGCATCTATTACTTCGTTGTTCATTACTTCATCTTCCCTCAGCCTTTTTACTATGCTCTCCAGGCTTCTAATGGCTTCAACTTTCTCATTCAACTCCTTTTTCATCCTTCTCAGCTTTTCCATCCTCTTGTTACTCTTCAGTACAAGGATGTTGTACTGGGCCACAAAGTAGCGTTTGCTTACATTAATATCTTCTTCTTCCAAGTCATCTTCTTTGTAGGCAATTACATTAGTGTAAGCACCCTCATCCTGTGCAACTTGCTCACCTACATCTGCTGCTTCACTACAGATTTCTTTAGTTTCTCCATCATTCACAACCTTAACTTCTTTCTTATCAAGATTAAGCTCTTCTGCTTGAGTTGGGCTGACAATGTGTTCAGTGGGAGTGGGAGAGATGATTGGTTCAGTTGGTGGAGGAAGAGATATGGGCTCTATGGCATTAGTATTAATTGATATGATGGAATTTGGTGAGTGTAGGAGTGAAGGTTCAGTCTCATCCTGACCAACTACTTCAGTTGAGGCAGTATTGATTGAAGTTGGTGATTGGCCAAGGGAGATGGGTTTAGTGTTCTCACTTGAAGATGTCAAGTGGATGGGTGATGGTGGTAGCTGTGATTCTTGTTGGGGTGATTTGGGTGAGGTATGTGGTGGTGTTTGAGGCTGTGAGTGAGTAGCAGATGGCGCTGATGAGCTAACAGTTGGTTGCTCTTCTTCCCACAACAGCTCCTGAGGAATGTCCTCATGTTCATACAATACATGAGTGAACATGTCCATACCGCCTCCTTCATACTTCCCTTACAGTTTATTGAGCAGGGATCTTCCTAGATGTGTTTGTACTAGAATATCTCCCTCTCTTTCCACGCCCGGTAGTTGATCATTAATGATGAGCTGAATGAATCTTGGGAACATAAACATCTTATTCTCTTTTTGCACTCCTATGTGGTCACGTAGGCAATTAAGGATGTACTTGGCGTAGTTGTACTTCCTCCCTTCAAATATGACGATGATTCCGGAAGATATGTGCCTTGAGAATCTGTCTAAACCAGATTTCCGGTTGGATAGGCACTTGAGGTACGCGTGACATAAAAATCGATAGGGCTTGCATAATCTTCCCTTCTTGATCTCTCCGTGCTCGTAGTCACCATCATACCCCATAAGGGCAAACATTTTCTGAATGTATTCATGATCGAATACATCAGGATGCCCTGCTTCTTCATCTACTAATTCTAATACTCTGCGTATTGTTCCTTCGTCTATCCAGAGGGGTAGATTCCTTATAAATGCGGTGATAACAGATCCTTCTCCCTTATTTCCTACTTGTGCGGAGCTCCAAAAGTCGATCATATGAGATTGAAAGATGAGGGGGTCTGCTGTTAGTACGTAATGGAGTCGTGTTCTCCTCAGGTATTGTATAATGACCCTGCACTCGTCATCCACATCTGGGTTCAAGAAACCACACATATTGTGATCCTTTACGAATCTGTTCGTCATGATAGCAGAGATGATTGGTGTTTACAGTGATTGATTTTGGTGAGGTGGAAGGGGGTTTTGGATGAAAAGTTTTCTGGTCAGAGTGTGTTTTGAAAATGAACAGAAAGGCCAAAGGTCGAAGTGCCTTTATATACCTTTTCGGACAGGCCGCCTTTTATCCCTCCAAGGTCATTAACTATGCCTGATAATTTCTTTAAAAGCAATTAATGATCACATTACGCAAAGCATAGTTCTGTTTCTTTCGTACTTTTATCTACGGAAGTGGACCCATGCGTCTTCCGCAGAAACATCTGCGGATGAGCATATTTCACCATCTAATCTATGGAAGTTAGCTCATATCTTCGTAGGACATCTGTTCCAAAAGGAATTAATTGATTAGATATGCTACTCAGATTAAGGGAACTAATTGATCAGTTATACTCAGGTTCACGAGGTACTACTCCCTCTAAATTTGTGATTAATAATCTACGGATGAGTTTATCAAAAATTTATAAAGAAATGGCAAGATCAGTGAATATGTGTAACTGAAAATCATATGAGTCTAGTGTGCCGTGTCAGGCAATTGGTTGAGAAACTAAGGATCATACTATTAATCAGACACATTTCTGCTTATGTTGGGTGAGTTAAAGGCCTACTGGATCTAGTAAAAATTATGAATATAGTGATACCCAGAAGTTCAATCTAGAGTGTATAGTGGGCATGTCCTACTAGTTATCATGTTTGGTAGAATTAAAGATAAACAAGTATGAATGCATCATGCAAGGAGTGGGAAAGTCTGTCTCCTAGATTGTGATCAATTCATCACTTTATCACACATACCATGTTCCGTAGATTATAAGCTCTATCTTAAGATTTCTTTGAGGTCTTATTAATGCCTTTTATGTATGCTCTTGTAATACTATGTAGTTGATCCTTTAGGATTCTTTTAAGAGCAGTTCCTTTTGGAACTTTTAATGATCAACATCAGGTCACCAGGTCTTTACTTACGTAAAACAGAGGTGGCCTTTGACCCAGGTCTTTGCTCACGCAAAACAGAGGGTCATGATGCGCAAAGATAGAGTTTATAAGGTGTTACAACATAGTAAGTGTGTATGAGTGATGAGTTGTGTACTTTCTGATAAGACTTACTTGTCAACTCCTCACAGTGACTTGTCCATACTAAGTCATCTTGGCTTTATGTTAAGCATGACATAACTTATATTTCACTCAGGATGAACCTATTCACATATTCAATACATCAGATCAGTAGTTAGTTGGTTGGGTGCAGGCAGGATATATGTCATGTTTATAGCATACTATCATATCCTTAGATTATCAAATGCCTTACACATAAGTTTATTTTGTATCCTCATATGATGTAAGTTAATGAGCCTATATACCTGTTGTTAATGTTTTGAACTTATTCTAAGTTGATCATGCCTAAGGATTCAATTAAGAACTTAAATCTTACTGAATCAAAGGCCTTAGTGAATAAGTCAGCAAGTTGATTTGTTGTATCTACTTTGATCAACTTAATTAGTCCCTTTTCTGAGCAATCTCTTAGAAAATGGTATCTGATTTCTATATGCTTAGTTTTACTATGTTGGACTGGATTAGCAGTAATAAACATAACAGCTGAGTTGTCTATATATATTGGTGTATGGAGAAAATTGTAACCATAATCAAGTAATTGATTTCGTAACCATAGCACCTGGGAGCAGCCTGCTGAAGCAGCTATGTATTCAGCCTCTGCTGTGGATACTGAAACATTTGTTTGCTTTTTGCACTGCCAAGACACAAGTCTTGGACCTATGAATTGACATCCTCCTGTTGTTGACTTTTTATTGTTGTTGCATCCTCCGTAGTCACTGTCTGAATAGGAGTAAAGCTTGAAGTCTCCTTCTTTGGGATACCATAGTCCAAGTGATGGTTTCCCTTTGAGGTATCTGAATATTCTCTTTACTGCATTCAAATAAGACTCTTTTGGATCTGCTTGATACCTACAGCAAACATTATGTCAGGTCTACTAGCAGTTAAGTACATTAAGGATCCTATCATAGATCTATATAATCTTTGATCAATAGACTTCCCTGTTGGATCTGGTACAATTTTATCTATAGTAGATGATGGTGTTTTGCATGATGTACAGTCTGCAAGGTTATATTTCTTTAATGTTTGAAGGATATACTTTTCTTGATTGATGAGGATACCATCTGTTTTCTGATGAACTTGTAATCCTAAGAAGAAAGTTAATTCTCCCATTGAACTCATCTGAAACTCAGATTGCATTAAGGCTTCAAACTCTTCACAAAGTCTCTTGTTTGTTGATCTAAATATGATGTCATCAACATATATTTAAACAACTAAGAGGTCTTGGTGTTCATGTTTGAGGAAGAGTGTATGGTCAATTGTTCCTCTCTTGTATCCATTTTTTAGAAGAAACTTGGACAGTGTTTCATACAATTTTCTTGGTGCTTGATGAAGTCCATATAAAGCTTTGTCAAGCTTGTACACCCTATGAGGGTAATCAGGATCTTCAAAGCCTGGTGGTTGAGATACATAGACCTCTTCATCAATCTTACCATATAAGAAGGCACACTTTACATACATTTGATAAACTGTGAACTTCTTATATGAGGCATATGCCAAGAACACTCTAATTGCCTCAATCCTTGCAACAGGTGCAAAGACTTCATCATAGTCTATGCCTTCCTCTTGTGTGTAGCCTTGAGCAATTAGCCTTGCTTTGTTTCTGATTATTATTCCCCTGTCATCTAGCTTGTTTTTGAATAACCACCTTGTGCCAATAGGATATTGGCCTTCAGGGATATCAACTAGATTCCACACCTTTGTTTCCTAAATTGCTGAAGTTCTTCTTGCATTGCTTCAATCCAGCTGTTGTCTTTCAAGGCTTCTGTTATGTTGGGTGGAACTACTTGAGATAGAAAGCAGGAGAATATACAAGTGTTTGCAGCTCCCCCTTGTCTTCTGGTAGTTCTGCTGTTGAGGTCACCTATCATGTTATCAATTGGGTGATACTTATGCGTTCTAACTGCTGGTACATCATTAACTTGGATGGATGAATCCAGGTTTGTGATGTTGGTTGTTGGAGATGAGGGTAGTTATGATGGAGAGTCAACAAAATAGTTCATCTCTTTTTTTGGTGCATTTGTTGGAGCTTCCGTAGGAACATGTATGCCTTCTGGGGTAGTGGACATGTCTTCCGTAGCTGGTACCTGATCAGCTATGGTCTCTGCGCAAGACATATCTGTGTGTGATACTGGAGGGGGATGAATTTCTGATGTGGTTTGATTTTTAGGGGGGTTTGTTCAACATCTGCAGCAGGGACATCTATGGAAGTAGGAACATCTACGAAAGTAGAGACATCTACTGAAGTAGAGGGTACTGCTGCTGATGTGCATTGTGTAAAATCATCCGAGCCATCTTTGCATGCTTGTGCTGATGTACCAGGATCATTGTCACTTTGGTTATCTGAAGCAGTAACTCTTGGTGGATCAGCTGTCAAAGATACACCTATATTTGGAGGAACATAGGGGTAGCATGTATCCGCAGCTCCTGTCATATTAAGATAACCAGAGTTAAATGAGTTAGTTAATGCATCTATATCAAACTGCCAAGATGATCCTTTCACAAACTATAGGAATAAGGATTCATCAAAGGATACATTAGGAGTTTCTTCCATTATGTTGTCATGTGGAATATAGATTCTATATGATTTAGATGTTGATGAATAACCAACAAAGAAACCATCATAGGCCTTTTCAGCAAATTTTCCTAATTGTTCTTTTGTGTTTAGTACAGATACATGACACCCAAAAGCTTTAAGATATCCTATAAAAGGTTTTCTTTTAAATAGAAGTTCATAGGGTGTTTTATTATGTTCTTTGACAATCAAGGTTCTGTTTTGAACAGTACAGGCTGTGTTCACAGCTTCTGCCCAAAATGTTATTGGCAAATGTGAGTCAGCTAGCATTGTTCTTGCTGCTTCAATGAGTGTTCTATTTCTCCTTTCAGCAACTCCATTCTGTTGTGGAGTTCTTGGGGCACTGAATTGCCTGGCTATGACTTTATCCCTGCAAAATGAATCTAATACATAATTAACAAATTCAGTTCCATTATCACTTCTCAGTATCATGATTCTTAGATCAAGTTGATTTTCTATCTTAGTGATGAACTCCATTAAAATTTCTGATGTTTCACTTTTATGTTTTAAGAAAAATACCCAAGTAAATCTAATAAAATCATCAACAATCACCAAGCAGTACTAACTTTTACCAATGCTTATCACATTGGTTGGACCAAAAAGATCCATGTGCAGTAACTTTAAAGGTGTTGTGTTTGTGTTAATTGTTTTTGACTTATGTGATACTTTATGGTGTTTGCCTTTATAGCATGATAAACAATGATTAGAACAGTAAAATTCTTTCTTTGGAACACCAATGACTAAGTCATTTTTCACCAGTTTATTCATGTTCTTCATGTTGGAATGAGCTATTTTTCTGTGCCAGAGTTGTGCTTCATCTTCTGATGACTTAGAGATCAGACAGGTTTCTTTGCTTGTTAGTGCTGTGTTGTTCATATCCAACACATAGGTGTTACCTTTTCTTGGTGCTTTAAGAAGGATCCAGTCTTCTGGAATTTTGAATCCTGGCTTAAGAATATAGCAATCAGAGTTATCAAAGAAGGTAGTGTAGTGTTGGTCACAGATTTATGATACACTTAGTAAGTTAAACTGTAAGTTTTCACAAAAGTTAACTTTTTCAAACTTTAAACCATTAGTTACCATTCCTTCACCAGTAATTTTACCTCCCTTCTTATCCCCACCAAATGCTACATATGAAGCATTCTTATGTTTGAAATCCTGCAAGAGGGTGTAGTCTCTGTCATATGTCTGGAACAGCCACTGTCAACATACCACTTGTTGTCAGCCCTTCTTGGATGTTCCTGTACCAAAATGAACTTAGTTAGACTTAGGAGCCCAAGCCTTGCTGGTCTTGGGCTTGACATTGTTATCTAATATATCAACATTCTCATGAGTAAGACTTGAAGATTTTAGATTAACTTTAATGTCAATTAATTCATTATGTTTAGTTTTGGGTGAGGATGGATTGGTTGATGAGGTTGAGGTGATGTCTTCTTGATTCATACTAACTTGGTTAGTCATTTTTGTTTGACACTTCTTCTTTGACATGGATGATGAAGATTTGCCAGAAAATGTTTCTGCATCTTTTACTTTTGACTGAGGCACATCATTGCCTTTGTCAAAGTTGTCAAAGAAGTTGTCTTCTTCCTCAAGTGCTATCCTTTTGTGAGGTGTTGTCTTTTGCACTTGTGGTTTATCCTTCTTGTTTTTAGATTGCACCTCAGTAGGTCTGTTCTTTTTCTTAGTAATTTTTTGTTTTTGTTGTTGTTTCTTTTGATTTGAATGTCTATCATCTTCAGAAGATTGAGGATCTGACTCAGATGTATCTATTTCCTTTTTCTTGACAACCTTTGTTTTGTTCTTCTTATTGAAGTAGCATTCCTTTGTAGTGTGGTTGTTTTTGTTGCATATTGCATAATATTTGTTGAAGTAAAAATCTGAAGTCATGTGATTGTTCATGTCACATATTGAGCAATAGCTGCTAAAGTAGCATTCTTCTGTGCTGTGGTTGTACATGTCACACCATTTACAGTAAACTTCATCTTCACTGTCAGCTGCATTCCTTTTCTTTGCCTTCTTCTTGCTCATCAGTTTTTGCTTCTGTAATTCCTTTTCAAGTTTACCTGCTGATGATTCTTTGTCCCTTCCAGACTTGATATCAAAAGGTTCTTTTGATTTATCTTTTGTGACCCTTTTGTTAGTCTGTTCTGATTTCTTCCGCAGATGATTTACTGAAGCTTTGATCTTTTCTCCTAATCCTCTTTTTGCTGACTTTTCTACATTTATTTTGTTGAATGCATGTATTCCTTTATTTAATTACTCAATCCTTATGTGGATTGTCTTGTGAAGGTTTCTTTGTTTTGGTGGATAGGGTAGTTTAAGTTCATTTAAACCTTTGGTATTGAGTATTCATTTGACACAATTTTACCTTTACCCAACTCAACATTATTAGTCTCTTCCTCTTCATCTAAGTCATCACAGTTGTCATAATCAAATTCTGACAATTCTGATTCTGATTCAGATGAATTAGATTCAGATGACTCAGACAAATCATGTTTATCTGATGTCTCAGGTTTGTTACTGGATACAAAGTGATTAGTTAAACTGTTGGTCATTGACTCAGGTAAAGGAATGTAATTGTTGTTAACTGTTGGTCTTGTGCTTCCGCAGCAATCCCTCCTTCAGTAGCTTCACTTCTTTTCTTGTTCAGTTGAAGTTGTTCTTCCGCAGAAGATCTACGGATGTACACTATTCAGTTATGTTTCTGAGAACATCTACGGAAGAATATTTTCTTCATCCGCAGTTGTTCCAACACTTAGTTAATTTTTCTAAATTGACACAGTTTAATGTTTTTCTGCACATTCACACATACATTCTGAAGTATGTTATATAATACATAAATATACATAATGAAGCACAAAATAAATGTTTCTCAATTCATAAACACAATCATAATTAAACATATTCATATTATATCATTAAGAATAATAATTACAATTATGATTACAAGAGTGATATATATCATTTAAACCTATACAAGAGATCTATCCCTAACACAAATGATAGAGGAGGGTTGCATTTGTTGTGCCCTCATGACAGTAAGGCCTGGATTGGCATGTCAGTAAATTAAAGGCCCGAACAGCAGGTCAGTAAGGCCTGGATTGGCATGACAATAATGGCCTGTATGGGTACGACAGTAAGGCCTGGATTAGCATGTCGGTAAAGTCTTGTGTTCATCATAGGCACCGATAATGACTGGGAATTGACGGATAATGAATAGACATAAATATCAAATAAATGAAAGTATTGACGATAAAGCGATAGTCTGTGTATAGTAATGTTCGGATATGTGATGACTACCTTCGAATGATAAAGTTAATATATCTTACTAAAAAGTTATTTAATAAAGTAAACCTAGAATTCACTCAGCGAAGCTGACTTTTGTATGCATATTAGTTAACAGGTGAGCTGTTGGACTTGAGTGAATATGGGTATGGATTCTAGAAGCTATTGGCATCTAAAGGCTGGCATCCCTAATTAAGAAGATTATTAAGAAGACTTTTTTAAGACTATTTGATGTTTTAAAGACAATGTTAATATTTTATTAGAATTTTGTCGTAATGGGTTGAAACTTAATGTATTTTTCCGCTACAAATGTTTATCTAAATAAATGTTTTAAATCTATGTATTGCTGTGAATGACCAACTGTGAGGTTTCCTGAGATCAGGTACAGAAGTAATTCAAGAGAACTATGAACATTGAAGAAGATTACATCAACTCCACTCTTCTCCGAGTCTTTATACTACTAACATAACAACCCTAACTAAGTCAGTCTTACACTTGACACTTAGGCCCTTGTACTTAAGAAAAGTAACAAACAAAGAAAACATACAACTATCAAGAAATGACAAACTAGCCCCTGCAAACATAACACCAATTCTTCCGAAGAATAAAACACAAGCTTCTGAAGAAACTCTATGCTTCACTAATTCTTCCGAAGGATAAACCATAAGCTTCGAAAGAAACTCCACACTTCGGAAGAAACAGAAATGTCAAGTTAGCTTTACGACTTCACATTCTCCACCTTAAAGCTCAATCCTTGGAATCAACAAGACTAGAACTAATACCAAGAATCCTCAAACACTTATAACACTTGCTAACAGGTAGAGCTTTAGTTAGCATATCGGGTCCATTGTCATCAGAACCAACAAAGTCTACAATGACCTTCCCTTCATTTACCACTTCTCTAATAAAATGAAGTCTAACATTGATATGCTTGGTTCTTTCATTAAAAATTGAGTTTTTAGCCAACTGAATAGCCCCCTTGTTATAACATAGAACTATAGAACCATCCAAAACAACTCCCAACTCAGTAACAAGCCCTTTTAACCATATTGCCTCCTTAACTGCATCTGTTAAAGCAATATATCCTGATTCAGTGCTAGATAATGCCACAACATGTTGAAGAGAAGCTTTCCAACTAACCACACTCCCCATCACTTTAAAAACATACCCAGATATGGACCTTCCTTTGTCCATATCTTTAGCATAGTCAGCATCCACAAACCCCTGGACCAAAGATTTATCCACAAAGCACTTGTTAAAACTCAAACCAACCTCAGGAGTACCCTTTAGATACCTAAGTATCCACTTTACCCTTCCCAGTGACTCTTCCCAGGATTAGATAGATATCTACTGACTACACTTACACCATAGCCTAGATCAGGCCGAGTACAAACCATCAAATACATCAAACTACCCACTCATTTGCATAGGGAACTTTAGACATATATACTATTTCATCTGTCTCTTTAGGACAATCTTGAGCAGAGAACTTGATATGTTGTGTAAAAGGAGTATTCACAGACTTACAATTCTCCATTCTATAGTTTCTCAAAACCTTTTGAATGTATGAACTCTGCTTCAACTCAAGAATCCCTTTCACTCTGTCCCTATATATCTCCATGCCCAGGATTTTCTTGGCTCTCCCAAGCTCGTTCATGTCAAACTCACTCATTAGCAGATCTTTTGTAGCTCGTATCTCTAAGGGATATTTACAAGCTAGAAGTATGTCATCTACATACAAAAGTAGATAAACAATCCTACCAGCTTTACCCTCCCTTGAATACACACAGGAGTCATAACTACTTCTCTTGAATCCATTAGAGATCATGAACTCATCAAACCTTTTATACCATTGTCTGGGTGATTGTTTCAACCCATACAATGATCTCTTTAATAAACAGACCTTGTCTTCACTTCCTTGCACTACAAAACCCTTAGGTTGAGTCGTGTAAATCTGCACATCCAAATGACCATGGAGAAATGTAGTTTTCACATCTAACTGCTCTAACTCCATATCCATTGCAACTGTGAGAGCTAAGGTCACCCTTATTGAAGAGTGCTTGACCACAAGACTAAAAATTTCATTATAGTCCACTCCTTCCTTTTGAGTAAAGCCCTTAGCCACTATAACTCATCACCACTTTTGTACCTTACCGGAGGCACTATAACTCTCCTAGGCCTATTTTTATCTAAGCCTTGAGAAACAGTATCTGTTGCTTGTGTTGCTCCATTACCCTTAGAATCAACACCTTCATTAACCTCATCATCACTAGTATCATGATGCTCCACCTCAATGAAACATTTCTTATTACTACTAGTTTCACCCTCTTGAGATACACCTGATCTATCCCCAATCACATCTTTATACATAGTATCTTCATCCAAGTTACATCCCTACTCACAATCACCTTAGGCTTTACATCATCAAGCCTCTATAACCTATACCCTTTGACCCCTGTAGGATACCCTATCATGACATATTTGTGAGCCCTTGCCTCAAGCTTACCTTGCTTGACATGTGCATACCTCACAGAACCAAATACCCTTAGGTTACTGTAATCTTCTTTCTCACCTGCCCATGCTACCATAGGAGTCATCATATCAATGGCTATAGAGGGAGATCTATTAACTAAATAAGCAGCTGTAGAAACCGCTTCTACCTAAAATGTCTTTGGCAAACAACCTGTTTTTAGCTAAGCCTTGAGAAACAGTATCTATTGCTAGTGTTGCTCCATTACCCTTAGAATCAACACCTTCATTAACCTCATCATCACTAGCATCAGGATGCTCCACCTCAAACAAACATTTCTTATTACTACTAGTTTCACCCTCTTGAGATACACCTAATCTATCCCCAACCATATCTTTATACATAGTATTTTCATCCCAGGTTACATCCCTACTCACAATCACATTAGGCTTCACATCAGCAAGCCTCCACAGCATATACCCTTTGACCCCTGTAGGATACCCTATCATGACACATTGTGAGCCCTTGCCTCAAGCTTACCTTGCTTGAATGTGCATACCTCACAGAACCAAATACCCTTAGGTTGCTTAATCTTCTTTTCACCTGTCCATGCTTCCATAGGAGTCATCATATCAATGGTTGTAGAGGGAGATCTATTAACCAAATAAGCAGCTGTAGAAACTGATTCTGCCCAAAATGTCTTTGCAAAACAGAACTTATTAGAAGACACCTTACTTTATCTAACAAAGTTCTGTTCATCCTCTCAGCTAAACCATTTTGTTAAGGATTTTCAGGAACTCATGCCTTGAAATTCATTGTTGTTTGTAAAACTTATCAAACACAGCGTTGCAAAACTCTAGGCCATTATCTGTCCTCAATTTCTTGATATTCCTTTCAGTCTGAGTTTCAACTAATACTTGCCAATCTTTAAACTTACTGAAAGCTTCATCCTTAGTCTTTAAAACATATACCCAGACTTTCCTTGAATAATCATCAATTAAGGATAAAAAATACCTTGCACCTCCTAATGAATGAGCCTTTGCTGCCCCCACAGATCAGAATTTATGTAGTCTAACACATCCTTAGACTTATGATGACTCGTAGCAAACTTAACTCTATGCAATTTTCCAAACACACAGTTCTCACATATACTCATCTTGCCAACTTTCATATCCCCTAATACATTCTGTTTCTGTAATTCTATCAACCCTTGATGATTGATATGTCCAAGCCTCTTGTGCCACAGATAAGCATCACCTTCAAGTTTGGACGAAGAAACGGTAGAACTAATTTCTTGAGACACTTCTCCATCTAACAAGTAAGTATTATTGGAACTTCTTGTGCCTGACAAGATCACCAAAGACCCCCTCACAACTTTTGCCTTGCCATTCTTTAGACTCACATCATAACCAGCTTTCTCAAAGGTCCCCAATGAGATCAAATTCTAGTCAATTTAGGAATATACCTGACCTTCTCTATAACCACTTCAGTTCCATTATTCAACTTTAGTGACACCATCCCTAGACCTTTGATTTCGTATGGTCTATCATCTCCTAACTTCACATCTCCAAGATCTTCCATCTTGAGACTTTTAAAGTAGTCTAGATATGGAGTCATGTGATATGAACAACCTGAGTCTAGAATCCATTCTTTTCCTCCTTTCAACTTTGTTACTACTATGACATCAGTACTATCATAGCCCTTACTGGATTCCTCTTGAGTAACATTTCCCTGACCTTTAGGAAAACCATGTTCTGCCTTCTTCTTTTTCCTTTCAGGGCATTCCCTTTTGAGATGTTTATCTGAGTTACAAATATAACACCTTCTTTTCACTCTAGACTTAGACCTTGAACCCCCCCCCCTTCGGTTTAGAGCTCCTGCTTTCAGATCTGCCCCTTACAAACATTCTATCACCGACTTCCTCCTTTTCATTGGACCTCTTCTTGAGTTCTTTAGAATTGAGTGCTGACAACACTTTTTCCATGGACAATGCATCTCTTTCGTACATCAATGTGTCCACAAAGTGTTCATATGACTGAGGAAGAGAGGTGAGAAAAATAATGGCCTGATCCTCATCATCCAGGGTAACATCTATATGTTCAAGATCTAAAATCAACTTGTTAAACATCCACATGATCTTCAAGTGATTTACCTGAAGTCATGTGAAACGTGTACAACCTTTTCTTCAAGCGACTTGGTCATATACAACCCTTCCATTTTTGCCCAAATATCGCAGTGGACGTTTCTTTGGACATCTCTCGCAAAACTCTATCTCCTAGACACAAGATAATCGCACTATGTGCTTTCTCAAGTATCGATTTCTTTTCCTGATCGGTCAGATTTCCTGGTAGTTTCTGTTCTCCAAGTAGTACATCGACACACCCTTGTTGAACTAGCAGTGCTCGCATCTTCACACGCCATATACTGGAATTGTTCTTCCCATTGAATTTTCATGATCGAACTTCGTGGACACCATCGTTCTCTTTCAAATTTTCAATCGAATCACCCTGATTCTACTGTTCTCTTTCAGATTCTTGATCGAATCACCCCAGTTCTTATCTGAATTTGAGCTTCTCACCAAGCTCTGATACCAATTATGAAAGAAATCACACTAGAAAGAACACAATTTGATAGTCAAAGAGAATAGAACTTGATTACTAATCGAAGTAATTCAAGAGAACTATGAACATTGAAGAAGATTACATCAACTCCACTCTTCTCTGAGTCTTTATACTACTAACATATCTTTATACTACTAACATAACAACCCTAACTAACTCAGTCTTACACTTGACACTTAGACCCTTGTACTTAAGAAAAGTAACAAACAAAGAAAACATACAACTATCAAGAAATGACAAACTAGCCCCTGCAAACATAACACCAATTCTTTCGAAGGATAAAACACAAGCTTCAGAAGAAACTCTACGCTTCACTAATTCTTCCGAAGCATAAACCATAAGCTTTGGAAGAAACTTCACATTTCGGAAGAAACAGAAATGTCAAGATTAGCTTTACCACTTCACAGATAACTTTAGAAAAAAACTTAACAAAATTTTAACGATGAAAGAAATATCAAAAGGTTAACGATTGGTTAGTTTATGTAAAATGATTGTCAAAATTACAATATAAACATATTTTTAATTTATGATAAACGACGAGCCTTTAATATAAAGACATACGATTATTCGTGTAATTTACTCGTTTACAAATCTATATATCTATATATAATACTAAAAGGGTAACTTAGGGGGACACTTGGCACATTTCTAGGCCCCCTAAATTTATTTTTTCCGTCTCTTTCTCCTCTTAAATAATTACCTAAATTAAAAAATATTAAATAATTTTAATTCTTTTTTAGAATAAATTTTTTAATAAATTAAGAAAAATGTCTTTTTATTAACGTTATTTTTAAAAAACAATTTTATATACAATTAAAGTTTTTTTCTAAAACATCTAACTTTTTTTAAAATATAAAATATTTTAAAATTGGTATTTTTAAAAAGTAAATTTTTTTATAAACTAAAAATAATTAAAATTCAGAGTTATAATAAAAAATTTTAAAAAATAACATTTTTAATACAGTTTATTTTGAAAAAGACTTTTAACTTTTTTTGGAAAGAAAGTTTAAAAATTGATATCGTTATTTTAATTCTTTTAGTTATTACTCATATGTAATTTTAATTATATCTTATTTTAGATTACCATTTTATACTTCACAAAATTTTATTATATTTAATATTTTATTTTTTCAACCCGTATAATACACGGGTTTACTAAAGTTAGTATTAAATAAATAATAATCAACAACTAATCAGAGATATTATGAACATTTATAGTCCGGTTCAACCCGATTCAATACTATATCTTTATATTTGATTATAGGGTCAAAATAATTCAAAATTGATCTAATTATTGCACATAACTTTTCAGTGTATATTATTTAAATCTTAATTTCTTTATACTAATATCCTCACACCCATTTAATATCTAGCTCATGATTTGACCCGTTAAAAGTATTCCTTTCAAGTCCAAAAAAAGATAGGTTTTTTTGACTGTATATTTCGCTATAACAATAAACAAAAGTTAAGGTCAATCTCTGTCAAGTGTTGGTTTATATTTGAAAGAGCCTATTTTTACGGATGATCTCTTATCACAAGTTAAGAGTAAAGATGGATAGAAGCTTTTATCTTTAGATAATGAGTGTAAACCTACTAATGTTACTACAAATGTAGTTTACAAGGATGTTTTTGCTCATTTGTGACCTTATAATTAAAAGTTGTTATGTCTTATTTAATATATAACACACTTGATTTTTTTTATATTTTTATGTTATTTAATAATTAACTATTCATACTTTCATGTAATACACGGGTAACTAAAGTTATATAGTATATTGTCTAAAACCATGACATGGACATTTCCTAATATAATCTTTTTAAGACCATGATAACGTGAGCCATTAGTCATTTACAAATATAAAATTTATTTTCAAAACAATGATGCTTGACATTTATTAATATAACTTTTTGAAGACCATGAATACGCAAATCACAAACAAGTTGCGATATTCTAATTCTAACGAAGTATATATGGATAAAATGTAATAAAAATATTAAAACAAAATTAAATAATAAATTAAACGAAATCACATGCGTCTAAATCAAAATAATCATCTCATATATGGGCCAACGGTAAATCCTTGAATGTTTATAGGATACACGAGTTGGTAACGATCATAATGTTAGAGGCATATGTGAGTAATGTAATATGAATTCAAAGATTGAAATAACAGGTCGATCGAGCCCGGCGTTTGACCACCTATGATGCAATATAGAAAACATTGCCTCCTACGTCTTGGCTAGAGCGTTTACTGAGTCTGATGACGTTAATTTTTATTTTTTTAATACACAAACATGTAAATAAATCACCCTCACACATGAATATTTGATGATGATAATAAAATATAGTGGTTGAATTTGACCGTGAGGAAGCTAGCGTCGGTCGGGTCGGTTCAAGTTAGGCGACACCTATCCGGGTGTTGCCACCTATAGACCTCCTGTATCCACCCAATAATACTCTAACTCATTAATTAATTATTAATTTATGTTGGAATATGAAAATTCTGACCAATCAACACATCATATTAAGAAAGCAAAGTTTCATCTTTCCCTTCCTCTCACATGCATCCCTTTCCTTTGCTGTGTTAATTTCCACCTTCTCTTCTTCTACACCAATCTTTTTTATTTTATACTTTTCACACCATATACCAAATACACACACCAACATTAGGTATCAATCAGTAGGGTTGTCACCCAATAAAATTATTTTATGTTTTTGTTAATATATACAAGACATAGATCTTGCCCTTCAAAAAAGAAAAAAAACACAGATCTTATATTAACATATCATATATGTAAGAACTAGATATATAATTACAATAACTTTATAATCTAAGCTTTCATAATAAAAGTTAACATTTTACAATTTCATTATAATCTTTTAGTTCTCATAACATTTACTCGACATTAGAATCAATTTCTAATTTCTATAACCTTTACTCTCTTTATTTCACAAAGAAAGCTTCTTATATCTTTCAATGAAAGACTAAAACTTTATATTTAAACCATTTGAAATGTGCACATTTATCAATAGTTCAAAACCTCCCATCCAAAACAAGTGAAACAAATTCATAACACGAATGTACGCAACCTCATATGGAATTTCAGTATCCGCATCCGCAAACACTAGATCAGTTGACACGACTATGTTAAGATAACACAAATTCAAGTCTTTTTTCAGCTATCGATCAACCAACCAATTGATTATACAAGGATCAAAGTTAAAACCTTTAATCGCTTTTTTGTGGGACATGCTTAGAATATTTAGGATTAGGGTTTCAATTACAAATAACAAAAGTTGAGTGACAATATTTATGGCACATAACTCCCCACTTAAATAGCCTTCTCTTTTAAACGCTCTTTCTCCGTGTTCTTATTGCCCCATAAAAAGCAAATAAATTTACAAAAAAAAAAAAAAAAAAAAAATAATCGAAACCTTTGCCCCTTCCCCCAACTTAAAGCTGCACACCAAAATTTTACCCTTATCATCGTCGTCTTCTTTCTTCTTCTTCCACCTTTTATCAGTCTGTAAAAATCTTCATCAAAGGGACATGAATGCTGCATAAAGTTTCAACCTTTATCAATTTGACGCTTTCTTTGAATCCCATTATTCTTTTCGTACACACACCGTTACCCCCCTTTGCTTCAATCTTTGGGTCTGGGTTTTGCAGCCTGTGATTTCAAGATTCCAAAAACCCTTGAAAGATCTCTTGATTGTTTAGTTATTTCTGTTGAATATTATATATTTTTCAAACCCCACCTCCCCACATGTATGTTTTGGTGGTTGTCTGATTTGGATTGGATCGCAAGGGTCTCGTAGTATAATATTTCTGTTATTGTGGTGGGGGTTCTGTAGACGACCCCTTTTGCTCGTCAATCTTGTTCTTCAGAGTTCTTCAATCGATTCACGTTGATTATAAGGTCAGATTTCTGCATTCTTCATACGCTTTTGAGATTTTGATGTGAATCGAAGTGTATTTTGTTTAATTTGATCGATTTCAGCGAGTAATGTTAACGACAACGATGATTAATGATACTTTGTTTTTGGTTTGGATTTTAATTCATGGGATTTGAATATTTGATTGTTGTTGATGAGATTCGCGATCCAATTTGTGTTAATTTTAATGGCTGATTAGGGTTTCGTTGTGTTCAAACTTTAGGGCTAGTCATGGCGGCAATTGACGTTACAAAATATTCACACAGTCCAACACATTATGCTGTAGTGACAAAGGATTACAGTGGTTTGAGAAAGATTATCGCGGGTCTTCCACGCCTGTTGGACCCAGCGGAGATCCACAATGAGTCCATCTCTCTGGCGGAGGAAGCAAAAGCCGATGCTATCTCCGCCGTGATTGACCGTCGTGATGTGCCCAACCGTGACACCCCTCTCCACCTCGCGGTCAAACTCAGTGATGTCACTGCCACTGAAATGCTCATGCTTGCTGGTGCAGATTGGAGCTTGCAGAATGAACAGGGTTGGAGTGCTCTACAGGAAGCAATCTGCAACCGTGAAGAGATTGTTGCTAAGGTTATAGTTAGACATTATCAGCCAATCGCTTGGGGCAAATGGTGCAGAAGGTTACCGCGGTTAGTAGGAACAATGAGACGAATGCGTGATTTCTATATGGAGATCACCTTTCAGTTTGAAAGCTCTGTTATCCCGTTTATTTCCAGAATTGCCCCTTCGGATACTTACAAGATTTGGAAACGTGGGGCGAATTTGAGGGCGGATATGACATTAGCTGGCTTTGACGGGTTCAGGATCCAACGGGCTGATCAGACTGTTTTATTCCTCGGTGATGGTTCTGAAGACGGTAAAGTTCCAAGCGGTTCACTGTGTATGATCTCACATAAAAACAAAGAAGTGATGAACGCTTTAGATGGTGCTGGTGCACCCGCTTCTGATGCTGAGGTGCAGCAGGAGGTTCAAGCAATGTCACAGACTAATATTTTCAGGCCCGGGATTGATGTCACACAAGCTGTTCTTTTGCCACAGATAACATGGAGAAGACAAGAGAAAACTGAAACTGTGGGTTCTTGGAAGTGTAAAGTATACGATATGCATAATGTGGTTGTGAGCATCAAATCTAGGCGGGTCCCGGGTGCCATGTCAGATGACGAGTTTTTTTCGTCTTGTAATGAAAATGAAACAGAAAGTGAAGAGCTTAATGATATTTTGACTGATGAAGAAAGGAAACAACTTGAAGCTGCACTAAAGTTAGATTCTGCAGATTTAGGCCAAGAAAATAATGATGGAAATCATGGGATAATTGGGCATCGACATAGTTGTTATGAGCAAAGAGATATCCCGATTGAGGAGATAACTAATTACAAAAATGGTGAGATCAAGCCTGAAAAAGACAAAAAGGGGTGGTTTGATGGATGGAGAAAACGGGATAGTAATAATAGTAAACATGAAAGGGGTCGAAAGGGTGCACCGGTCCCGCCTCGTGGTTCATTATGCTTAGACGAGAAGGTTAGTGATCTACTAGGGGACTCACCGTCCACAAGTCAAAATCAAAGTCAAAGTCATATTCATTCAGGAAGGCGTTCAATGGAGATTACGCCAACAGAAAATGAAAACAGGAAAGTGAAAGAGTTAAAACCGTCATCATCTACAAATTTGAGTGCCAATAAACGAAAAGACAGTGCTCGTGAAAATGAGTACAAAAAAGGGTTGAGGCCTGTTCTTTGGCTTGCACCAAATTTTCCTTTGAGGACTGAAGAACTCTTGCCTTTGCTTGATATTTTAGCAAATAAAGTTAAGGCAATAAGAAGGTTAAGAGATCTGCTTACCACAAAACTTCCAATGGGCACATTCCCTGTGAAGGTACCCTTTAATTCTTTTACCGCTATTTGTAATGTTTGTTCAGCATCTTTATCTTTTTAAAGATTCACATATTTACTATTTTGCAACCAGCAGTTTATTTGAAATTTGGGTTCAACTAAAGATCTCTTGAGTATTTACTATTAGTGTAGTAAGAACACTACTATTCTGCCTTCTTGTTTGTGTTTATGTTGCTTCTAAACACATTTGTATCCATTTTTTAGAGAAATAATTTTGGTCTACTGCTTACTTAAGTTATACGTGAGCTCATGCAAATATAATCTCCTTTCTTGAGATTGAAACAAGTAGCAAGCTTTTATTTACCCTTATAATTCTTTTATTGGGCGCTATATCCTTTTCATACTTCACATTCGTTGGTATAAAATATTCATTGGCTGTTGGGTGCACATTTTGGAAGTGTGATTATGTGATAAGCATAGTATATAGAATTCGATTTTGTAGCAATCTTGAAAGGTTCAGTACTCAACATGTGGGGTATGAACAGATTTTAATCAATTTTTTTAGAGATGTGATGTTTATTTTATTGGGGATTAAGGAGCTGAGAAGGAAAGTAAGGAAAAGAGAACCTTTTGTGTTACAGAATGGGGGTATGATGTCAGAATTTTTCATACATTTTACTTTTTGGAAAACAAAATTTTTTTTCTGCAGCAAACAATTTCATCCATTATCAAGAAGCTTACTTTCATATAATGTACTAGGCTAGAAACCCGTGAATCACACGGCTTGAATAAAGAATATTAAATGGTTAGTAGTAAAGATTTAAAAATGAAGAAAGAGAAATGGGAAAAAACTTACTTTAGCTGAAGAAAGATATGCGGGAAAGTAAGTAATAGTAATAAAGATTTAGAAATTAAGTAATAGAAGCGTTGAAACAAACTTATTTATTAGATGAAGAAAGAGAAGCATTTGAAGCAAAATGAGGGCTCACTAAATTGTGACAAGCGACGCCCTTATTTACTTATTTACTATATATAGACTTTTAAAGCATTGGTTGCTTATTACTTTGTTGATTCATTTTTCGGGTGATAATATGGTTCCAGGTTGCCATCCCGGTGATCCCTACCATAAGGGTGCTGGTTACTTTCACAAAGTTCGAAGAACTACAACCTTTGGATGAATTCGCAACCCCTCCTTCAAGTCCAACAAGTGGTGATCATGATAGCCCATCAATGACAAATCACTCCGCATCTTCTTCATCTTGGTTTCAGTGGATCAAAACTCCATATCACCGTGCCAACTCGGCATCTAATGCTTCTAGCAGCAAGATAGAAACTATTCCAGACCCTTTTGCAATTCCTGCTGACTACACGTGGATCAGTGCTGAAGCAAAGAAGAAGAAGATGCAGGAGAAGAACAAATCAAAGAAAGGAAGAAGTCAAAGTCAAAATCAGTAGTCAAAGAATGAATTTGAAGGCACTTGAGAGATATACCAAGTTGGTAAACTTAATTTCATTGAATTCTTCACTAATTTGCTCTAGTTTAAGAACGAAATTTGGAGCCACTTTGCTCTGTAGTAACTTGTTAGGTTCGAGACTCCAGTAAATCATTGTGGGGGGTATAAAAAGTTGAAATTGTGATTCTTGAATTGCTTTGTAACCATTGTTGAGTTCAATTGTTTGACTTTGTGGTCAATGATTATGCTTCCAACATTTTTAGGTCATTTTTATTGAATTGTTTTCTTGACATTTTACTAATTCCACAAGAAGTCATTGAAGCATACACAGTTGGAGTTTAGAAATCTGCTTTGACTTGCAAAAAGTAAAAAACACTAGTAAAAACCATTGTGGAATTTCATTGCTTGACTTTTCGGTCAATGCTTAATTGATTATGCTTCCACTACTATTATTGAATTCTTTTCTTGCCATTTTATCAGTTGATAAAGAACATATATTGTCAATGGAGCATACCCAATCAGACTTTACAAATCTGCTTTGACTTAAAAAGTCATACACTCTAGTTAAAGTATTGCACATACATGTGAATTGCGTACACCCCTTAGCTCTCCATCATCCGACACACTATCATTTAAACAAAGATCCAAACTTTAGTTTGAATCTTGATGAATTCCAAAAACAGGAAACGAAAACATCAAAAAAATGATTGTATTAGGGCTTACCTGGGCTCGAATTCTTGAACATGCGCAATACTTTTGCCATGAGCATCAGACCAGGTAACTTTTCTTACTTCTGAACTAATCTGATTAGCATCTTCTTGTACTGAAGTCTTTTTGAAATTACTCTTGATTGGTATTCCTCTGTGATCATTTCCATACGTCTTAATCCTGCTCCCACTGCTAACACCATTGATCTTCCCTCGATGAACTTGTTCATCTTCCATAACAATCACATGTTGATGATGATGCTTGTTATTTGATCTGTTGCTGTTTTTTTCTTGTGGATTCCCTTTGTTAGAACTTGATGGTGCATAGCAGGAGCACAATCTAGAGATGTGCATCGGTTATGCGTCAACGCGGTCAGGGTACAACTAATTAAGCTTAGAGCACAACCCGTTTTCCGTCCTACACTTGAAGAATGTTTAGGTATTTGGAGAAAGTTTGGACTAAGAAAAGTGGAGGGTTTGAGCATGTGTTATAGTTTTGAATGATCAGTCCAAATTTGGTTGTAGGCAGTGGTATAAGATTTTTGGTAGGGAACAATGCAATCATATATCTCCCACCAAGGTGTGCTTTTTTAGCTTTGGAACATAAGTGGTGAGATGAGAGATAAATAAATAGTTTGTTGCTTTTATTAATACTTATCATTACTTTAATATAAATAGGTAACGACGAGATCAAGTAGATCACAGCTTGCGCTAGATAGATACCCTTCAAGATATAATGACTTTTATCTAAAAAGTCAATTAAAGAAAGATTTAAACCTGAGACCTTGTTAGAAGAGAATATGATGCTTTTCGCTACACCACCCGTTAAGAGAATAACTTGACTTTCGCATATCATTATTATTGTATTTAAAAACCAGCCAACAAATCACTAATCAATTTCATATGTGCATTTTATTTGTGATTATGATTAAACCACATCTAAGGCATAGTATATCTTATGAAAACAGCAAATGAATAATACAAATCTGACGAATCACAAAATTAGAGTGGACTCATAATTTTCATTACAAAGATAAAAAGTTTTATATATATATAATCAATAAACAATGAATATATCTAAAATATTGTACAGAATAAAAAGCAAGAGGCGCATGTGATAGTGAATGTGAAGTACACAGGCTTCAATTATGATTTATGATGCACCACAATCATAGTGTTGCCTACCTTTCTAAACATAAATTTTACACTCAGAAATCAGTATTCACTCACATATGTCCTAATACATGTTGTTCCAACGCTGGATTCTAATAATATATTCCTAATTTTTATTTTTATTACAATAAACAACGATTTAAAGGAAACGTGTCTTCTTCCTGTGATCTCGAATTTCGATATTTCCGTCTCTCTAGTCAACCATCTTACCCTCATCCTCACACAATCTATCATTTTTGTCAATATTATCCCTTTTAATTCGCAATCTCTCAGTATTTATTTGTTATTTTTTATAATCATTTAACCAAATTACTTGCTTTGAAAAAGAATTATCATCCTTTTCAATTTACAATCTCTCCATATTTACATGTTTTGTTTTCGATAATTGTTTAACCAAAGCATTTAATTTAATTTATTCATACAACCTATCAAATATATAGGCTTTTAACCTAATTAAACAACAATTAACTGATTATTAAGATTTAAGTATTCAAAATATATAAAAAACATTATAAATAAATACTTCAAAGATTTTACACTTATATTTGCAATGAGTTATCTAATTACTTAGTAATTGGTTCCATACTTTCCATGTCTTAAGCACCCACAATGGCTAGTTGTGGCTCCACAAACGTAGATATGGAAAGAGAAAGGCCCAACGTGGGATAGAGTGAGGGGGAAGATGAAAGCGAGCTCACTAGCATGTCTGGAATATTTTTACGATCTCGCTTAATCTTGTAAAAAAATTCGACAACCTAATCGGTTAAAATCCTCCTGATAAAGATACAAATACTATAAAATAAATACCATGTTATGTTTTATAACCTTTTTTCAGATTAAAGTTTCATTCAACATACTTTTAACTATCAGTTGGAAGGGTGCTTATTATTCGGTTTAACACTAACTACACCGAAAACCAAAATTTTCTCGCGACACGTTTGATCATGACAGCAACGAGCAGTGGCAAAGTGTGTGCCAGAATACGGAGATTCGGTTATGATCAGGAAGATAAAAGAAATGATCTGATCAGCTGATCCCAAGGACTTTAACGATGCTGCATGGTTTATATCATGATGGTTTAGAACACGATGTAGTAAATGTATTTGATAAAATGCCTAAGAGAACTATACCTGATGTTCTACATAACTCAGAAGCTAGATGATGCTAAAAAGACTTGCAGGAGAACAGAATTCAACAGCATAACAATGCTGCCAAGTTCATATCAACTTTCATGATGGGGACACAGTAAATCTTGTAAGTTGTTCATTTTCAAGCTCTTGATCTTTAAAATCTTTACCTATTCTTATAGTATGATTAAATCGTTAAACCTTGAGGAAAAACCTTGATGTAAACATATATAGATGCAAAGAAACAAAAGTAGAAGACAAAATGAAAAATCTTGATGTCATTTGAACTAATATA
The DNA here is from genome assembly GCA_025506505.1 of Flaveria sonorensis. Lineage (NCBI taxonomy): Eukaryota > Viridiplantae > Streptophyta > Magnoliopsida > Asterales > Asteraceae > Flaveria > Flaveria sonorensis. Next base: position 47,614,152 of record CM046431.1, on the reverse strand, counting down.
GAACAATCAGTCTAGTGTTTATACATTTTACATAAAATCTCAGTACAAAAAGAACCTAGATTTTAGCGGTGTCATCGGGTGGACTGATAGTAATCCAAAGCAAAGAAACAGTAATAGACAGTATTCCTGTCCACACATAAATAATAGTTGTCACTTTCCCTTTTCTACCCATCAACCCTTTCATGAATGGATACATATGAGCCAAAACCCAAAAGCTAAAAAAAGCCCCACCAACAAGCTTATTCCATTGCGGAATCACGCTAAAAAGAGTTCGTGCGGTTCCCATAATAAGTGCTACAATATTTGTGATGCAAATAGTCAGTGGCATAACGAAAAGACTGGACCATTTGACAACATACAGGTCAGCATAAATGTCATCTTCATCTTCACTTGCTGACTTGGATGTCAAAGTGAACGATATCTCAATTCCAGCTGTCACCTTTAACAGCCCTTGGATCACGGCTGCAAGATGGGCACTCGACCCACCAATGGCCCAAAACTGCTCGTTTCTCCACCATTCCTCAAGGGCTATTCCTGACCACTTAACTTCAAGGAGAGATATCAAGCAAAGTGTGATAGTCATAAGCAGTAAATACGTGAGGAACGTTGCATCGATGTTTGGCACAATGAATTGCCCAGTGAACATGCAGAGTGCCGGGAGAATAAATAGGCCACAAGGAATATAGATGTGAATGGGTAAATACCAACATTTAAATATGCTATCCGTTGTAGAAACTTGAGACGCGAGCTTGCTAAAAATGCATTGTTTTTAGAGAAAAAGATTTCGACTGAACCGGTGGCCCACCTCAACACTTGGTGCAACCGGTCAGTCAGATTGATGGGTGCGGTTCCACGAAATGCATCACGTTTTGTTATGCAGTAGATTGACCGCCAGCCACGGTTGTGCATTCTGTAACCTGTCACCACATCTTCTGTTACTGACCCGTAGATCCACCCTATCCTTTCTCCCCATTCAGTGTTTTCTTCATACCTGTTTGTAAAATGTATATGATTTAGTGGTTTTGGTATAATTGCATAAAGAGGTGTCAAATTTTGTTCTGTATTTGGTAACCAACTTTTTTTCAGGCCTGAAGAAAACATTGAATTTTCAAAAGGAAATTTAAGGTGACTTTGTCAAATGATGACAAGATAACATGACAATAACTTTGACCAAGATTTAAGGTGACATGGTTACCCGGTTAAAATGATAACATGCTAGCTTAGAGCATCCGCAATGTGGATGTCCGTGGGAGGAAAAAAGCCCTCCTGGCAATGCATATGTACAACTGAGCTACGAATTTTGAAGCATACATCCTTGGCAACAAATGCCAACAGACAGATAAAACAAATTTTTATTTGTTTTCTTTGTGCATACGTCTGTGAAGGACGCCATTGGAGATGCTCTTACTGCTGGTAAATTAAACCAATTTTGACGACATGGCACCCTGGAAATTGGTTAATTCAAAAGATTCCTAAGAAAATTTTTTAACTTTGAAGATTCTTTCTCACGTAGAATAAGTTGGTTACCCTGAATGACTATTTCACAATAGAACAGTTACCAACAAGAAATAACAGCGATAGCCTCAGCTACAGTGGGTGCATCCAATGGAGGACGTGGATCAAGGAGTGCCCCAGGAGGGCGGCCATTCTTGACAGACACATGGTCAGCAAGTGGCCGCCCTTGATACTCAGCAACTGCAATGGAGTCAACAAACATGATTGAATTCCCAAATTTTTTTGGGAGGTTTAAATCAGGATGGTCTTCATTTGGGGGAGCGATTTCAAGTTCATTGTCTTGATGACGCACAGCCTGCAATGAGTCACTTGGCGAGAGCGTCGCGGCAGGTTTCTTTTTCTGTCCCACAATCCCACTGTACTCAGTGGCTCGTGGTGGACTAAAGCCATAGAGCGCATACCGTCTGAACATGCACCCCGTTCCTACATACACTGGACCTTGTAGACCATCTAGGGCTCTCATATTCCCTGTTTATGGAAACAAACATGCTTTAAAATATGTTCTCACATTTAAGCTAAAATTTCTGCTGGAATGCAAAAGTTTCTTTAAATTCCAGTAGAAGGAAAAGAACACACCATCAAAAAAGACGGTGTTGTGGTTAGCATATCTATCAGAAGGATCGATGCCTTCAAATCTTTGTGGAAACTGTATGAAGCAAATACGATCACCACCACGATCCATCATGAAGCACATACCTTCCCTTATAGCCATGGTATTATATATGTAATGATCACAATCCAAGTTAAGAATAAAAGGTCCATTGGAGAGTATAGCAGATGCTCTAACCAGCGAGTTCATGGCTCCAGCCTTCTTCTCATGGTCATAACCGGGACGTTTTTCACGTGAGACGTACACAAACATAGGAAGTCTAACATCCACACCTGTGAAATCTAGCTTTCCTTCATCTGCTACGCCCATTACAGGTTTGGTTTCTGGTACCTTGCTCATTAACTATGCAAAAAGATTCAAATTTAAGATTTTTTCTATCAAAGTGTAAACTGCATTCATACAATTTATATGTTCAAGGTGATAATTTTGACTCATTTACAATGTTCTATTTCAAATCAGTCAAATATGAAGTAGCTTAAAATGAAACGAATCAGATGGGCCATACTGGTTGAAGTCTTTAATGCATAACAAACCTCTTAAATTATTTGATTCAAAAACTTAGGAAATCATTGATATAATATATTGTTTACTCATACTACATTTGATTCTAGACAATAGTGTTTTGGGTTAGCAGGACTCATCCCAACGAATGGGCTGATTCGGATTATGTATTATGTCAAAAGGGTCAAATAAAAAATAGTGTAAAAGGAAATGGGTCGAGTGGGTAAAACAGATTGAAGTGTTTTGACCCGTCTGGCCTACAGCCTTGTCGACCCAACTTGTTTTAAAGAATTACCTTTTTTTAGCCTGCATTTGTTTTGACCCGTCTGGCCCATTCATTTTGACACTTCTATTGCTATGAACTCAAAAACAGATTACCTGTATAATCCCAGCATGATCACCTTTTTTGTGATCAGCTGTAGGGTTCAACCATGTACCAGGCCAATGTGTTCCATCTGCCATCCAAGTTGCTTTTTGGTTTTGAGCGGTCTCAGCCGAAGCTGAACCATCACTCGTTTGTCGCGATAGATTTTTGTCATTCGTTTCTTCCCTGCGATTATATCTTTCACAACGTTTTCTTATGACATCTGGAAGACCATTGATCCTGACCTTGAATTCATCATACTCTCTCTTGATCCAACGGTGGTCCTTCACGAAATCGGGCCGCTTCTTGTTCTTGGTTGGGTCTGTTTTCTGAGTGAAATAACTCTCGGGGTTTCTTGGTTCAATGTTGTGTTTTCGACAAAAAGGCACCCAGAGCTGCAATTTTAGCACTTGTTAAGCAGTTTTACCACTTAATATTGTTAAATAACTACAGTTATCAAACTTTACCCGGTTATTATGTTTTACATTTAACGAGTTAAACGGATAATGTAGAAAACCAACAAAAAGAAAACAAGTCAACTGAGTTGAACATGTTGAAAGCTGTCAATATATGTGTATCTTACGCCCTACTAATTGTTTTATTCCAAAAGTTAAGTACCCCATGCATGAGTTTTGTAGCACTGAGTTTGTCCTTTTTAAGTTTTTCTTTGTAATCCTATCTAGCATGGTTTTCTTTAAAAAAAGACGAAAAAACACATCAGGTCAAATGACCAAACAAAGATGGCAAGTTAGGTAACGGGTCGAAACTGACATAGTTAGTAACTACTAAGGCCATTTTTTAGTACTAGTTCAATCGGTTGGGTCTGATTCGACTGACCCAATGGTCAAAAAACAATATTACTTAATATTTAGTCAAATTGTATTTTGATAATCTAAATATAACCAAATGGTCAACAAAAATCCATACGATCAATGTAACTAATGACACATTTAACTTTTATATAATTATCCGCCAATAGGTGGTAGTTAAAAAAATCCAGTTCATTTGACCCGTTTAGCATAACTTGAACCGGGTTAAGTAATTGTATAATCGTATCTGACATACATTACCGAAATTGACCGCCTCCGCCATCGCTTCAAACGTCAAAATGGCTCCACCGTCATCAGAGATGTAAATCGAAACCTTTTCGATGGGATATTCAACCGCGAGAATCGAGAGAATGGTGTTAGCAGTAACCAACGGTGGTTCCTTATCAGGATCGGCGGTGGAGATGAACACATCGACTCCCGGGAGATCAGATCGGCCGGTAGGGTTCTCCGGCGACGTGCTCTCGAACTTATCCTTGAGAGCCACCAGATCGGTCGCTCGGTTTATAGGGTTTAGCTTCGGTAGCTGATCTAGCAACCATGAGATTGCGAACCAAATCTCGCATGCGATTGAAATTATCCATAACCACATTGCGTCGAAGTTAGGGTTTTGTAATCTCCATGATAGGAAGAAGCATTGCGTTACTAATCTGATTGCCACCAGCACCCTGTTCATCGATAATAAGTAAATTAATTTTGGATTAATATAATAAAAACCACATGAGTGTTTTATTTTTTACACGTAAAACTCACTCTAAGGGACTGTTTGGTAATCTTTTAGCGGGATTATTAAAAGGTTATTTCTGAACCAGTAAAAAGTGTATGTGTTTCTTTAAAAAAAGATCATCTCTTAATGGGATCATTCAGCACTAAATGGTTAAATGATGAGGGAGTGTTAAATAGAAATTATTACTCGTCTACCTCTCAACATCACCCAAAAGCAAAGCATCAACCCCCACCCCATTTCCCACAACCATCGACCCCCACCCCATCTCCCGTCGGCTTCTACCGCCGCTGGTGATCGTTCCCCGGCCACCGTTTGCCGCCGACCCAACACCACTACACTCCTTCAAGGTTTGATTTCTTTTGATTTCTCTCGGTTTTGCTTTGATTTATCTTGATTTCTTTCAAGATTTGCACTACAACACCTTATTTCTATTTGTTTTCTCATCTATTTGATTACCATCTTTGTTTACATACATGATTTCATAGATTTGATTTCTAGGGTTTGATAAATTTTAAAAAAAGTTGGGGCTTTTATAAAAGTTATTTGTTCTAGTGTTGTATGAATATGAAACAAAAAGGTTTGATGTTATTAGTTAATCAAAAATTAATTTTAGTTCTAGGGTTTCAAGATTTTGATAGATTATGCAAGCTGTGGATGTTGATAGTTTGTGCAAGTTGGGTTAACCATTTGATTAAAGATTTTGGTTTGATTCAAGAGTTCATAGTTTATGAAATTGGGTTTTACTTGATTGATTGAAAATTTTGATAGATTACAAATGTTAATATTTGGTTTGATTATGTTTTTAGGTTATAAAAGTTATTTATAGTTTGATTCAAGAAGTTAAATTTGGGTTTGGTTTGATTTAAGTTGTTCAAGTTTGATTTAAAACAAATATAGTTAATTATAATCATGTTTGTGTTGATGTAAATAGTTCATAGTTTATGAAATTGGGTTTTGTTTGATTGATTGAAGATTTTGGTAGATTACAAATGTTAATATTTGGTTTGATTATGTGTTTAGGTTATAAAAGTTATTTATAGTTTGATTCAAGAAGTTAAAGTTGGGTTTGGTTTGATACTATATGTTTTTAGTTTATGTTTCTTAAAGTTTGTCGTAATGCTAGTTTTCAAGTGATTAACATTTGGGATTTTAGTATGTTGTATTTGGATTCATTTGTATTTGAATTTTAATATGTTGTATTTGGATTTGTATTGACCGCTCGGCTAGGGCGCGACAGAGGAGCTTCGAGTGACGGGCTGTCGAAGAGCAGTTGGATTTTATTATGTTGTATTTGGAATAACTTCTATGACGTTTTGTATTTGTTTATAGTTATTTATCATTCAGTGTAGTCATTCAGATATATAACCAAACAGATACATTTCATTCAACACAAAATAGTTCAGAGGGGTAAAATAGTCATTCTGCACATGTATTCAGAGAATCAACCAAACAGTCACTTATTGGTTCAGCACTTAACCATTCAGACCTCTTAATCATTCAGCACTTACTGGTTCAGATTCAACCAAACAGCCCCTAACGTGTATTAGGGGCATTCTTAGTCGTCTCGAATATAGTCTTGAATAGTTGAATTCGCTAATTTCACCGGAACTTTTTATTTTCATCAATTTCATGGGACGGTATTCGTATTTTTTGTGGATTAATTTCACCGGTTTGATTCAACTTGTTCATCTTTTCTTTTTCGAACAAGTACTTTCAAACCGAAACGAGTATGAATACTTTTATAATACCTTAACGTGTAAAAAGTATACTGAAAAATCACTAAACTAAATTTTGTATATTAAAGCCGTTAAGCTTGTCTAAAAGTCATGTGTTTGTGGATTTATATAAATAAAGACTTGACACTTAAATTAGTAAACAATAAAAAAGTTAACAATTCGTTGTCTTAAAAAAGAATTGAGTCATTGACCAATACATGTATTTAGAAAAGTTCAGAGATTTATTTAATATAAAAAGACTAGTTTGATAACTTTTTAGCCTATTTTTACATGTTAAGAGGTTTTAATACATACAATTTAGATGGAGTAACGTTTTTACAATAAAAATATATGTTGAGTTAAAAGACAACTAAATGTCTAAATCTGCCATGAACTATTTTAACGGACACGTTCTAACTATAGTTGATAGCTATACTTATTAGTTATAAAAAAGAGCTCAATTTTTTTAAAAAAAAGAAAAAAAATAGCACTCAAAAGTTATCTAAAAAATATGATTTTAGTAACTACTTACAAATAACTTACTAAAAATATTTATCCATAAACTGGTATAATTTATGCTATATTATATAAGCATTTATTTTTTTTTAACAACGAACACACACATATAATCATATCTTAAATGTTAAATTTTATTTTGTAAACAAAATACCACTCTGATCGTTTTAACTATAAAATTACAAGTTTTTACAGAAGCCCATTCGGACCGAGAACTGAACCTGGGTGTATGGAGAGCGTACCTGTATGGGCTAAGGACTTTGGCTGGAACCGAGGTCTTGCGGGTGAGAGGCTTCCATGGTTTGTCCATGAATTTAGCCAAAGATGTTCCTGTTTTAGGGTCCTTACTATCGTCATCCTGCCAACAAGCGTTCCCGATACCATACTTGCCTTTGCTTTCAAATAACCAACGCTGTTGCTCGAAATCCGTCGGTTGGTTTTTCAACGACAAGGTTTTATGGTTTGCTATCGATAATGAAACTTGGCGATCTGAGTCATCGTCGCTCCCATCTTGCCCGCTAGAGGTCCGGCGGGCGAGTTTTTTTGGGGAGCGATCATTGGATCCTGATGGCGCAGCAGCGGCCATTATCCATGCAAATGCAATTGCAATTGCATGAAGATTTAAGGTTGATATATCTATCTATTAAGAAGCATGATTTTTTTGTGGGATGATCGTATCATATGAAGAAATTACGTGGTCAGAAAACATGACGACAAAGGAAGAGATTGTTCAATTGGGTGTTACGTTGTTTGTTTGCAGCCATTATTCTCTCTTATTTTCAGCCTTACATCTCGCTTTGCCCCATAAATGTAGACGTTTGCAAACAAGAGGTTAATGTTACCAACTTACCCTTATGTTTTTACATGTTTTAACTAGGGGTTTTAAACTGTTAAACCAAATTCACCCTCTTTCATCCGCAAATGAAAAGACCAATAAACCGTATATGAAACTATGGTTTATAACGGTTTGGTTTTGATTTAGTTTGAATTGATCTAAGACCATTTATTTCAATTCAGGAACTTCTATCTAAAACATACAAGTTCATATTATACAAATTATAGTTAACCCGTTTAATTAAAAGACTGTTTACGTTGATACATAAAATGTTGATTAGAAAGCGAGATTTTAGAATCAACATTAAGAACGTACACTATTCAAAAATTTACGCATCCATGTTTGAGTTGGTGAATTTGGAATGCGAATTCCCGTCAAATCCCATTCACTTGGATATCGTTTTGGAATAATAAGGCAGCATCATGGTGACATTACAGCCAACAAATATAACCATAATTGAGATGCATACCAACATAATTTGCATACCATGTTTCTCAAAACAGCACTAAACATATTCGTCAAATGTATTGTTTAAATAACATGTATTGTTTGACAAAACATCCAGCATAAAAGTGAACATAATGTATTGTTTCTTAACAAACATGGAAAGCTATAGATTCCTGCATCCAGAAGCATACCACCAGATTTCTTACTCAAAGAAATACCGACACAAGTTAGTTTGTAGTAATAATCATCTTGATATTTGGTTGCTGATACTTTAATTCATAGCAACAATGAAGATCCACTGACCATCACTTGCTCAGTTCAAGTTGTCAGCAATAACCACTGTAAGCAGCCATTAGGACCTGCAATAATGGAGAAAAAACATCAAATTTTTTATTTGTTTTTAAATAATCATTTTAGCCCTAAGAATCCACATAGTCCATGCAATCAAGCCAAACCTAAGGCATAGCAGTTTCAAGACTAATTTACAATCAACTGCCCTATTCAAGCTGGGGACAACTACCATGGCAAGTTTACAGAAGCCATTGATATATTAACTAGTTGCAAATATACATCTCCATTTGCAGTAACACTATATTGTAGTTGGTCCGTAGACTAATTTACTATCAACTTCCCTATTCAAGCTAGGGACAACTACCATGGCAAGTTCATAGCTGCAATTGCTATATTAAATATTAGTTACAGATATACATTACTCCTCCACTTAAAGTAACACTATATTTGTTCAAAGTTATCATTACAAAAAGTGAGGAAGTATTGGACTTCTTTTAAATTATGCGTCCAAGTAACATTGTAACTATTTTAAGAGTTGGAGAAAAACATAGTAACTTGTATTCCTCTTGATGACAACAATTTTCTCCAATTTTGAGCTCATTAATCCATTGAAAAGCTTTCCTACAGTAATTGCCAGCTAATATGTTACCCATTGCAAGCAGCTTCACTACACCATATGAGTAAACTTCTAGCAGTAAACAGGGCTTCATATGGTTTATTACAACTGATGGGAAAGGGAAAGCAAGTTAAAGGACATAATTTACCTATCTCCAAGACCTGCTGCGGGCATAGGTGAAACCAAACTCTCAACAAAGGTAGAAGCTTGAATACATTTAGAATTGTTCTCGACTTCTGAAAACAAACTGTTATTGGAATCATAGACAACCAATTTCGACCCGAATTGCAACAAAAATTTTCAATCAATTGAAATACACAAAGGCACTGAAAAAACGATCAGTCCCGGGATCCATCAAATACGGGATGGAAACCAGCTTAGTCCAAGAATCTTTCACTCCATAAACCTTCATCACCCATAAGTCCAACACTCCACGATAATTACAAAGCACACACAACCATTCTCTTACAGTCTCCAATGTCAAATCCCTTTCACCTTCATCATACACAGGTTGCAAAACTTCCCTATAAGTCTCCGTTGCTAAATCCAAAGAAATGATAATCCAGTTAAAAGACAACATAACAGCTACACCAGGTGGAGTAGGAGTCATAGGAGTATCATCCGCAGCCCAATGAAGAGCTCCATTCAAGAACTTACCAAAATTATCCACCGGCATACCATGAGGAAAAACACCAATACTCTTCCAATTTCCATTTCTCAACGAATATATCTTAACCATTGTTTCATGCTTATATCTCTCTTTAAACTTACAACACATTTCAACAACTTTGTGATCATCAGTAGACTCATCATACCCAAAACCATAATGCACAGACCAAACAATCCGCATTCTAGAGTAAGGTAATCTAAACGATTTTCTAGTACCAGGGTTCCAAATAACCAAAGTGTCGTCTTCAATATATATGCATACCAACCCATTGCAAGAATCGACAATCCAAACAAATTTACGAGGGCTTTAACCGGATAATCAAGGTTTAAAGCATTAACAGAACTATCATACAACACATCGTTAAAATGACAACTCTAAAGAATCGTTCTCCGCCTAATGCTAAAAATTAGTCTATATTGAGCATAGTGATTGCTTCTAGTCGTTTGACAAAATGAGGGCTTGAAATTAAAGAACACCATGATTTGCATACAGACCTACACCGTAGCAGTGAATCAACGGGAAGCCTCGAGAGACTTTCGACGATGATCTCCGTCAGAAGCGTAAGATCAGATTGATGAGAGGATTGTGATGCTTCAGTTTGATGTTGTTGTTGTTGTTGCTGATGCTTGTGTTCTTCGTGTTCGAGTGACATTTTGGTCACTGGTTGGTGACCTAGGGTTCTTTGGTGATTGATTTTGGTGGGAAAGATGATTAGTAGTTATAAATTATAATTATGTTTTCACAATTATTGACGTTTGTCTTTGTTTTCACAATAGTTGACATTGTCTTGATAGTTCTCATATGTGTTTTTTTCTAAACGGTAAAACTACGTCTCGGTTTCGGAGTGTATGTGTTTTTTTAATCGAATCTATTCATTTATTTTTCAGTCGAGATCACATCTTCAACAACCTCAGGAGAAAACCTAAAATTAAAAAAAAATCCGACTCAACTTCACGTATTTATGTTTAAAATAAGACTTAAACTCAAAACTTTTTCATATTTACACGTGACCTTGCAAAATTGGATTTATATCACGGAAATCATAAATTAGATTTGGCTTTTTTGTTTATCCTTTTTGAGAGCTCTTTAACACTTAAAATATTTTACTACTATATTTATATCATATTTATATTTTCATCAACAGAATAGGAACTTTTAAATATAATTTATTGTGTCGGTGAAAATTTGAAGTAAAACTACAAGAAAATAACAACAATTAGTACATATGTTAACAGAAAATATAATCGGTTGAACTCTTAACAGACTTGGGACCTCTCTAACTCCCATCATGAAAACTATCACCATCAAATGGCTAACCATAAGATGATACCAAAGTCTCAGTATACACGACCCAAAAATGCCAATCAGTGCTATATTTCTTGAGTCTCTTAATAGTATTTTCTTTTAGATTGTATCGCACCAAGTCCCATGAATCTAAATCAAGCACAACATCATCTTCATGTGTAAAACACACCGGCATCATTTCATAATCACAATAAACTCTACTCCAATCAAGTTTAATCACCTTACTCCATGAGCTTTCAACACCATATTCCTTCATCACCCATACATCCATATCTACACCATCACCACCATAAACGGCATACAAACAACCTTTCATATCTCCCAAACACCAAAATCCAGTCTGCTTATTCTCACCACCATTAGGTAAACGAATCTCAAGAAAAACCTCATCTTTTACGTCGAACGAAAGAATCGTTTCGTGTTTGTTGAAACCACCATTGTGTGGTTTATGCCTAACTATCCAATGAATTGCACCGTTGGAAAAAGACCCAATTTCATCAGGGTTGTTGATGATGTTCACGTGGGCGGGTTGGACCTTTCTCCATGACCTGGTCTTGAGGTTGAAAACTTGAGAACTAATAGAGTCACTAAAAGCGGATCGAAAACCTCTAACCATTTTGTAATCATCAACTGAAAAATCATACCCAAGCCCATAAAACCGACTACCGTTACAGGATGGTGTTAACGGGTCAGGTATTAGTCAGGTCTCTTGAGTAGTTGGGTTCCACAAGAGGATATAATCATCAAAACAAACAAAGAAAATTAAACCATAGCAAGAACCCATCTCCTTTTCACCAACAGATTCTTTTTGTAATGGATCTTTTAAACTGATAATGGCCTTTGATTCATCATCATCAACACCTTCATAACATGATGGTAATGCGTAGTTGACCGAGTGCATTGAATGAGTTGACATGATAAAAACTCGAGAATGATTAGTGTTAGTATCGAAGAGGGCTCGACGATGATGAAATTTAATAAAATCTGCAGATGAAATTAAAGATAACCAGTACTTGGATACCAGTTTGACCCGCCCTAAAGACTTTGCTGGTAATCTTGAAAGAATGTCCATTAATACATCACGAGGAAGATGAAGATCAAACATTGCTTTAAATTTTCTCATTCAGATAAACTCAAAACCTGCAGATGAATCTCTTTGATTCACATAGAACTCAGCTACCCTAGAATTGGTCAAAGTCAAATTTTCCTGGTCAAGATCAATGGTGTACTTTGAATGCTTCAAGTCACTCTCTTACACGTACCCAACCCCTCAAGATATAGAAAAAACAAGTCAAATGTATCAACAAAAAAAAACCTAATCCATAAAACTGACCAATTCCTCACACAACACAAAAATACAATATAGTCCAAAAACAAAAGTAAATGAGTTACTAATAGGGTTAAACAGGTTTGGGGTCATAAAAATAAACACTACACCATGCTTAATACATTGAAGTTGGTGGGTTGACCTGCCCAACTTGTTTCCAACCCCTTTGACCCGATGACCCCGTCTCAATAACAGGTATATGGATCATGTTCTAGTTACACACCTTGAAAAGCAGAAGCATGCCAGGATGGGATCCAACAATATGTTTCAGTGTTGGGTATGTTTTCCCACATTCGGGTCAACCTGAAACCCAGCATAAATTACCACCCCAGGAGACCATATCTGAGTAATCTATGGGTCTGAAAAAAAAATTTAACCTGCCAACCTTTGCAGATACAAAAGCATGTTGGACCATGAAGGTTGATTCATTTGTTACAAATTAAAAGCAACTACTCTTGGACTGAACATAGTGGATGGCTGAATGTTGATTCAACTAATTCCAAATCTCATCAAGTGATACGAGAACAGTAGCTGGTAGGACCATATATATTATTTGTCAATGCTACTATTGGATTGGATTTCAATCCGAATTCTTTGCTTGTAAATATCTTCAATAGCATCCATAAATGTGGAAATATTCTGGCATACCTGTACATCTAAGGAATTTACCGTTTCCTGAAAGAATGAAGATTTAGTTACTGAAACAGTTTTAGATAAATAGTTGGCAAATGGGTGGGTCGGGCAAGTTGAGTTGCTGATCAGAACTATTTTAATTTAAGATATTAAACTTAATAATACGAACAAGGGGGTCAGTTTAGGTTTAGAAATAACTGATATATTAACGATAATCAAAAATTCTTTTATTAAAATAACAGACTAACTTTTCAAAATGAAGTTATATTGGAGGTTAAAGGCATTAGAATACACCTTGGGCAAGGTTCAGCCCATTTAACTTTCAGCTAATGATTTGTAAATTTTACCTGTCAGAGAGAATATATAACCCAAAACAGCCCATTTTTTAAATTCATTCACATGACCAAAATATACACATGACGAAACTTATTACATAATAGATAAAACAAAGCACCCCTAGCATAGTAGCATGATAGCATCACAATGATGGTAATAGATAGAGGCGGGAAATGGGTGGGTTAGGCAAGTTGAGTAATAGGTCAAAACCATTCCAAGTGAAGACGTTGATTTTTTAATATGGGTCACAAGGGTCGATTTGGGTTGACTTGTAAATCTTGTAATTATTGTTTATAAACAATGTATTAGATATGATAAAAAAATGTATATTATTATTTTTTTAACTATTCATATGAAATGGTATAGGAGGTTTTATGCATTAGAATACTCCTTTCATAAGCTTCAAACCATTTGATCCATTGAACCAGTTTCACATTTAGAGGCAACTTTTTAAATTTTACTTGTTAGAGATAATGTATAACGCAAATCAACCCATTTTTATGTAAATAAGTTGAAATTACCACCTCTAACATAAGTTAGAAAAAACATGATGAGCTCTTACTGGGAAGAAAACTTTTCATGAGTTTGAAAAGGCACACAATTAAGAAAAATGCATAGCTAACCTCAACTCTGCAAAGAAAGCTGAAAGTAACCTCCTTTGAAGTTTGACTTGATCCTTTTAAGGATATTAGCTTTAATGGAGATGTAGCCATTGGCCACCCTTGCGATACCTTTATAAAAGCATCAACTCCGTCCACCATATGAGCCACTATCATCTCATCTCTGTCTATATACTCAATAGAGTACCTATATTTAAACCAACAGGATTATGTGGCTAACTTCACCCAAATGAAGAGCAAAAAGACATCTAGTAAAACAAAAATAGTAAAAAAAACAAAGAAATGCACCAACATCTCACCTTGACTTGCTTGCTGTCTTGACCAAATGTTTCCTCAACGTGCTTAAAACAATTCTGTCTTGAATTCTTCGTGTGAACCACTCAAATGAAGTCTTCTTCTCAGACATTGGAAGAAGAGAACATTGGTGTCTGCAAAATTCCAATAAATGTAAATCTTATGTGCAAGAAAATCAATGCCAAATACAATCTCTATTTTGTCCTTTTCAAAACTTTGTATAGAATTGATGTATTAACTCTGATTACAAAAAGTAATATAATGCTATAATCTTGGTTTAGTAAAACCATTTAAGACAATGTAAGCATTTGAACACACATTAGGCGATTTTTTACCTATTTAACATGCTACCAATAGAAAATTACTCGAATTGGCCCGTTGCCATACAAAGGGGTTAAAATTTACTCCTCTAGTGAAGTGTGAGAACAGGAAGAAAACAAAGTGGTCCTATGTAAACATACTTGCTTATGTGGCAATACTTGTCATATAAGCACATATTTTAAGTTCAACATGTTAAAGAAAAGATCCTTATAGGTAGTTAGATACTTAGATGTAGGCATGATCACTGTCAAAACTGGCAAGAAAACTATATCAATATACACCTGTTGAAGTAACTTACTCAAATGACTTGGCAGCACCAATAATTTCACCAATATACACATCATTTGGGAAAATCTAAAGAAAGAATGTAGAGCATCAGAACTTAGAGAACCCAAATGATACCTAAGGTTAGTAAGTTTGAAAGTTTGTACAACATCATCTCACTTCTTACATACACAAAAAAAGAATACCTCAGCATTCTTCAGTTCCGATGTGCCCTCCAAAATTTCTATAGCCAACTCATGATTCTGCATGGACATTTCTATTTCAGGAATAAAAGTTCTTAAAGACAAATTTATTCGACTCCCTTCATATTCGATGACTTCGAGTCCTGTCAGTATGTCCTCAATTTTTAACAAACTTTCAAATCTGCATGTTTCATGATAAGAGATAAATCATAGCAATTGAAGAAAATCAAAGTTGAAAAACCACTTGCTTTTAGTATCCTTGAAATACCTTTTAAAATTGTAGTCAAGATCTTCCAAAGACTTTAATATTCTTTTTTCCTTCTCAAGCTGGCTATTGAGCTCTAAAATCTTAAAAAATAGACCATTAAATAAGTTAATCAGTAGTTGAAAAGAGAAAGGCGTGTTTGATGTAGATTATATTAACACATCTTTTCATAGCTGCATTTGTATTCCAGATGGCCACATTATCAAACCTTAAACACGTGATCATCATGTGCACCTTCAGACTCTGGTTGATGTTCTGCTCTTTTTGTTTCAAGGTCCTTGAACATAAAGTTTCAACAACAAAATATGTCATGTTAAAAATAATATTTGGTAGTGCTGAATGCGAACAAAAAGCTTATAATGTAACAACTGATAAAATTAAGTTCATGTCAATTGTCATTTAACCATAGAGTTATGCCTCTTTTTATGTAAAGGAATAAAAGAAAGAAAGTAAAACAGTAAAGGGATAAGTTGGTCACAACTTACCTCTGACTGAATGAACTCTAGGGAAGAACTTAGCGCTTCAATATTGCTCTGTAATTGGATAGAATCTGCAATCCAAATGTGTTAAGGTAAGCTACTCATGATGAAGCCAATCCAACATACAAATAGTCAGATATACAATGCATCTTTTACCAACCAATGTGAGTTTCCTCACCTTCCAAATAGCCCTTCATAAGACTCCCAATTTCATCTGAAAGCTTATCATTCTCAGCCTCCACAGAGCAAAGCTCCCCTTTCAGATTCTCCAAATATGCATCTATGTGAACATGTCCAATTAATAATAAACATACATAACACCATAACAACCATGATTGGTAAAAGAGTGTGAGTTTCCCTTGCAGAGCATAACTGAACATCTTCACTAAGATTCAACATGCACAGCTTTGATAAAATAAACACTCACTTTTGGTTGAAACAGTAATGTTAGTTAACTACAAAATTAAAAAGCAAACCATCATAACTTTCTTTGAAGCCTACTACATTAACTGGTAGCATATTGTGGCAATCAAAAAACATTGGGAGTAAAAAGCTAGAAACATCAATGTCAAACTTACAATTGGAAATACTAATCCGTGTGCCATGAATAAAAAATGAACTCTTTGTTCGGACAAATGTTAATTTATGACCCATCTTTTCATTGTAAAAGGAGTATAATTGACAGTGGAGTTGTGGTTTCAATTAACAGGAGTTTGGGGCATTTCAGATCATAGTCGTATTTGTCACGAGTGTTAGGAGTCAACATTATTTACATCAGTTCTTTCCAAACATGTACTACTTGAACTTTTTGTTAAAACAATTGATTCGATTGAATTTTCACCCAAAAATGTAGAAAAAATAACAGGTGTATTCAGTTTGTATTCAGTTTTTGAGACTCTTAACAGACTAGAATATCCCTCTTTAGCTTCAACTAAAACAAAGATATTAAGCTGGTCTTAAGTCTTAACCACAAAAGGAACAATCAAATTGCTCCCTTATCTAGCCAGTAATTGAAACAACCAGAAAAAGGTCCAACAGAGGTCTTTTATCCATCTCTAATGAATGAATTAGTTGCAGGCATACATGGTAGGTTGCTAGTGAGTGTGTGCTTGCATCAATCTGTGTCATTGCTAGGTATCAACACCATGTAAAGATAAGTAAGCTGTACCTAAATCTTCAGGTTGTAAGGAACTGATATCCGAGTATTCTTCGATAATCTGACTAATTTTCCCCTGTGTTGAATGAAATTACAAAAACAAAAGGTAAGTTTGAATGTTACGACGAAGATACAGTAGATACTGAAACATTCAAGTCAATTGACTCACCTCAAGCTGTAAAACACACTCTCTGAGCAAATCCTCCTCATCCGAAGCTATGAAGTTCCCATCGTCATGACAATCGCTTCGAATTGCAGCGAGTTCTTTGATTCGACTGCGTGTACGGATTAAATACTGTAAATGAGAAACAAATTCGCGTTTCGAAAAGCGTGTTAGTGTTCTAGGGTTTGTGAAGTACCTCTGAATCGCCTCTAAATCTCCCATTGTTGCTACAGCCTACACTTACTCCTTCAGGTGAATTTTTGCACGGATTTGATTTCTGAATTTTATATCTCCCGCCTTTTGTTTATGACGAAGGAGGAGAGGGTTTTGTGATTTTGAAATTCAATGCGTCGAAAACTATATGATTCATTATCACCATGTTAATTAATAATCTTTATTATTTTTTTTATATATTTTTTCTTCCCCTTACAAATAATACTAAAAAATAGATATGGAATTATGAAAATAAATAGTAAACTACTTAAATATAAGAATATTTGTTACAATTTCCTTTAAAAATATATGAGATAGAGAAGAGACAACTAATTTGAGATATGGAGCTTATGTGAATTTTTAAAAGGATTCACGATCAATTCGTCATCTTAACCCTTGTAATTTATCATAAATAAAAAATTATTATTTTTGTAAACTGGGAGCAGACTTTTATTAAAGTAAGGGCAGAATCAAAACGAATAAATTCTGAGCTCATGCCACGACGATATATATGAAGGGAGGTTGAAAGTTTTGTTGATGCGTTCTTGTTGCGAATAATAAGATATATCTTCTCTTGAACAATAAAGTTATGTCACATGTACTATTATTTTTTCGGATTTTCTTTAGTGAAGTGTAATCTGGATTCAAATGAAACCATTCCATACGAATCAATCTTTACACTTAACAGATCTTGGTCAGTACACAAAGTTAATGTCAAAAAGACATTTTTTATGGAGACCTTCACAAATATCAAAACATGGGAGTCCTTCTTTAGGTTTTTTATCTATTTTTTTTTTTTTAAACTTTTATATCTCATTCTCCGTGTATTTATATTAAGAGTAAATTACTCTTTACACCCCTGACATTTCCCAAAACTAACTAACTGCTTTTCTTAAAGTTTAAAAACATTATTATATCCCCTAACTTTTTATTTTTTCATCCATTTGAATCTCGAAGGCTGACAGCGTCAGCCTTGTCTGTTACCTTCCACCCATCTTTTCTCCCTCACCTACTTTATCTCTCACTCTCTCTAATCTTTCTCACCTAATTCATCTTCCTTTCCCTCTCTCTCTAAATGAGGAAGAAACATGGTGTGGTGTTTATGGTAGTCAGGTAGCAGTGATAGTAGGCTGTGATGATGGTGTTGGGGCTGTGGTGGTGGCGAGGGCTGTGGTGGTGGTGAGGGCTGTGGTGGTGTCGATGGGGTTTGTGGTGGTGTCAATGGGGCTATGGTGGTGGCATTTGGGTAGTGGTGATGTCGATGGGGGTTTGTGGTGGTGGCGATTCTCGGATGTGATGGTGGCGTTGGGTTGTGGTGATGACGACGGGGGGTTGTGGTGGCGGCGCCGGGGCTGCGTTGGCGGTTACGGGGCAGCGATGGCGACGACGGGGCTGTGGTGGCGGCGACGGGAGGTAGTGACAGAAGGTTGTGGTGTTGGGTATCGGTGGTGGTGGAGATTAGGGAGGAGAGTGAGAAAAAAACTATGTGTGTGTGTGAAATAATAAAATTTTTGTAGATAAATTGAATTGGTAAAAAGATAGAGGTGGGTGGGTGGTGGATTTTTTTTTTATATTTTTAGGGGTAGTTTAGTCTTTTCACTAATTATTTAACAGAAAAACTAACAACATTAGCCTTCGGGATTCAAATAGATGAAAAAATATAAAGTTAGGGGACATAATGATATTTTTAAACTTTAAGGATTCAACTAGTTAGTTTTGATAAAGGTCAGAGATGCAAATAATAATTTACTCTTATATTAATTAAATAATACTTATTTGTTATTTTTTAATGTTAGTTGTCTTTCTTATACTTGCACATTTAAAAAAGTACATTAAAAAATATGATTTATATGAAGATTTACTTTTTTAGTGTAATCGAAGTTACCTTCCTCTAAATATATAAAGATAGAGGATGAACGGAAATGATCTAAGAACATTCACACTTGTAACCTCTCGTATTTTTATTTAACGTGTGATTAACGTCGTTATCTTTTGTAAGGGTTTGCTTTGTTATTAATGCAAATACGAGGACATATGTGTAACTTGTGGTATCCTTGTAATTTAGATGCAATTTGATAAATAAATAACTAATAATAATAATAATAATAATAATAATAATAATAATAATAATCATGAAAGAAAATGTTAATGTTAATAATAAAAATAATAATAATAATACTAATAGTAGTAAATAATCTTAATAAGTGTTACAACTTGAAAATGAATAAAAAACAAAATGAGTTAAATATTTTAAAACTTGTAATTAAATGTTTGGGCATAAAATAATAAAATTAAAACCGTAGGGACTAAAACTGTAATTCTGATAAAATACAAAACTTAAACTTTGAGTTGATTTTGTAAATTCTTAAACCGCAGGGACCAAAAGGTAATTTTCATTAAACCCAACCCCCTATCCCCGTATTTCCGGCCAAGACACCCGGCCGACTCCGGCCAACACTCCGGCCACCCCCAAAATGCCCGAAATGCATCAAATTTAACCGAATTGAAAACCCCCTCACGATTAGGTATCCGTTTCGAACCCCACTATGTAATTAATTCAAATTATAGGCGTCGGTTCATCCCTCTCAACCAAAACCGAAACCCATTGAAGATTCAAAACCGTTATTACATTAAAGCTTACTATAATTGAAATTAAACGAGCATGAACGTTTGTGTAATCATTTCGCAACCATTAGAGTGATTAATTTCACCTGGAATAACATTTAACCAATTTAATCCAACCTGAAACTCCCGAGATTAACCCTATAGCCGTTGGGAACATAATCGATCGAATTGACACTATAAAACAGAGAGCTAATGCTCCCGACCTTTTCTTTTCACTATCTGAAACAACAATTTCACCAAAAACACACACAAGTTGAAATTCCCAAATCAAGAACCGTCGACTTGTACCTCTGTTGCATTCTATTGAACTTCAAGTTATAACAGGTAATTAGATTGAGGCTTTGATTCGTTTTTACATGAGAAACAAAAGCCCCATGAATAATTATATAAATATATATATGTACATATTTAAAATGTATATCTTTTGGGTTTAAAAGAATTATTTTTTCTATAAATTTACTATTTTAAATAGTAAATAATAATTCTTGGATAAAGAAAGTTTAACGCTTACAAATGGTTTTACTCACTAAAATTCTTATTGTAAACATTTAAATATTAAATCAATTATAAGTGGTATTTATCTTATAAACTAAAATCATGGTTAAATGATTTACAAAAAATATTGTTACAATTGTCACCCAAGACCACAAAGCTAAACCGCGGATTCCCGAATACCGTTAACATCATAACCATCATGATTAACTTAATGCATCGTCATTTAGGTTGAACTTAACAAATCCTCGGCAATATATACAAGACTTATTATTTATCTTCCTTATTATCCATGTGAGTTTTTCCATACCCCTTTTTATATATTTTCACACTTTGGGGTGAAACATATTAACTTTATGATAATTGCACTTGTAAACTCGTTTGTATCTTGTAAACATTTGGGTAATTCATCTTATTTGTCATGGTTAGTTGGACTTTAGTAATTACCATATGATGACTAATATATATACAATCATTAACTATTGTTAGCCTGACGACGTCATAGATCTATGGGCCTGACAAGCCTACTTGGTTAATCCAAGTACACTTAGCTAATCGTTTAATCTTGCAATCTTGTAATCTGTCAAGGTTTGATTGTTACATTTGTTCATCCATCTCTAATTACTTTATTCAATAACTTATGACACAAATTGCCATCTTTTATTTATACATTTATGTATGAAAACTATGGAAAACTCACCAACAATATGTTGACCTTTTATTTTTAACATGTTTCAGGAAATGATAATGCTTAGCTTGCTATGAAGACAATATCACATCTAAGACTGGACCTAGAATAAAATAAAAATGCAATTGTTATCATTGGTCGTTGAAATTCCTATGTTTTGGAACATATTCTATTTCTTAAATGTATGTCTTGAATATTGAGCTTTAATAATATTGTCATTTTTAATTAGCGTTGTGTGGCATGAACAATCTTAACCCTCACATCTCGACGTTTCCGCCGTTAAGGTTGGGGTGTGACAGATTGGTATCAGAGCCCATAACTATAGGAATTTAGGTTATTAGAAATGGTGGCCTAGACTATG
Source organism: Flaveria sonorensis (assembly GCA_025506505.1). NCBI lineage: Eukaryota > Viridiplantae > Streptophyta > Magnoliopsida > Asterales > Asteraceae > Flaveria > Flaveria sonorensis. The sequence continues at coordinate 47,592,773 of CM046431.1, read as the reverse complement.
GTTAAACTAGGAACCTTTTTCATGACAAAAATGTTTTAGCACAATTACTATAATTGGTCATTGATTAAAAAGACTGGGACTTTAATTAAAAACTAAAACTAGAAGTAAATTGCAAAAAGTAGAAAAAGTTCCAGCAAGCTGACACGGCATTGCCAAAACTGTAAAGGAATTTTCACACAGTCGTGTTAAGGTTCTGCCAGAAAAACGAAATTTGGTATTTTTTGTTATTTTTTTGTATTTTTTTAATTGTGAAAAGGAATTACTAAAAACGTTAATTAAATTGTGAAGTAAATTAAAATATGAAAACTAATTCCAACACTTTAATGATTACGGTACAATGACTTTTTTTAATGATTTGTATTGATACTAGACATCAAGCATTCACGCCCTTCCGATATCCACTCGATCTAATGTTTAATCAAGCGTAGTTCGTTGATCAGAGCCAACCCGCTACTCTAATCTCACGTCGTTCAGATCTTAGCGTGCGGGTTGCAATGATAGAAGTATCGATTATAACTAAACACGCACGCTGTTCGGTATGTTTAACTAGATTTTATGATGTCTATAACGAGAGTAAATTTATAAACAAACTCAAACCGTTAATTATGCCTTATATCCAAAATCAAAACTTGATTAGGGTTTTAAATATTAAAAAAACTCATTAGAAAATTTAATAAAGTGATCAATATTATTAACCATCTAATATATAGCGCGGTAGATCCAGGTTTAAGATCAAGAATCAAACAAACAAACCATTAACACAAATTAATCTAAAAAACGATGCACATAAGTTCAAATCAAATCAAAGAAATAAAAACTTGACGTTGAAGCTAAAATTGTTATAAGCGGACATGATGACTAGATTAATCAAGACTAAAATAAATAAAACTTATGAATCAAAACAAATAATTAAGTATATTAACAATGAAAAAAATTACACCAACTAAAAAAACCCAAATTGCAACTGTTCCTTTTTGCTTTGCTGAACTTGATTGCCAAAATAAAGTTTTCAATAGACTCCCTTGATCACCCCATTCTATTATATTTATAGTAAAGCTTTGATTTTCAGATCTTCTCTTTTTGATTTTTAGTTTCTTTTATTTTATTCAGGGAAATCTGGAGATAATCATTACAAACAAGAATTCCTAAATTTAAGGAATTTTTTCATGCGAGCTTGCGCGGCCGTGTAAATTTTGTAAATAAACTCCTGCGCGACCGTATAAAGTTCTGTTGTGTAAATTCCTTCAAGTTTCAACATTTTTTCAACAACATTTTTTTTACTGTTACAAGTCTTTCATCATTCTCACGAACCCATCAACTCTACGAAATCAAACGATACAAATCAAAGCAGATTATATTCCACCCAAATAAGTATTGTATAAATAAATGAAAATGCACGTTATATTACATAATATGCATCAAAATATACTTTATAACCATGACAAATAATGTTTAAAAATATAACTAACAATAATTTAGCCATAATAAAAGATGAAGGGTGCAAACTAAAAATAGTGACCCTCACGGATAATATCCACGTCACCCGATCCTTTCCTTCCAAGACTGGATCACTTTGGTAGTGACGCTCGAACTGACGATCAACTGCAATAAACGATAACTATAAGCTCACAATCTGCAAACAATACCTCTGCGAGTAGATGCTAACATGCAGAACAAAACTCTAATCTGGATCCGATGGCTGACTATGGCGTTGACCGTGACCGTCGGCATGGTCTCCGGCGAGTATTTCAAGCCGTTTAACGTCACCTACGATCACAGAGCACTGATAATCGACGGACAACGGAGAATGCTGATTTCCGCTGGAATTCACTATCCTCGAGCCACACCCGAGGTATTTTACTATATATTTCATTGTTTCGTCAATTTTACAATCAACAATTAGGCACATACTGGTGTGTGATTACTGATCATGCTTCCGACGCAAAAGCAAGAGCTGTGGAATATTCAAGGGTTTCATTTAGGTAGTTTTGAAAGAAATTGTAACTGTGAGTGTGAGGTGAGTGTGTATTCTGTTATTAGTTTGGAATTTGGGGATACATGAACTAAACTGAATCAAGCAGCATCAGTCTTTCTAATCCTTCTTTTTATCAGAATTTCTGTATCATAAATTCATAATCTGTTTCTACACAAGTTCTAGTTAATGTAACATTTAATGGATACGTGATATATCTTTTCCCTTAAACATTATTATTGTTAGACTACATAAGACAGTATTTTGCATTTATGTATGTATGCATTATATTGTCCAATCTCATCACTTTCACCTGTTATCAGATGTGGCCTGATTTGATTGCCAAGAGCAAGGAAGGTGGGGCTGATGTTATTCAAACTTATGTGTTTTGGAGTGGGCATGAGCCGGTTAAAGAACAGGTGTGCTACTTGCTATCACTGTCTTTGCTAATTAATTTCATGCAGCGTCTTATTTTCTTTGATTTATTTGCTTTTGTGTAGTATAACTTTAAAGGAAGATATGATCTTGTGAAGTTTGTAAAGTTGGTGGGAGCCAGTGGGCTTTACCTTCATCTCCGAATAGGTCCATATGTTTGCGCAGAGTGGAACTTCGGGTCTTGACTTTCCCCTATTATGTTTATTTAGATTTATTTTCAGTTTTACCACAAAATTTATCGCCCTATGTTTTTGCAACTATTAGAAAAACTGTTTACTTACTTTGGGAATGTGAGCTAATTCAATTAAGTGAACACTTATATAAAGGTCATGATATTTGCAGGGGTTTCCCAGTGTGGCTTCGTGATATTCCTGGAATTGTATTCCGTACAGACAATGAACCATTCAAGGTACAAATGGGCTAGATATATATAGTTTTATGTTTTTTTTTATTATGCCCATGTAATCTGTTACTTCTGTGTCCTGTTTCTTGTATTTTGGATAGAGTATCATGGTGGAATATAATTTCTTTGAACTATACTTGTTTTATTAGATTGTTTCCCCTTAATTTAATCTGCATCTAGTAGTTGTATCTCTCAGCCGATGTGCTGTTTGTAGCCTTTATTGTGTGTTACATTCATGCATGCTCTTTTCTTTTAAACTACCAGAATTGAACAGACATGTGCCGTTTGAGACAGTGGACTGTTTTTGCAAGGGTTATTGTTGTTCATTTGTGTTAGGGATTATGATTGATATTGGTCATACACCGCCTTATTGCAGGAAGAGATGAAACGTTTCGTTAAAAAGATAGTAGATGTGATGCGAGAGGAATCTCTCTTCTCCTGGCAAGGTGGCCCGATCATCATGCTGCAGGTTGCATCTTTAAGTTTATTTTTAAAATTACTTCAGCTTTATGGTATTATAAGTTGTCTTTGAATTATAAATGCACACTCTTCTTTTCGTTGGGTAATTCTTTGTGTTATCTATTTTCTTGACCGGATTTGTTTTATCAGATTGAAAATGAGTATGGAAATATTGAAGGCTCTTATGGCCAAAAAGGAAAGGACTATGTAAAATGGGCTGCAAAAATGGCTGTTGGACTAGGAGCTGGTGTACCATGGGTTATGTGCAGGCAAACTGATGCTCCAGAATACATTGTACCTCCCTACTCTGTTGACTATACATTCACAAATTAGAGGTGACAAATTTGACCCATTTTCTTATGATTGATGGGTCGATTCTGTTATGTTTTTTTGTCTAACAGGTCAAATGGGTAAATAAAACCAGCTTACTAAAGAAAACGGTAAGGGTCAAATAGGTCGAAAGTCAGCAGATGTGTAAATTTTATACATAATATATAATAAATAGTTTTATTCAAATAATATAAATTATTACTGATATATGTAACTTTTGTAATCATATTTGACACACTAGGTTATCTATAAAAGTTAATAATTTTGGACAAAAAGTCTCTCAGATCAACCAGTCTACCCGCACAAAAATTACCCGCTTTGACCCCGACCAACGCAGCTGCCCTGCCCATTTTCAACCTCTGTCAGAAGCAGCAACTTAACTTGATTACTGAACTGTCAAATTGAATATCAACTCATATATATCGGTTTGGTATCTAAATGTCTCCCCTTCTTCCCTGCAGATAGATGCATGTAATGGATACTATTGTGATGGTTTTAAACCTAATTCCAACAAAAAACCAGTACTGTGGACTGAAAATTGGGATGGATGGTATGCAAATTCAGCATATTTTTATATACTTGTATCAATGTTTGAACATTTAAAGCTTTAGGAGTATGAGTAAATGAACGCATACAAATGTACTTTTTTTAATACACACACCTCTTTTTTTCTTTTATATGTTTATTCACAAGGTATACAACTTGGGGAGGAAGACTGCCTCATAGGCCCGTGGAGGACCTTGCATTTGCGGTTGCTCGGTTTTATCAACGGGGAGGAAGCTTTCAGAATTATTATATGGTATGCTTAGCTACACTCAATTGCCTTCCTACATAAGTAATTGCTGGACATTTGATCAAACTTATTTTTCACTACTACCATCTCTACTCACTACCGGAATGCTTAATTAATGTGAGGGGTGAAGTTAACTTCTTATTTTTGCGCGTATTGTGGTTAATAGTAATGATATATATTTTATCTTCTTTTATTTAATTTTTGTTATATATCATACATGTTTTTTTAAGAGCTATTGATGAATAAGTATTGTCTTTTTGATGGATCAGTTTTTTGGGGGGACTAATTTTGGACGGACTTCTGGAGGCCCTAATTATATCACTAGTTATGACTATGATGCTCCAATTGATGAATATGGTAAGATCAAAGTATATATGTGTGTGTAGAGAGAATCAGGAGCAAATAAGAAGGTTTTTTTTTACTGTGAGAAGGCATTGATTAGCTAAATTTGTAACTTTGATTCATAATTTCTGTAAGTTAAAATTCTTTAATATTTGGTCTTAGTCACATTTATACACAAAATTGTGAATCATATTTATGAACTGCAACTTCTATTAACTATTTTGTGAATCTGCTCAAAATTTTAAATTCCGATGCAAAGTTACAAGTTTAGTGCATCAGTGTTTTCCCACAGCTTCTCATGATAAAAAAAACTGCTCACCTCATCTGAATCACACATGTATGTATGTAACTTAATATTTCTCACAGTGGGTGTTTTTGGATGAAAACTTCTAACCTTGACAACATCTATAATCTGATTAGGTCTTCTAAGTCAGCCTAAATGGGGACATCTAAAGGATCTACATGCTGCTATAAAGCTTTGTGAGCCTGCACTAGTTGCAGCTGAGTCAGCTCAATATATAAAACTAGGATCTATGCAAGAGGTCTATTCAAGTCCTTAGCTTTTAATTTGTACGTATGTAGTGGTTCTACTACAGGTAGCAATTTTGATCCATTTACTTATGAATGGGTCAATATGGGTGATGTTCTGAAGGGTCTAATGTGTAAAATCACAATAAATGTTGCTTATAATCAAACAAGTTAAATGGATCAAAAGTCACCCGATGTTTAATTTCACTGTAGAAAACCTTCTAGATTATTTTATTTAAAAGTTGGCTCTTATTGAAATAATATAGTATTTTTAATCATATTTGACACACTATTATTTGTAATTTTTGAAAGTTTTGGACAAAAAGTGTTTCGTCAACCTTACCTGACCTGTTTTGATTTGCACTAAATTACTCCCTTTGGCCCAAGCCTGTATCCAACCTGCCGAGTCTGCCCATTTTACCATCTTTATTCTTTAGGCTCTACCAATATGCTGTTAGGCTTCGGCATCCTACCACCAGAAATAAGAGTTAGTTGCACAAAATCACATGATACCACTTGATTGAAATGTATCTGAAAAACATAGCATAAGAAAACTGAAATTTTAATTTCTTTCTTTTTTTTGGTTCAGGCGCATGTGTACCGTGGTGGTAACACAAGTACTTGTTCAGCATTTCTTGCAAATATTGATGAACATCAAACAAGCACCGTACAATTTCTTGGTCAATCATACACTTTACCACCATGGTCTGTGAGTATACTACCAGACTGCAAGAACGTTGTATTCAACACTGCAAAGGTTTGGTTATTGTAAATTCGTAATTATACATTTACACTCAAGCTTGATTCCTTTATTTTCTTTCTATTTTCTTTCGGTAGCTAATAGTGTGGGGTTGATTGGATTTGACTATTTGAGGGTATGGGTTTGATAGTATTTCAATATGTTTGGTTTAAGTGTGTGGGTTTGAAGGAATGGGTTGATACCTATAAAGTTGGGTCGTCCATACCCACCTAAAGGGTTGACTTTAGAAGCCCATTCCCAATCCTTAATGTCATTAAACCCATACCCATAGTGAACCCGGGTGCAATTTAAACACCCACTAATTTTATTTGCTGACATGTCAAATATCATACATCCTCATTGCCCTGTCAACATGTCTTTGAAAATGTCTCTCTTTTAAAATATGGAGCAGGTTGGGGCACAAACCTCCATTAAAGTGGTAGACTTCGAGCCTACGCCATCTGCAAGAAGTTCCGGTCCCGATCACTTAATGATTCGGACGGACTCACCACTCATTTCAGAATCATGGATGACACTTAAGGAGCCCATTGGTGTTTGGGGTGATGATAATTTCACGGTTCAAGGCATATTGGAGCATCTAAATGTGACAAAAGACAAAACAGATTATTTATGGTATATCACCAGGTACACCAAGCCACCGTAGCAAAATTATATTGTTAGGTTTGTACTACTTTAAATTAGAAACTTGATGTATGATGCATGGGTTGATAAGTCGATGGTGGGCCCAACATGGGTCTATAGGTCCAATTGGAACATAAATGCTTCTTAATACCAGGGGTTAATTTCTTATAGCCAAAATTCAATTGATGTCACCTGATTTTTTTAGTAGATGAATTCTTCATCTCATCCTTTTTTAGGATTATAATGCATCTTTTATGAAACTATATTTGTAGGCTTTCTCATCTGGTAAAGTATGATCCATTCACTATTGAGTAGAAATCCTTGAAGTGTGTCAAAAGTCAAAACCTTTTAGTAAGTTGAAATTTACTATAGGTTTGTTAGGCATAAGTAGCTGGAAATGTGAGTTTTGGGCTGGAAGTTTTAAGTGTATAGAAGCGGTTGATAAAAGTATCTCTACCTGCAGTTGGAAAGTCTAAAATGACTTAAAAGACACTACCTATTAGATACGTAATTATTGTGAAATGGTAGTTACACCCTTGTTTTACTCTCACACCTTAATCTATGTTTTGTGCTCCAAGAAGTCATAAAATTCAACAGTCTTCTTTGTATTATCCAGTTTTACTCTTGAGGGAAATTCAAATTTTGATTTTGTTACAAAATTTTATTCAATGGAATGCAGAGTACAAGTTTCTGATGAGGACATTGTTCACTGGGAAGAAAATGCAGTTACTCCTTCACTTAAAATTGATAGCATGCGTGATGTTGTTCGTATCTTCATCAATGGACAACTAATAGGTAGTTTGTTATAGTTTTCTAAGTTTGTAGATCATGTCATTACCAACTTATGGGACTCTAGAACTAATGTGTTAAATGTGTCTTGAACATAATTATGTGTTATATGCGTATTGAACATAAAGGAAGTGCAAGGGGCGACTGGGTCGAGGTTGTTGAAAAAATTGAACTTAAGCAAGGATACAATGATGTCATGCTATTATCAGAGACAGTTGGTTTGCAGGTAACTTAGAATTACACAATACTTTTTGGAAAATTTGGATATTGAGCACAAATAAACTTTGATAGAGGTTTAATTATTGATTGTGATTCAACTAGGTTACAATACACGATATATATAGAAGGAATATTTACATTCTAATTCTCCTAATATAATAACAATTAAATATAACACCTAATTGTCTAATATTCCCCCGCAAGCTAAGGCCGGGGCGCAAGCCTTAGCTTGGACCTTAGTAGCATAAAACGTTGTGATGATAGCGGCTTCGTAAAAACATCTTCAATCTGATCATTTATTGAGATAAAGTTAATTGAAAGCTTGCCTTGTGCCACCTTTTCTCTAACAAAATGAAAATCAACTTCTACATGTTTGGTTCGTGCATGAAACACCGGATTTGCTGACAAATATGTGGCTCCCAAATTGTCACACCATAATGTTGGAGTTGTCTTTAGAGGAACTCGATGTTCAGTTAGTAAATCTTGAAGCCAAGTTAGCTCAGCCACTGTATCTGCTAAGGCCTTATACTCAGACTCTGTGGATGACCTAGAGACAGTTCGTTGCTTACGAGCAGACCATGAAACAAGATTAGAGCCAAGGTATATCGCATATCCCCCGGTGGATCGATGGTCATCCGGGCAACCGACCCAATCTGCATCAGAGTAGGCGGTAACAGAGTTAAAAGTGGTGTTAGTATATGCATGAAGCCTGGTCTCCGAGTTACGTTGTATGTGTAGGCCATAAAGCAGTGCCTTGCAGATAACGGAGGATTCGTTTTACCGTAGACCACTGATTTTCTGTAGGAGAGTGCATAAACTGACACACTTTGTTGACGGCAAACGTTATGTCTGGACGTGACAACGTAATGTACCGTAGAGCCCCAACGATCTGTCGGTAGCGGACAGGATTATCGAATGGCTGACTATCACCTAAATGAAGATTTGCTGTGGTGGTGATAGGTGATGGGACAGGCTTTGAAGAAGACAAGCCTGCTCGAGCAATAACCTCTTGGATGTATTTCTTTTGAGATAAGATAAGATCACTGATAGAACTTGAGAAATCTGATGGAACAAAAAGATAAATAGATAGATAGTCGGCCCGATTCGAGAAGGGCAATTCTCCGATTACAAGTCACAAATAATCCAAATAACCAAGACAAAATCCTATAGCCAGAACACAAGACTTAAATAAACCTAAATAGCAGAAGTAACTGCTGCAATTACCCCCACGATTAGCTCCTTTATTTTTGGTAACTCACGATTAGCTCCTCTATCTCGAGTAAGTGACTAATGCAGTTGACCCTATTTCTAGTAACCGACTAATTGAGTTGACCCTAGGTGGCCTGATTTGAGGATACGTATCAATACTTCCGGCCCGGAAAATTGACTTGTCCTCAAGTCGAAAAGAAGGGAATTATTGTGCCACGCAATGAGCCATTCAATTGTAGGCTGACCCGCTTCATAGACCCATTGGTGAACCAAAATGAATTGTGATTGAAGGTCGATTTCCCTGCGCTTCAAATTTGCATGTACAATTTCATTCCTGGGCAGCAACACCATAATAACTTCATTATTGGTGGTTTGTTCCTTCACCTTTATAGATAGGTCTGTGAACTTTACTGGCATACTCAGACGACTAGAATTGACATTCTGATCATTATATCTAAACCACTCCAGTTTGTCCTTGCATAAGACTTCATATTCGTCCTTAATTCTTTGATTATCTCCTGCATGCTTCTCATCAGATACTTCAAGATCACATTCGAACATGGGAATGTCACAGATACAGTCCTCCTTGATCAGATCTGTCATTGGACAGTTCTCCTTGATCAGATCTGTCATTAGACAGTCCTCCTTGATCAGATCTGTCACTGGACAGTCCTCTTTGCCTAGATCTGTCTCTAGACTTTGATGTTCACCCTTAGGTTCCTTGTCATCCTTGAAATCATCATCAAGACATGGGTGACATTCATAATCAGCACTCTGATGGTGTATGGTGCCAAAATCAGGGAGAAAGAAAGGTGTAGATAGTGCGGGAGGTGGTGCTTGGTTGCTGGTTGGTTTTCCAAACATCGCGATCTTGAGCGCTGCAACATCATCCCTCCATTGTGCCTCTATGGCAGCAAGTTTGGCAGCAATGGCTGCTAACTGGGCGGCGATTTGATCGGATGAAACACCTCTATGGGTTTGAACCATGTCGATTTCCCGGGTCTCCTGGGTGAAAGCCAGATATCCTAACCGCTGGACGACAATGGAACCAAATGATAGAACTTGAGAAATTTGATGGAACAAAAAGATAAATAGATAGATAGTCGGCCCGATTCGAGAAGGGCAATTCTCCGATTACAAGTCACAAATAATCCAAATAACCAAGACAAAATCCTATAGCCAGAACACAAGACTTAAATAAACCTAAATAGCGGAAGTAACTGCTGCAATTACCCCCACGATTAGCTCCTTTATTTTTGGTAACTCACGATTAGCTCCTCTATCTCGAGTAAGTGACTAATGCAGTTGACCCTATTTCTAGTAACCGACTAATTGAGTTGACCCTAGGTGGCCTGATTTGAGGATACGTATCAATCACCTCCTTGATGATGAATTTCAACACCCAAAAAATATGATAATGGGCCCATATCCTTTACAGCAAAGGTGTTGTTAAGGTTATGCACAACCTGATCAATAGCCTGCTGATTATTTCATGTCAATATGATGTCATCAACATACACAAGCATATACAATAGGGTGCCTTGGGAAGAATAAACAAACAGTGAAGGATCCGAGACCCCTGGAAACCAAGAGCTGTAAGAGCACCCGATAACTGATTAAACCAAGCTCCTGGTGCTTGCTTCAAGCCATATAGAGATTTGTGTAAAAGACACACATGATCTGGTTTGGAGTGATCCACAAAATCAGGTGGCTGCCGAAGATAAGCAGTTTCCTGTAAGTACCCATGTAGGAAAGCATTCTGGACGTCAAGCTGACGTAAAGGCCATCGCTGGGTGACAGCTAGAGATAAGACAACACGAATAGTGGTTGCTTTCACAACCGGACTAAATGTCTCATGATAATCAATGCCTGGTTGTTGCTTAAATCCCTTAGCAACAAGACGCGCCTTGTAGCGCTTAACTGCCCCTGTTTGATCACGTTTAATCTTGTAGACCCGCTTACAATCGACAACATTTGTGTTCGGAACTTGGGGAACCAAAGACCAAGTGCCATTTCGCATCAAGGCTGAATATTCTTCACACATGGCTCTAATACCAAAATACACTTTGATAGAGGTTTGATTATTGATTGTAATTCAACTAGGTTACAATGCACGATATATATAGAAAGAATATTTACATTCTAATCCTCCTAATATAATAACAATTAAATATAACACCTAATTGTCTAATAAGGACATACTCAAATGTTTATTTCCTCGACTTCTACCAATAGCATCCTTTAAATGATAAAGCCTCCTTTCTCTTATTCCATTGTTGACTTCTGTTACCCTCCCCTTTGTCATACGTCATAATATAAAAGCAGGTTAATTGATATCTAGTAGAGGTGACAAGTTCGCCCATTAACTTGATGGGTCGATTTGGGTAATAATTTATTTCTAATGGATCAAATAGGTAATATAAATAAAATCAAGCTATTAAGGAAAGTAGGAACGATTTAAATCGGCCGAACATGTCAAACCGGTTGAAGGATGTTTTCTAATTCGTTTTTCTTAAGGAACAGATTACTACTGTAACATCCTTTTAAATTATTTATAATTATATTTAATGCACTGATTATTTTATAACAATACAAAAGTGGACAAAAAGGTGTTTTTTTTGTCAGCACAACCTACCCCGATCTGTTGCAAGCTTCAACCCACACTAAGAAATCACCTGAATTGGCCTGCTATCCGACCCACCCATTTTGCCAACACTGACCTCTAATTCTATATAATTTAAATTTCACATGTTTTGTCCTAATGTTATAAATACTTCAGAATTATGGAGCCTTTCTCGAGAGAGATGGAGCAGGATTTAAGGGTCAGATCACTCTAACTGGATTCAAGAACGGGGATGTTAATCTCACACATTTACCATGGACCTATCAGGTACTTTTCTAATGTAACGCTTCTCAAACATTTTATTTTCTTGCTTGCTTGTTGTTGAGGATTTGAAGACCTCAAACAATCTTAACTGATCAAATTGATTTGCCAAACATTAGGTTTGAATAATGTATTTTGTGCTGGTCAGAGCATGAAAAAATTGTCTATTTAAGTAACTGTGAATATTTTCAACTTTTACAATTAAGTGTTTTATGGATACATTTATCGGTACCACCTCATAGTATAGCAACAAATTGCATCAAAAGTAAGATTTCTTGCTTTTATGTCTATTGCAGTCAAAGATCATGCTTTATAAACCAGATTGCTATCATTTCTTTTACCATAGGTTGGGCTTAAAGGTGAATTCCAAAATATATATGCTAATGACGATGACGAAAGTTCGGGATGGACTAGTTTGACACATGACAAAGTCCCATCAATCCTTTCATGGTACAAGGTAAAAATAATTCCCAGAGGAATTATTTCAATCTGTCTATCGATTTATTTTGCTCTCTAGTCAATTGGAGCTTATTTTTGCTAATTTATTTTTACAAGCAATAACATACTACGATAGAGTGTGCACATCATCGTGCCTTTCTAAAATGAAGTTCCTATTTAACCTACTTTGGGATGGTTGGAACAAGTTGATGTGTGTATGTTCTGCTGTGGAACTTGTACTTTTTCAATGATCTATAGGTGCAACTTGTTTTGTAAAGCATATATTGATCCTACGCATTTTGCTAACAATAACATTTAGTATGTTATTATACATTATCATTGTCAGGAAAACAAATACTAATGTTACTATTACTTTTTTGGTTGATGGCAGACCCATTTTGATTCCCCAGACGGTAACGATCCAGTGGTTATTGATATGAGCAGTATGGGTAAAGGTCAAGCTTGGGTCAATGGACATCATATAGGAAGATACTGGATTCTTGTAGCCCCAAAAGATGGATGTCAAGAGAATTGCAATTATCGCGGAGCTTATGATTCAGGCAAATGCCAAACAAATTGTGGCAAGCCTACTCAGATTTGGTAGTTCTTTTACAAGAGATCTAATGTCCTCCATGTTTATATTAGACGTGGCAATTTTTACCCGTCTCTAGAGGTTCAAACATGAGCTTAAAGGGAAACGGGTCGAATGGGTTAAATGTTGTCCAAAGTGTATTTTTGTTGCATAAATCCTCCTAAATTATTTTATTATCATATACATGTTAGGAACCAACCTACCAGCCATCCAACCTAACCGATCCACCCGTTTGCCACCTCTATTATGTTATACCAGTGGATGAAACTGAAACTCATTATTGGAACATAATAAAAGCAGTTGCAAATTTGACATGAAATTTTTTTATAATAACAGGTACCATGTACCAAGATCATGGTTACAGCCATCAGACAATCTACTTGTCCTATTTGAGGAGACAGGAGGAAACCCATTTGAAATTTCTGTCAAGACAGTTTCTGTTGGGACTGTCTGTGCTGATGTGGCTGAGGATTATTATCCACCTGTTAAAACATGGTCGCACTCTAGTTATGTCAGTGGAGAACCTTTTGCAGGCCAGATGAAGCCAGTAATGGAACTGCAGTGTGAAGATGGTTATACCATTGCATCCATCGAGTTTGCTAGCTATGGAACCCCCCAAGGTAGATGCCGGTCATTCTCCACTGGCAAGTGCCATGCACCAACTTCGTCTTCCATCTTATCCAAGGTAACATGGACACACACATACACACATGTATATGCACACAGCACACACGTGCGTACAGCCGTACATAGCAGAATAATTTCCTACATTACAGGATTCATACCAAATGCGTAGGATGTCAGTTACAAACAAGCAAACAAATGTACCCAGTATAGTCCACTCATAGCAGTGCTATTGGTAGGGTATGGGGAGGGTGTGAAGTGGGGAAATCTTACCTCTATCCCAAAGGATAGAGAAGCTTCTCCGCTGAGACCCCTAGTTTCAAAAACCTCTTTTCCACAAATCAGTTACTATCCAGTATGATTGTTATTTTACTTATCTGTCATCTAACTTGTGGATTACATGTGGTAATTTTGATTGTTTACTTATGAATGTGTCAATTCAGATCATGTTCGATCTCTAAGGGTTGTATTAAAAGAAAAAAACTGAAAAAGAAACATGTTAAACTGGTCAATAGATGTCTGTACTGTACATTGCTTTCCATGATGTTAGTGAAGTGGTATTACAACATGAAAGCTTCTTGATTATTCTATATTTTGTAAATTGTTGACAGGCCTGTGAAGGAAGAAATAGCTGCAAAATAGAAGTCTCCAATTCTGTTTTTGGAGACCCATGCCCCAGGACTGTAAAAACTTTGGCTGTTGAGGCAAGATGCAAACCAGCATCATCAGCAACTTCATTGTACACCGGGTTATCAGAAATGTAAGAGCAAGAAGCAAGGAATGTTTTCCTCTATGGTGTGATGAACATTTCCTTTGATCAAGCATCGGTATTGTACATATACGTAATAATTATAAATCTTTAACTAATGGTGAATGTTTGTTTATCAAAACATGTCACATCTTTTTTTCCACTATTTTTTTCAAAATGAGGATGTAAATTGGTTGACGTAAAACAAGATCTCATAAACTTAAGTTGACATTACAAAAAATATACTTTTATAAACATAATGTGATTTTTTAATAAAACAATATAGTAAGACTTTAAACAAAATCAATCAAATCAACATGAGTGTAAGCTTAGCAATAGGGGTTATATTTAGCCAACTACATAAAAAATACAATTAGACAAACATCGTATGCAAACAATGGAAGGATAATAAATAAATTAACAAGAAATAATGCAGTTTACATACACCATACTTATACATGAAGTACAATCCATGCAACTTCACTATAACAGCCGCCCATATATTATTTTTTGCCCCATGGAAAGCAGCCACATCCCTGAGAAAAGCAGCAGAAACATTTGAAATCTCAAGGAGCTGTAGCTGGTGTGTCTTAACATGTGCGGCATAAATGTGACAAAAATGTGCGGATTAGGTAACACGTCAATATGTAGGTCATGACCCGCAAACGCTTTTTGTCCACTTAGTATATTTTAAGCAATTACTCAATGACTACAAAAGCTATATCATTACGATAACAATATGATCTTTTTGAACAAAACAGATTTAGGATGTATGTACTAAAAACATGCTTTAAACTTCCTTTAACCCTTTTGACCCATATGTCTTATTTCCTTTATAGCTAAAACTTAGGGTTCATGCATTTAACCCGTCAATGATAAAACATAACCAAATTGACTCATTTACTAATTAACTGTGGAAATTTCCACTTGTAACATACTAAGCCAGAATGCCAGATAGGAGCAGTGTTTACCTTTTTCGCCTCAGGCCTTTGACCATAATAATAAGAACTATCACTCGTTATCCTCGGTGACTTTCCACCACCACCACCATGCTTCTCCTCTCTTACTTTGCTGAATATGTGAGAGTAACCTTCAGCTGAAGCAGGATCACTGTCATCCCAGTCACCAAATACAGGGACAGCAGTACCGTCATCAGGCTGCCACAACATATATTTGTGCAATTACGTTCGTATCACAAAACCCGACAATCTAATTAGTCCAAGGAACTTACACTTTCATCACCAAGAGTAACTTGTCTCAACCGTGATCTTCCAGGAGTCGAAGCGGTGGCTGCACCATTGCTACCTTCTGATGAAACCTTTCTTTCCCACATTGGAGAGCTTGTGTTACTCCTGGGGCCCCCTTTTGCCTGTTGATGTGGCAGAGTGGAGGCCTTTTTAGGGGAATCAAACGACTTACTTGAGTCACCGTCCTGGCTAACATGAGTTTCATTTTTTGGTCTTGCGTCATCTGTCTTCTTTGGTGTCTCCTTGGAGTCAGTGTTCTTTACTTCAGCTTCTTCTTGCGCCTAAAATGTAGGTTTATCATTAGAAAAATCATGAATCTTGGGTCAAAAGGTTCATCTTGTCATTAGCACGATTCACAAATTCTAAGCAGGAGACCATTTACGATGAATCCTTCGGGATATATCCCAAAGGGCTAAAAAAGCTTAATACTTCTCTAGACTCACACATTGATCTACCAATTAACCGTTTGATCACTTAAGGTGGATTAGTTATGGAAAACCCTCCTGCGTTAACTGCTTGCAGATCCTAGAGCTACCGATAAACTCAACACAAGGTAAAAAAACAAACAAACAAAACCCACTTATAGCAAAAGCTATAGGTAGGGTCTCGGGGTGGTGTGTTGAGGGCAGGCCTTCCCTCTATCCCAAGGGATAGAGAGGCCGCTCCCATTGAGACCCCATGCTTGAATTTTGATTTTATGAACATATAATGAAATTAGAAAGCATACAAACAAATAAGATATAGTAAGATCACATACAATGAGATAGCATAAAATGATACAGCATACAACAAAGCTAAGGGCATCTACACTGTGGCAGCAAGAACAAGTCGGCATCAAGAACAAATTACTCAGTCCCAAAATTATACAGATTCCATTTCAATTTTGGCTGTAATCCATACACAACTCACATAGTACAGTCTCTTATCATCCACATTAAGTAAATCAGTGTCAAATTCTAGCTAGATAATCAATAAAGTAGATCACGACGAACCATTACAGACCCCAACATGAAGCATACAAATCAACACCTCTCACAAACCAAATGCAGATTGAATACTAGAATGAAGATCACAAACATTATCCATCTCCACCACACCGAATCTTGAATCAATC
This sequence comes from Flaveria sonorensis, assembly GCA_025506505.1. Lineage (NCBI taxonomy): Eukaryota > Viridiplantae > Streptophyta > Magnoliopsida > Asterales > Asteraceae > Flaveria > Flaveria sonorensis. Next base: position 47,576,266 of record CM046431.1, on the reverse strand, counting down.
ATGCAGTAATTCAATCATTGAAAAAAAAAAAAAAAAAAAAAAAAAAAAAAAAACCAAGCATAACAACATAACCGTAACCAAATCAAACCACAGACGTCAAAATTCCCCAAATTGAAACTTGAATGTTGTAGAAAAGAAGCGTGAAATGGGTTCATGATGGTGTTAAACAGAGTTAAACACATTCTTGTAGCATAATAAAGATTGCGAGGATCAAAGTGAAGAAGAAATGAACTTACTACTGGCATGATGATGATGATTGGAGTCGGTAGCAAAAACCCACCTGAGTTTGAGTTAGTGTTAGTGTTATGATGATTGTAGATCAGGGTTTGAAGCAGAAGATGAAATCAGAGAGAATGAAGGGTGATCTGGCGGCCACCGCTGACATACATTTCTTTATTAACATTTAACATGCGATCAGATCACTCTTTGTTGACTCAACAGTCAACACTGACTGAAAATAACAATATATCTTCGCTTAACTAATTTTTTATTTTTATGTTTGATTGATTATATATCATTAGCATATTTAGAATTCAACAAACTATTTTGTATATCGTATATCGTAAGGGGAATGTTGTTTGTCTTATAAATTGTTAGAAACATTCCGTTTGATTTTTGATAGCGTTAGAAATTGTTTGTATTATAAATTTAGCAAGTAATTTGACAGGGTTAAACCAAAAGAAAAGAAAAAGAAGCTACGAGATATGAGATAGTTTCAATTCAAATTCTAGATGTAACATCTATTTATATCTATATATAATACTAAAAGAGTAATTTAGGGGGACATTTGATATATTTCTACACATTCTAATTTATTTTTTTCACCATCTCTTCTTTTAAATAATTACCTAAATTAAAAAATATTAAATAATTTTAATTCTTTTCTAGATTAAGTTTTTTAATAAATTAAGAGAGATGTCTTTTTATTAATGTTATTTTTAGAAAACAATTCTATATACAATTAAAAAAAATTTCTAAAACAACTAATTTTTTTTAAAATATAAAATATTTTAAAATTGGTATTTTTAAAAAGTAAATTTTTTTATAAACTAAAAACAATTAAAATTAGGAGTTATAATAAAAATTTTAAAAAATAACATTTTTAATATGGTTTGTTTTGAAAAAAATGTTTAACCTTTTTGGAAAGAAAGTTTAAAAATTGATATCATTTTTTTATTACTTATAGTTATTACTCATATGTAATTTTAATCATATCTTATTTTAAATTATTATTTTATACTTCATAAAATTTTATTATATTTAATATTTTATTTTTTCAAACCACATAATACACGGGTTTACTAAAGTTAATATTAAATAAATAATAATCAACATCTAATTAGAGATATCATGAACATTTATAGCCCGATCCAACCCGATTCAATACTAGATCTCTATATTTGATTACAGGGTCAAAATAATTTGATCTAATTATCGCACATAACTTTTCAGTATATATTATTCAAATCTTAATTTCTTCATACTAATATCCTCACACCCACTATATATCTAGCTCACGATTTGACCCGTCAAAAGTATTCATTTTAAGTATAAAAGAAGACAGTTTTATTTGAGTGTATATTTCGCTATGACAATAAACAAAAGTTTTGGTCAATCTCTGTCAAGTGTCGATTTATACTTGAAAGAGCTTATTTTTAAACATGATCAACTTTATGGCATCTTGTCACAAGTTAAGAGTAAAGATGGATTGAAACTTTTAACTTTAGATAATGAATGTAAACCTACTAATTTTACTACAAATGTAGTTTACAAGGATGTTTTTGCTCATTTATGACCTTATAATCAAAAGTTGTTATGTCTTATTTAATATATAACACACTTAATTTTATTTTTATTTTTATGTTATTTAATAATTAACTCTTCATACTTTTGTGTAATATACGGGTAACTAAAACTAGTACTCTAATAAAAGGGTAAATGGAGGTGACACGTGCCAACACCACATTCATTTTCATCAAACTTTTTCCGCTTCTCTCTCCTGTTAAGTAACCACATTAATTACTAATAATATTATCTATTTATTTTTACATTATAATTAGTTCTTCAATAATGTAGAAAATATATTTTTTTATTAATGTTATTTCTTTAGAGATAGCTTTTTATAAAAAGGATTTTTTTTAAAAAATAAAACTATTTTTTACGTAATATTTTAAAATTGGTTTTTTAAAGTAAATTTTTTATAAAAGAAGAATAATTAAAGTAGTGAGTTATAGTAAGAAAATTTTTAAAAATGAAAAATTTTAAAACGTTATTTTAAAACAAAATCTTTAATTTATCTTTGAAAAAAACAAAAAATATTAAAAAAATTCATATTATTATTCTATTACTTATAGTTATTACTCATACATAATTTCAATCATATCATGTCTTAGTCTATCTTTTATAATTAATAATTTTTATTCTATTTAATATTCTATTTATTCAACCCGTGTAATACACGAGTTTACTAAAGCTAGTACATGCTATAGGCATGCAAATTACATATGACCACCTCTTAACAATATGAATAAAACATAATAACCCCTAGACTTATTACTAATTAAAAGACATAAAATAAAACGTAACATAATTTCAACAGGATATATAACACAATATCTCTAGCATGGTTGAGGGGAGAACGAAACTTCATCTATCAAGACACATTTTGTCTGAACGAATCACTTGTTGAGTGAAAATGAAATCTTGAGTTTTTGGATATTAAAAACAAAACGTACAATATCTTGATACAATTTACTTGAGTCGTTGATAGTAATTGATAGTAAGTAAGATGTAATAGAATGTTTTATTAAAAAAATGTGTTTGTGGAATAAGAAACAAAGCGAGTACTTTGCTTTGTTTTTTGCGCAGTGGTTAATTTCGAAATCTAGTCTTTTCCCCCAGCTTCTTTTTCTATTGGGAACAGTTAAATTACAAACAAGTATAGCAAACTATATCAATGTTGCATTATAGTGTTAACATTTATAGGTCAGTTAGTAAATTAGTAAGGTGTGAAATATGACAGTTTCTGCATGCTAACAACAATTTCAAGATAAAAATTATTGAAAATGTACAAACTTTAATAATTAAATGTATAGTGATTGGACTGGTATGTTCAATTTTTCATTATGATGACAAAAGTCAGTCTTAGTAAATTTAATAAAAAAATAATAAGAAATTAAGAATATAAAAGATGATAATATTCATGCACTAAAGCTCATCGTATGCTCACCTTAGAAAATCACATGTTATAAAAAGCACTCGTGTAACCTTTGAGGTGGTCCTAACTCTCATAATAATCGGTAGTTTAAGACATTATCTTCTTCGAGGTCTAGAATTAGCCTTCATATTCAAGACATTATTTCTTGGTACGTATGTCCTATGGTTACGTTAGCATCAAGTTTATTTACACTTGAACCCGGGTAAACGTTTATATTGTATTAATCATGCCACAAATACGACTGGTAATTAATAATATATTATATCAATCATGTCACAAATATGGCTGGTAAACATGAAAGATCGATCTAAAACAAATACTATAATTAAACTCAAGGATGAAGAATCTCTCAGAATGTAAACAAACTCGAATCATCAACACAATGATCTGAATATGAAATACAAGAATAGATCTAAACAGAACTATCAAGGATCACCGATCGAACGTACTAGAACGAAACATGAGTCGTGCTAGAGAAAACTGAGATCGAGTGTGTGAGCAGAGAGATTGAGCAAATCTGCCCAACACGTACACGCTTCAACCACACTTAAATAGGACCCGGATTTTAAGCTAGCGGGGGGATCCACGGGTGTCGAGAGACTCGTGTGTTCCTTAGACGGGTGGAATTGTATAAGCCATATTTAGCAAGACATAATTTTGTTATAAGACATATTTAGCAAGAACCCAGGTGTGGAATTGTACCATACCTACCATATTTTCAACAAATCATGAGGTCGTTTGTCGTTTTTACTTTTTAATATGGTTATGGTTTAGTTGTTCCTTTAGATATTATTATCTGAGTGAGACTTGCTACATTTGTTTGTATGTTTATATAGTGCTTTCTTAAATGTTGTTTATAATATTGGTAATCATCTTTAACTTTAAGGATGATTTAAAAATATTTTGAGGACGATTTATCCAATTTAATTATATGTAACAGTAGAATTCTCAATATTTAGAAGTGAAATCGAGGAAAGACGTACACGAATGCTTATTTTCATTTGTGTTATATATATATATATATATATATATATATATATATATATATATATATATATATATATATATATATATATATATATATTTTCTTTATTTTAATTTATTTTTTATTCAGATAACATTAATCAACCTTCGTGATAATTTTTATAAATATTATAAGTGATAGAATATATAATTTTAAGATATATGTTCGATAGTATATGTGTAAATATGTCGTTAATAAAAACATGCAAATGAACGAATGAACATGAAACAAAACATCATTTCATGGTTATCATTGACTCTTCATAAAAAAAAATTAACCGAATCAAACATGATTTTGGTTTTAGTACGTCACACTCTCACCATTGTGAATCTAAAGATGTTAAACAAGGGGTGATTAACAAGTTAGCATGTTGAACCCGACACCGACACAGACTTTAAAAGTTACAGGAACTAGAAAAACATATAAGGATAAGAACCCAAACACGACACACGTTTTCAAGAGTTTGAATTATACGGACTTTTGACCAATGAAGACGTTTTGTGTGAAATTAAAGTGACAAACATGCTAGGAAATAGTAAAACGGAGGAGTGTGGCACAAGTAAACTTGATGACCAATTGACCATAGTTTTTAACTTGGGGACCAAGTTTGTGACTTGAGGATCACGTTGGGCTTTATATGTATTTAAGTGACCAATTCATTCATTAACATCTCAACCTTTACAACAAGAATTAACAGAAAACAATAGAAAATACAGAAAGTATCAAATTTTGAAAAAATAAGAGTAGTTTATCAAAACGCATCATATATCATCAAAGAAGGCAAACTAAGGTATGTACTCTTAGCTATATATATAGTAGAAGGTTAATTAAACGTCGACTTTTAGTATTTCGTTGACTTTTAAGTCACAGTTTAGTGAAATTAGAAGCGATATTGATGTTATGACAATCTTTAATAAAGCTTCATCAAAGTAAAATTACAACTTTATAAATCGGATTGGCTGAATAAAAAAGAACACCAAATAATAAGAATATTGAATAGAAGAATGATGTACTAGATCACCGAACATTTTGTCAAATGGGCGGTTAATAAATACTTTCTACTCAATATTATATAGTGATCAATTAAATAATAATGTTACATCATTTAAATTTTCTACTATATTCATTTCAAACACACACATACACACACATATACGTACGTATGTGGTATAATAAAATAAACTAACCTGTATTTAAGACACAAGTTGATGAATAGTGAATTAAAATTGTTTAAGGTGCTGTTTGATTTGTTTCTGACCCGGTCAAAATGTCTGACCCACTAATCCGGTCAGACATTTTGGCCAGTCAGCGTGTTTGATTCTCACTCTTTCGCGTCTGATCTGGTCCGACACCACTGACCCATGCATATTTTCCCCCTTACCCGGTCAGTTTTAAAACAGCCTCTTACTCGGTCACCAACTTCTGACCCGAGACTTTGAATTTCAAACAACCACTAAGTAAAAAGAGTAGAAGGAACAAAAAGCTAACTATCTTTTTCCATTAAAATATTATTTTTAAAATACATCGATAGAGATGTATATTTAAGAGTGTGATTAGAGGATATATAAATCTGTTGTTTTAAGAAAAATATGTTGATTAATACTTGATTAGTCTCTAAAAAGATATTAAGAGCCTATAAAATTGTTGGAAATAAAAACCAAATCTGTTGACAAATTAAGATTCCACCGTATGAATGTTGGATGCTTTTTCAAAGTACTTTTGAATTTTTATCAAAGTTAACTACAAAAAGCTTCATATAAACCATCCATTAAGATAATGCAAGTAAGATTATCAAGCACATGATAAAATGAAAAAAGAAAATGATAATATTCTATTCTCTGATAACATCTACTCAACTATTCATTAGTGTAGAATAATCGCACCGATCAAAACCAATAAATCAAAGTGGTTTTAGTTTTCGTTCTTTTTTTTTGTTTAAAATCCCGCTTTTATAGCTTTATATTTTGGTTGAAGCGTACTAATTCTACCAGTATTCATTTGTTTCTGGTCTTCTTTACTTAAAATATATGTCAAATCTATGGTGTATCGAAATGACTTTATATTATAGTCACAAAGTAGTTGGGCATAAAAAAATCTAAATTTATGCAAAATTCAATAGTATAAAGGAATTTTTTATAAGAATTAAAAAAAACAATATATTGTTGTTTAGATGGAAGTTGATTTAATATTATCTTTTATAAAAAGCCATAAATACCATATAAAGTTATTCCGATTAAAGGATTAAAGTGGTTGACAAAGATTCCATCATGTGGATTTTGGATGCTTCGACAAAATAATTTAGTATTGATGATAAATAAAATCATTTAAACGTTCAAAATCTCAATTTTAAAAATGTAATCCGTTGAAATTAATAATATGAGAGATATCATATAACATGTAATTTTATTAATAAGATACTAATATATTATGATCTTTATTATACGAGTCATGTGATGTAAAATCAAGTCTCTACACACTAGTCTTTCATATCATATGTACCGTAATGGAACGAAAATGATCATACGTGTCACATTACTTTGTGATATCAATCGTTTCTTTCTTGTTAAACACATGTGGGTTGTATGATTTTACCCTCATACAACCTGTATAACTATTTTCGTCCCATCATACAACCAGCATGAATACTTCGTCCTATATATGATGCTTATAAGTCTTACATCACATCTGAACATGTCACCGAATCTTAATATTGTGTTAGTGGTGTTTATTTATTTAAAAATATACTTACACTAAACTTATTCTTGGGTGAATATAATAACGGCAACATTCTTTCTCAATCGAAAATTGCCAGGTGATATAAGATGGAAGATACATTCTCCGGCTCCGGTGACGTTCCGACATCACCGAAGCTTCCGATTCCGGGCAAAAGGAACATAATGATTACCAGTGCCTTACCTTACGTCAACAACGTTCCTCACCTCGGAAACATCATCGGCTGTATGTTTAGAGTGTATATATACACTTAGGTTTCTGTTGTTAATTTGTATATATGTTTGATCGATCGGTTAACGATGATTGATGGTTTGTGATGTGTAGGTGTGTTGAGTGCTGATGTGTTCGCACGGTATTGTCGATTGAGGGGGTATAACGCTATATACGTGTGTGGAACCGATGAGTATGGGACGGCTACCGAGACCAAAGCTATAGAAGAAAATTGCACTCCGAAAGAGATATGCGATAAGTAAGCAACTTTATACGATAGTAACCAGATTTTTTAAGTGTTTTATTATAGTTACTCAGGATCGGCCAACTTCTACTAGTTGTTTTAATATTGTGAAACAATTTTTATAATGGTTAAGTTTTTTAATGTTTAGTGACTTATATGAAATTTATATATATGCATTCTAATTATTGTTTAGTGACTATATTTTTTTTAACTTAACTTAAATGCAAGAGATGTCGACGAAGAAAAGTTTAATAAATGATAATCAATTCTTTTAATTTTAATTTTCAGTTAAATTTAAAAAAATTAATCACTAAACTAATCGTGATTCATGCATGTTTTATTTAGGCTGCTTAATTATTTATTTTTCTTAGTGTTTATATAAAAATTTCACAAGATTAAAACAACTAATGCAAGATTAGTAGCTTTAGAGGAACAAATTTTTTTTGAGTAATTACTTTAATTATGACATACTTAAAAAACTTATTACTATTGTATGAAAAACTTTCTTTTGTAACGAATAGATGATTTTGGATTATAATTTTAGTTCCACAAAAGATGTTGATTTTTTTCCTTTTATTTGTCTCTCTAGATATCATGCAATTCATAGAGATGTCTATGAATGGTTTAACATAAGTTTTGATGAATTTGGACGAACTTCAACCCTGCAACAGACCGAAGTTTGCCAAACAATCTTTAAAAAGTTAATGGAGAACAATTGGCTATCTGAGAACACAATGCAACAGGTACACATATATTTATGTTTGCATCCATATTCATCCAATCTTGTAATATTTCTAGTATTCAGAGATATCTAATAAGTTAAGTATATGTTCCATCCTGCAGCTTTATTGTGATACATGCCAGAAATTTTTAGCTGACCGGCTTGTTGAAGGTAGCTGCCCGACACCAGGTTGTTGTTATGATTCTGCACGAGGAGATCAATGTGAAAAATGTGGCAAACTGTTAAATCCAACTGAACTCATTAATCCTAGATGCAAGGTAAATTTCTTCCTTAAATCAATAAAATAAAATAAGTGCTAAGTTTCTGATAGTAAATAAACTGAAATTAAAGATGATTTTAAAGTTGTCTTTATCAATCAAAACCACATATATTATCTATCCAGTATCTATATTTCAACTTAAACCTTCTCTATAATTGTTGTTTACGACTCCAATTTGATTTGCAATTAGGTCTGTGCAAACAGTCCTCAGATCCGTGATACAAATCACTTGTTTCTTGAGCTCCCATTGTTGGAAGGTAAACTGAGGGATTACATCAGCCGCATGTCAGTGGCCGGATCATGGAGTCAAAATGCTATTCAAGCGACAAACGCGTGGCTTAAAGAAGGACTAAGGCAAAGATGTATTACTAGAGATTTAAAGTGGGGTGTTCCTGTCCCTCATGAGAGATTTAAAGACAAGGTTGTTTTTCTGTTTTACCTACATGCTACATTATATCTGTCACATAATAATTTATTTCTATTTTTGGTTCTCATATCGTGCAATGGTTAGGTTTTCTATGTCTGGTTTGATGCACCGATTGGATATGTCTCGATCACTTCGTGTTACACGCCCGAGTGGGAGAAGTGGTGGAAGAATCCCGAAAATGTGGAGCTGTATCAGTTTATGGGCAAGGATAATGTACCCTTTCACACTGTAAGTGCATTTTCTTCAAGTACCATATCATTTAGTATTTCTGCGTATAGTTTTTATGAGCGGTGAGCCTTGGAGCAAAGATAACATTGTTGCCATGTGACCTAGAGGTCACGGGTTTGAGTTGTGAAAATAGACTCTTGCAGAAATGCAGGGTGTGAATGTGTAAATCAGACCCAAGTTGGCCTGACAACCCCTGGACCCGTGCATGAAGGAGCCTTATGCACTGGGTTTGCATACAATTTTTATGAAAATATAAATTTTAAATTCAAATTTCCAGGTTATGTTTCCGTCTACGCTAATTGGAACTGCTGAAAACTGGACTTTGATGAAGACTATTAGTGTTACCGAGTACCTAAACTATGAAACAGGTTTGTCTTACACTTAAAGTTTTTCTTGACATGCTGTGTCATCTTAATGTTATTTTCACATTTGGAGTTGTGTGCAGGTAAGTTTTCAAAGAGCAAGGGTGTAGGTGTTTTTGGTAATGATGCAAAGGATACAAACATTCCTGTAGAAGTATGGCGATACTATTTGCTTACTAATAGACCAGAGGTACAACACCTGTTTAACATATCATTAAAATTGTGTTTTCTCACTTTTACTAACTTCCTTTTTTTGGGCTTGTGAGTATAGGTATCAGACACATTATTCACATGGTCCGATTTGCAGGCAAAGCTAAATGGTGAATTGCTAAATAATCTAGGCAATTTCATCAACCGCGTCTTGACCTTTATTGCTAAAGATCCAGGTTAGTAATTGGCATCAAGATTGTATTCCCATTTATTGGAAGCACATTGTTCTACTTTTTCTCATTCGCGGTCTTCTTGCGTCATACAATAGCAGTGTTTTCTTTCTTTTTTTATCATCGTTGAAACTGATATCAAAGTTATTAAAATTTCCATCGACATATTCAGGATCAGGTAAAGGTTCAGGATACAATTCCATCGTTCCTGATGCTCCAGGCGCTGATACACATCCTTTATCAAAGATTTTAGGAGATAAAATTGGTGCTTATGTAGAACAGTATGTGGAGGCCATGGAGAAGGTAGTTAACGATACGAGAACATTCAAAAACTTGACAAATATATTACTCACTGGAATAACCATGTGTGTTACATTTGCCATAGGTCAAACTAAAGCAAGGATTAAAGATTGCAATGAGCATCTCTAGTGAAGGAAATGCATATTTACAAGTAAGTTCACAATTTTAAAACACTGTTATGTGCGCACGCGCGCACACAACTAATAGCTAAAGAATGAATGAGGTTATTATTTGCATGTAGGAAAGTCAATTTTGGAAGCTGTACAAGGAAGACATATCTTCATGTTCAATAGTCATGAAAACCTCAGTGGGGGTAGTGTATCTTCTTGCTAGTCTCCTTGAGCCTTTTATGCCATCATTTTCCATTGAGGTAAGTAATTTGATATGTTTTTGTGAAATGACATTTTTACCCCTCCAAATATCATTTTAATTTGTTTGCTACAGGTACTCAAGCAGCTTTCTTTACCCCTTGAACTTTCCCTCTCTGATGAGAAAGGAGATGTAGAGAAGGCTAAAAGACCATGGGAGATAGTACCTGCTGGTCACAGAATAGGGACCCCTGTGCCATTATTTAAGGAACTGGTATATAACACTAGCTCAATTGTGTTCTTTTTGATGATTATGTGTAGGGGTGGTAATTTTTGGCACGACTAGAAACTCGACAAGAAAGAAAAATTAGGTTTTGGGTTGGCATATCTAACCTGTTTAAAAAAACAAGTCGTGTTTAGATTGGCATGCTTAATTAAATGAGTAATGTTCAGGTTGACTTGTTTAAGCTGTTCAGTTAAACAAGTCGACCCTTTCACCTGTTTAGCGAGACAGGTTGACCTGCTATCTATTTGACTCATATTTTACTACCCTAAATCCAATTAACATGTTTACAACTTAATTATCACCCGCCAACCTACTTATCTATTTTACATGTTTAGACAAACAGGTTAAACATGTCATGTTTGGGTTACATGATTGTGTGTACGAGTTAGGGTTGATGATGTTGACATGAATAAAACTATAGGATGAACATTTCAACCGCCAACCTGACATGTTGACACCTCTAATTATATGCGCCATAGTGATTGTGTTATTGTGTGATGTACAGAAGGATGAAGAGGTGGAATTCTTTAGGACAAAGTTTGCAGGCACTCAAGCTGACCGGGCAGACCGTGCTGTCAAGGTAGAAGCCGAAGCAAATAAGATTGCTGAATAATTGAAGAACTCATAAGTTTCCAGTTGAAGGTTTTTCTTTAGCTCTTTTCACTTGAACGTGTTAATTTTATCATAGATGGAAAAGTTTTCTTTGTATTTCACACAATTTATGATGTACATGGTTATGTATATATAAAAAAGGAAACAATATTGTATTTAACAAATTATATATACCAATGAAATTATAATCCCAAAATCTATCTTGGAGAACAGAGATTGAATAATCAAATGAGACTTGTTTAATAGTTTGTATCAGGTCTAGTTAGTTTTTATCATCAATTCCAAACCTGAACCTAAGTGGACCTCAGTACGGATTTCAAAGTCCAGTTCAGTCGGGTTTGATAAAAATATATAGATAATACCGTTAACTACAGTTTCAGTAAACGACAAATCAAACAAGCTGTGGCAGGGTCTGCTGAATCAGTCGGTCCAAACCGGAAAAGTTACATTTTGTTCAAAATCATTAGTTTTTATTAAAAAGTTTTAAATTGTTAAAACATGGTTCGTAATTATAATATAAAAATACAACTATTCTAAAGATGAAAAATGTATACATTAATAATAAAGGTTAAACAGTGGGTTCAATATGCATAGTTGATTCCTAGTTTCAAATGGAACAGAACTATTAAACAACGAAAATGAAAAATGTATACATAAGTAATTAAGGTTAAAAAGAGGGTTCAATTTACATAGTTGATTTCAAGCTTCAAACGGGACCGAACTAGTAAACGACGAAAGCCGAACTATTTGAATCTCAAACCAACTAAAATAAAATAGCCAACTTGCCTTTTCTAACCTTTTTTTTTTCCTACAACTAGACCTATGATCAACTTTAACCCGACTTGTTTTCGGCCAAAATTCATGAATAGACTGGGTTGGCTTTGTTTTTTTTGTTCCTTTTCGGTTTTCTTAACAATGAACATCTAAAATATGATTACAGTGTTAGAATATATTTAGTAGTAATTGTGATTGATTGTGATAGAAGATTTTCTTTCATCTTTCAGCTCTATATATAGAGCCTTATTGTATCTTTCATAATCAAGAAATAAAATTACAAAGTTTAACTTGGTATCAAAGCCAAGTAAACCAAAAATCTCAAAACGCTAATCGCCGACCCCTAGCAAACTCACGGCTGCTCCACCACAGCTTTCAACCTCCGGCTATAATATTTAAGCTTTCGAACATGGCAACCATTACCGCCCTTACCACAACAGAAAAGATTGCTCACAACTCACATAAATTCGCCTTCACGCTTAACCCTTCTAACTATGGGTATTGGAATGGTTATGTTGACAGTACCATCAAATGCCCCATGTCGATGACAGCAACCACCACCGAAACTCCATCGGTCAACAACCCTGGATATCTTTATTGGATCTCCATTGATGCTCACGTACGTATGCTTATCATCTCAATGATCTCTGAAGCATCTTTTCAACATGTTCAAAGTACGACATCCAGAGATTTATGGCTAGCATTGGGGCGTGCATACTCACCAAACACTATTTCCTGCGAGTACACACTGAAAACTCAACTGTTGAAAGTTGAAATGAAGGGAGATGAAACCTCAATAGCCTACCTAAGACGAGCCCATGAATATGCCACTGTCCTAGCCAATATTGGTGAACCTATGAAGGATAAAGACCTTGTTATGCTTGCCATTTTTGGTCTCAGAGATGAATACAATGGTCTAAAGGCAAACCTTCTTGCTCGACACCCTCTAATTACCTTCAATGAACTCCATGGGCTGCTACATGATCATGACTACTTGATCAACAAGACCAACTCCACCCCTGCTGCAGTAACACCGCAGGCCCTTAACACCATTACTCGATCATCGGTTTCGGAGTTAAACACCATTCAGTCTCAATTAAACAACCAGCAACTCATGGCTGATCAATTGGGGTATCAGCTGAACCCCATCACACCTCACAACAATCAACCACAGGCTGGATTTGTCTCTCGCATCACTAACAGCAACCGTGGCAATTTTCATGGGAATTTTTGTGACACATCCCTAGGATTACTACACAACAAGAACAGGGACAACAGTAGCAATCGATAGTTCTCTTGGGCATCAACATAAAACACAGTTTATGGTCATTGTAACCGGTGTGAAATAGGGCATCTCCCCTCTCAATATCCACATCAATCTGCTCATTCATCCAGGCAGCCAATTCAAGCCAATTTTACGACATTTTCTGATGCTACATCAACCTCGGGAGCCGCCTGGTTCCCCGACATAGGTGCTACCAACCATGCTACTCCACACTTATCGAGCCTAGATAAATTTAAGGTCTACCAAGTGGTAAAGACTCACTCAATGTTGGCGACGGTAAGGCCCTTCCTATACTTCACATTGGCTCATCTAAAATCCTCTCATCAAACAACAAATTTAATCTTACCACTGTCCTTCATGTTCCTAAAATCCAAAAGAATTTACTTTCTGTTTAACAATTTTGTTTTGATAATAACATTTTCTTTGAATTTCACTCCTTTTTTTTATTGTGAAGGATGAGTCTACACATACCCCCTCCTTATGGGTCCAAGTAAGCATGGGTTTTATTCTCTCCAACTACCACAACTCAAGTCCATCCCGAAGATTGTCCTTACCACAACCAAAGCTTCCTCCACCATCTGGCACCAATGTCTTGGTCATCCAATCTAGTTGTTCTTTACCCATTGCTACAAAATTATCATCTTTGTTATGTTTATCCTGTTAACTTGAGAAATCTTCTAACCTTTCATTGACTAGTTCTAATTTTTGTAGTAATAATATCTTAGACTTGATATACTGTGATGTATGGGACCATCTCCCACTATCTATTTTGATGGCCATCGATTTTTCATTTTATGTGATGATCATCACACACGATATATGTGGTTTTACCCATTCGCTCACAAATCTGATGTCTACTCTACATTTAAAAATTTTGTGACCATGGCAAAAAAACAATTTAACACTAAACTAAAAACTGTTCAAACGGATTTTGGAAGGGAGTTTTGAAACCTATCCACTTTTTCACATCACTTGGAATCATTCATAGGTGCTCATGTCCACACACAAGTGAATAAAATGGCATCGTTGAGCGCTGTTATCGTCACGTTGTTGAAACCGGTCTTACTCTTCTAGCCCAAGCCAAACTCCCCTAACGGTTTTGGATTTTTGCTTTCGAAAGGTCGTTTTCCTAATCAACCAACTTCCACTAGCATTTCTTCAAATAAATTCCCTTTCCAATATCTCTTAACCCGCAAACTTGACTAATCATTTATTCGTGTCTTCAGTTGTGAGTGTTTCCCTCACCTCCGCCCATATAATCGACACAAAATGGATTTTCGATCTGCACCGTGTGTCTTTCTTGGCTATAGTCCTAGCCATCTTGGGTATCGGTGTCTTGACCCTACCAATGACCGTATATATGTGGTGCGACATGTGAGGTTCAATGAGGAGGCCGTCCGTTTCACTCCACCTCACCATCACAACAACCCCCCTCCTCGACTCCATACATCTCCATTTACCCACAACCACCCACAAACCCTATAACCCCCGACCACCACAATTATTACACACACGGATGCTCCCTCTCTCAACCAAAACAGACCAACAACACTTTACCCTAATCAAACCCCTCTAACTCCCGACTTTGTTATCAGCTCCACTCCTCCATCCACGCCTCCTACTCCCTCTACCTCTCCTACATCTACCCTAATACTGCCCCCACCACCACCACCCAGTACCCGTCCACCCAATCTCCGTCCCAATCCCAAGCGAACCACTCCATACAACCCATCTGTGTATCACACATCTGTCTTTCCTAACATGTCCCCACCCCCACCAGCTTTACTGTCGCTAACAAACATGCGGAGCGCCATGGCCGATGAGATTGATGCGCTAAATAAGAAAGGAACATGGTCTATTGTCCCTTATGTTAAAAACACTAATCTAGTTGACTGCACGTGGCTATACATGTTAAAGGAAGATGTTTAGTAACATTACTCGTTACAAGGACCGCCTTGTCCTGGTATTAACTACCATGAGACCTTCAGTCCTGTCATTAAAGCAACAACCATTCAGACTGTCCTATCTTTTGCGGTTACTCACAAATGGCCTCTTCGTCAACTAGATGTCTAAAATGCATTCTTACATGAGGATCTGAAAGAATCTGTCTACATGAAACAACCTCCAGGATTTGTGGATCCCACAAAACTAACCCCTCGGAATCGACTCCATTGCTTGTCATTTGAGCTTCACTTTTTCCCTTAAGGATCTTGGGCAACTTCACTACATCTTGGCAACTTTACTACTTCTTAGGCATTAAGGATCTCTTTCAAGGCCACAACTTGGTTTTATCTCAACATAAATACATAAGGATATTCTTAATCGGTCGGGTCTCCTTGATTGCAAACCAGTTAGCTCACAAACGAGCACTTCCTAGATCTTATCTATTGATGACAGCTCCCTCCTGCCAGAATGTGAAAATTTTCAACAAACAGTTGGCGCTCTTCAGTATGCCACTCTTTCTCGGCCTGACATTGCATTAGCTATAAACAAAGTATGTCAGTTTATGCATGCTCCAACAGAAAATCACTAGACAACAGTCAAGCGTATTCTGCGCTATCTGAAAGGAACCTCACACCTTGGTCTTATTATTCGACATGACTCGGGTTCCTTACTACCGCATTTATAGATGCCACCTAGCAGCCGAGCCCCACTCACTCTATCCATGCCTATTCTGACTCCGATTGGGCAGGATGCCCAGTCGATCGTCACTCCACCAGGGGGGGTAGTTTCGCCCTATACTTGTGTTCAAATCTTGTATCATGGGTTTCTCGCAAACAACGCACAGTCTTCAGATACTCAACTGAATCAGAATACAAGGCAATTGCAGACACTGTTGCTGAACTTATTTGGCTAAAAGCATTCCTACTTGAACTCGGTGTCACAACAACACCCCCACCCTATAGTGTGCCAATCCAGGAGCCACCTATCTGTAGGCTAATCCGGAGTTTCATGCTCGCACAAAGCATGTTGATGTTGACTATCATTTCGATCATAAACAAGTGGCTCAGGGGTCAACTGGATGTCAACTTCATTTCCATTGACGACCAAATTGTAGATGTCTTTACAAAGCCCCTATCATCTCAAAGATATCTATTCCTAAGGTCCAAGTTGCAAGTCGTTCCCCGCCCTCAACTTGCGGGGGAATGTTAGAATATATTTAGTAGTAGTTGTGATTGATTGTTAGTAGTAATTGTGATTGATTATGATAGAATATTTCCTTTTATGTTTCAACTCTATATATAGAGCCTTATTGTATCTTTCATAATCAAAAATAACATTATAAGGTTTAACTTACAGTGTTATATGAAATAAAGAATAGAACTATGTTTGTCAACTGTAAAACAGATTATCAACTCGATCACAAAGATCACAAATGTGTCTATTAAAGAACATAGACATTAAAAGCCAAAAAAGGCCTTTAGCAAAAAAAATGAAGTAATTAAGATAAATACAAGGTGCTATCAACAATGGCTTCCAATATCTTACCTTCCAATTCAGACTAATCGATCCACATGGAGCTTTGAAGCCTTAGAAGCCAAGTTTTCTCATTCTTCTTCTCCATGATTTGTTCTCTCTAGATTTGTGATATTCAAGCTTCTCAGCTCTTTCTTTCAACCGCGATCACAAAATTTTGGAAGACACTAGTTACACTGGCTTCAATTAAAAAAAAATGAGTCATCAAATAACATAGAATAAAAATGTATTAAACCAATTTTAAGTAGAACACTACAAGAACCACATAAACACATATAGTCGTTGCTTTAATTGCAAAAACCATCCCTTATCTTCTCTCCTGCTATATGTTGCTAGCACTATGTACAAGTGTTTATAACTAAATTTGATTATCCACTAAACACGCCCCTATAAGCACTATTGTGTTGAGCCATCATGCAGGATCATAGAGGTCTCTGTGTTGCACCAACTAAATTGGAAGGCCAGTAATTACAGTGAAATAAGCTTCTGCCCCAACATCTTGCTGGTGGAAGCTCTTATGTTGCTTAATTATATTGCTTCTTTGTTTGACCGGTCAAAAAATTGCAATGAAATAATGTTGCGAATACGGTTGGACCAGCAGCAATCCAAGAGCCTAGCCCACAATAAACAAATCCAGCCCAAGGCAGAAGAGGTGAAAGAAAGAAAGCATTACCTGCAAAGTTGAAGGACTACAAGTTAACATAAAGAAATAGTGCAGGGCATTTAATTAATTAATTATATCTTTATATGGTCATGCGGTTGTAATGAGGGGGGATATGAAATTTGTTATGAAAGTTTGTTAGATCCTTCTTCCCTCATCCAATCTACTATAATTTTGTCATCTTCCCTTCTATTGAAACTTTCAATTTCCCTTCTATCCATTCTTGTGTTTTCCCTATTGGATTTATCACACTTCATTGGTGCTTTCATTGACCATTAGCTCACGGCTGATGGTACACGATTCAAGGTGTTGGATGAGCATATCAAATCCTTACAGGAGTGTCAGCGCGATCTCTCGTCTCAATTGGCAACGGCGACTCAGCAATCCGATGTTGCCCTTCTCGCCACTTCTCTGGAAGATACGAAACAGGCGGTAAACAAATTGTGTGTCCAGGTGGGTTTATTCGCTAAACAGAAATCTACGGAGGAAGATTTTTCCGGTAAGTATAAATCCACGGGTGGCTCTTCTGGGTCTCCTGGTTCTTTCGATTCCTCAATTTTTGGCCGTCACAAACCTGCCCCGATTAATTTACCTCATTTCTTTGGTTCTCACCCGAAACGATGGGTTGCACAGGCCAATCGTTATTTTGATTTCTACCGAATTCCACCGGAGGAACGTTTATTGATTTCGTCATTTTATTTCGATGATGCGGCAGCCGATTGGTATGATTGGGTTGATAAACATTCTCCGATTTCCACATGGACGGCATTTACCGCGGCGATTGTGCTTCGGTTTCGCCTGAAAAATTTGGAACAACCTGAAGGGTTGTTGGCTAAATTACAACAAACATCTACCGTGGAGGATTATCGACAACGTTTTGAAGAAATCTCTAATCGCACCACCATTTCCCTTCCACAGGCGTTTCTGATCTCTTGTTTTATTTCTGGGCTTCGTTTGGATATCAAACAATCTGTCTTAATTCATAACCCATGTACTTTGGAGGATGCCATGGAAAAAGCCCAACTACATGAGAATCGTCTTAATATGGAACGTGGTTTGGGCCATTTATCATTGGGCTCTGGTAAGGCCATTTTACCAACTCCAAAAATGCCACCCACTGTTACAACACCAATTTCCTCAAATTCTCCACCTACCCCTAAAATTCCTAACACGATGGGTTTCCGGCGACTGTCCCCAACTGAAATGGCTCAAAAAAGGGCATTAGGTCTCTGCTTCAGATGCGATGAAAAATACACCTCTGATCATAAATGTCGTTCGGCTCCACAACTGTTATTTTTTGATGATGATCCAGGACCGGAACACACACCAGCGACTGGTGGTATTGATCCTTCCGACTCTGTTTTGGCTGAGTCCCTGCAACTCGATGAGGTAAAATCTCACTCTTCAATTTCGTATAATGCATTAACAGGAGGTGTTCTGCTTCTACTCTGCGTTTTAAGGGTACAGTAAAAGGTCAGGCTGTTCAGGTATTATTGGATGGCGGCAGTACTCACTGCTTTGTCCAGACCAGAATTGCTAAGTTTCTAAACTTAACGGTTGAGGCTATTTCTCCTTTTTCAGTTTTAGTAGGTAGTGGGGAACGTTTACCGTGTTCCGGCATAGCTAAACAGGTGGAATTGGTGATTCATGGGTTTTCGATGACAGTTGATTTTTTTGTTTTGCCTTTCCAAGGTTGGATATGGTTTTGGAGTCTCTTGGTTATCGACTTTGGGCTCGGTTCTAACGGACTATGCTGCAACAAACTTTGAGTTCAATTTACGGGGTACCCGAGTGATTTGGCAGGGCTAACCCACCCTAACAGCTGCACCCATTCAATTTCATGGCTTAAAAAGATTGGCTTTGAGTGCTGCCATTGCTCATTATTTTCATCTCACCCTCTTACCACCTCAGAGTCTCGACCAACCGACACCACCGCCGGACATTCAGGCGTTATTAACAGAGTTTGCCCAAGTTTTTCAACCACCCATGGGTCTACCACCGACCCGACCTCAGGACCATGACATCACCTTACTTCCAGACTCTGCACCGATGGCAGTTCGTCCTTATCGGTACCCAATTTTCAAAAACAAGAGATCGAACAACAGATCCAAGACATGTTGACCCATGGTATTATCCGTCCTAGTTGTAGCCCATTTTCATCACCGGTTTTGTTGGTTCGCAAGAAGGATGGAACATGGCATTTGTGTGTGGATTATCGGGCTTTAAACGCCATCACTATTCTGGACCGGTTTCCTATTCTTACTATCAATGAGCTATTTGATGAATTGCATGGAGCCGTATACTTCTCAAAACTGGATTTAGTCTCTGGCTACCATCAAATCCGTCTTCTAGAGGGTACTATCACTAAAACAGCTTTTCGCACTCATGATGGGCATTACGAGTTTTTGGTGATGCCCTTTGGGCTTACTAATGCTCCTTCGACCTTCCAACGGTTGATGAATGATATCTTTCGTCCGTTTCTCCGAAAATTCGTCCTCGTATTCTTTGACGACATTTAATCTACAGTACCACCTGGACCGAGTATTTGTCACATCTTCGATTGGTCTTTCAGTCTCTTCTCGATAAAAAATTGGTGGCTAAAAAGTGTCTTTTTGGACAGACCATAGTGGGGTATTTGGGCCATGTGATTTCAGCCCAGGGGGTAGGCGTGGATCCGGACAAGATTGCATGTATCCGGGATTGGCCAACCCTACGACCGTTAAGGATGTCCGAAGCTTCCTTGGGTTATCCGGGTACTATCATCATTTTATACATCATTATGCATCAGTGGCGGGTCCATTGTCAGACCTGTTGAAGAAGGACAAGTTTGTGTGGACTTCTCGGCAGGAAGAAGCATTCCTCAAACTCAAACAACTTCTTAGTTCGACCTCGATTCTTCGGTTGCCAAATTTCTCTAAACCCTTCACTGTTGAAACGGATGCATTGGGTACCGGTATCGGTGCCATTTTGTCCCAGGAGAAACAACCTATTGCTTATTACAACATTAAATTAAGCCCCCGTATGCAACAAGCGTCGGCGTACCAACGGGAAATGTTCGCTATTACTCTGGCAGTCGCCAAATGGCGTCAATACCTTCTGGGCAGAAAATTTCAGATCATCACGGACCAACAATCTTTAAAGAATCTACAAGATCAGATTATTCAAACTCCAGCTCAACAGAAATGGTTGGGGAAATTGTTGGTTATGATTTCGATATTTTATATCGACCGGGGAAATTTAACACAGCTGCTGATGCCTTGTCTCGTGTCTTTTCATCCCACATGATGGCTTTCTCTAGCCAAGATGCTTCTTTCATTCAAATCCTTCAGCAAAAACTCCAACAGGACCAGGCCCTCCAACAATTGTATTTGGCTGTGAGTCTGTGACACATGCTCCACTACAGTATTCGGCCTACCAGATTCATAATGGGCTCTTACTATTTCGGGGTCGACTAGTAATTCCAGACGACTCGGAATTAAAGCAACAACTTTTGTTGGAATTTCATGCCTCTACCACCGGGGGTCACTCTGGTGTCACTCGCACCTTTCACCGCATATCTTCTTCCTTCTACTGGAAGAATATGAGAAAAGATGTTAAGCTATTTGTTGCCCACTGCAAGTTAAGTCTTCTTCATTGCTGCCCGCGGGTTTGTTACAACCCTTACCAATTCCATCCCTAATTTTTTATCACATAGCGATGGACTTCATCACCGGGTTACCTCTTTCACATGGTTATTCTGTCATTTTGGTGATTGTTGACAGATTATCGAAATATGCTCATTTTTGGGTCCTCCTTCTTCCTTTACGAGCTTCTCTGTTGCTGCTGTCTTCTCACAGGAATTCGTTCGCCTTCACGGGGTGCCACTTGACATTGTCACTGATCGTGATCCTCAGTTCATGGCTGAATTTTGGAAGGAGTTGCATCGATTACAAGGTACCACTTTATCTCTCAGCACCGTGTATCACCCACAATCGGATGGTCAAACCGAAGTCCTTAACAAATGTGTGGAAATGTACTTACGGTGCTATGTGATGGACCGACCCAAAGCGTGGTTCAAGTACCTACCGTGGGCTGAATATTGGTATAACACCTCCTTCCAAACCGCTGCTCAAATGACGCCGTTTGAGGTTGTCTATGGTCGGAAACCTCCTAATCTGACCCGTTATATACGGGCCACCACTTCCAATTTATTGGTCGAATCTTAATTACTGGTTCGCGATGAGGTTTTAACCATCCTCAAAAGCAACCTGCTTCGGGCTCAAGCTCGTATGAAATCCTATGCTGATTCAAATCGCCGTGATGCTCATTTTGAGGTCGGTGATTGGGTCTTCGTTAAATTACAACCGTTTCGGCAACATTCGGTCCGCCTCCAGCGTCATTACAAGCCCAGCCGCCGTTTCTTTGGCCCTTATCAGATTCTGGAACGTATTGGCCCGGTTGCTTATAAGCTTCAATTGCCACCCGAAGCAAAGATTCATAATGTTTTCCACGTTTCTATGCTACGCAGGTGCACAGGCAACCCAACTCAACAAATCACTCCCCTTTATTTGGTGGACTCTTCTTCCACCATCGACCTACAACCAACTTCTGTCTTAGATCAACAAACTCTTTTTCGTGGCACCACTCCTGTTCAACAGTACTTGATACAGTGGAAAGATTTACCGCCAATCGACGCCACTTGGGAAGACGAAACCACTTTAAAGCAAACTTTTCTAGCTTTTCACCTTGAGGACAAGGTGACTTTCAAAGGGGGAGGTAATGTTGCGAATATGGTTGGACCAGCAGCAATCCAAAAGCCCAGCCCACAATCAACAAATCCAGCCCAAGGCAGAAGAGGTGAAAGAAAGAAAGCATTACCTGCAAAGTTGAAGGACTACAAGTTAACATAAAGAAATAGTGCAGGGCCTTTAATTAATTAATTATATCTTTATATGGTCATGCGGTTGTAATGAGGGGGATATGAAATTTGTTATGAAAGTTTGTTAGATCCTTCTTCCCTCATCCAATCTACTGTAATTTTCTCATCTTCCCTTCTATTGAAACTTTTAATTTCCCTTCTATCCATTCTTGTGTTTTCCCTATTGGATTTATCACACTTCAAATAAGCTTCAAGATGCTCGCAAAAGATACTGATAAGTTGTCTTCATTATTGTGATATTGTGATTGCCATGAGGGAATGAATCACTTGTCTAATCAAATGCAAACAATATAGACACAAATTCGTGGTTGGTATAATCATCTCATCGAGGTACCAATCTCTAATCGTAATCAAAATTAGGAAAAATGAAGAAAAAAAAATTAACAATCCACGTACTAGCTTTACTGTCGCTAACAAAAAAATTACAATGAAATAACCGTTGATTGAACCACCGATGGTTTTCAGATATGTTAATGGTGAGATTTCACCGATTGCATAATGAGCCAACGGCCTGGATAGCATATGTTATTTCTTCAAAGACAATAAATCCTTAACGAGTTAAGAGAGCCTAATTGTTTGTATGATTTGGTTATCAGTATGTTCGGTTTAGTAAGTTCGATTTGGGTGTTTTAGTTTTTGTAGGCATGATGGTAAGCAAAGTCGAACTGAATTAGGAATATGCCTAACCGAGTTCAAACAAATTCAATTCGGTTCGGTTTGATAAAAAAAAATGAAAAAACCGATTTCAATTGAATTCAACATTTGTTTCTTTGTCTAAGATATTAGCGAATTTAATTTACTTGTATTATAGTCACCCTCTATAAAATATTCTTGAAGATACATGTTAGATAATTAAAATCTAGAAATATTAATAATATAATATTTTTTAAATATAACCAGGTGACTATGATTTTTTGAGAGTTTTGATTTTAAACGGAGTTTTAATACTTGGAATTGGACTAGTATATAAAAAATTAATTATTAGACTCAAATAAAACAATTTTGAAAAGTTGAGGGCGAGTTAGGCTGAACTTACTATTACAATAGTTAATATAAGTTATAACATATTAATTTCGGTTAAACCGGTTAAGTGAATAAACCAAACAAACCGGATTCACAAGTTATATACAACTGAAAACCGAATTCACAGTTTGTTGCAATAAGGTTCACACCTCACCATTTTAAACAAGATAGAACGAGAGTGACTCTAACAACATTTGTTATGGGTTTGTCTACTGAGGTCTCGTGTGGCACACTCGATTCCTCAAGAGCCAACCCATTCAGTCGAAATGAGTCACGGTTTCCTCATGCTATAAACTCTTGTATCATCTATAACATCTTGCCCCTTATACAAATCAATATTATCTGTTTTGTTTACTAAAGCTCACAGAATTGTTTTTGGTTGCCCCAAACATGTTACTATTATTTAAGACTGAGTATTCTTTGTGACCAAACATAATGATCTAAGAGCTGTCATTTTAATATTAAGTAAGTTATATTTTTCAAAAAAATAAACAATTAAACCAATTATGACGTCATCCATTTTTTAAACTAGTATGACCGGTTTAAACAATGGAACGGTGAGGTAGCTGGTTATAATGTTCGATGACCGTTTGGGTTATGAAAACATTGGTTAGAACTTAGAGCACCTCCAATAAGGATGATTTTCATAATGTAAGTTGATAAATTAAAGGAGAGAGAATGTTAAAGTGAAGGAGAGAGGAGAGAGGGAAGTTCTTGTGATGGATGACAAAAAACAAGAGATGTGAGGGGAGAGGGGAGAGAATATGTCAGATTTATTTAAAAAGATGGAGAATGTGTGAGTGTGATAAGCGGGGTAAGTTTAGGGAGAGGGTGATGATGTGGTGTTTTTTTTCATTTCACCCTATTGGTGATACTCTTAAAAGTGTTAGGTATTGTCTTACAAACCATCATCTAGTCGCTTGACAACTTCAAAAGTTAAAAAGCATTGACCACAATCAACAAAGACTAGCATATTGCTTCTTCTCGACTGTCATAACCGAGTGACCGATCTTTTGACAAGTAAATGAATCAAACTAATTGAAACCAGTTGGGTCCCAAAACACCAGTTCAAATATAAACAGAAAATTAACAACAAAATATCTAAACATAGTTGAAAAAGGGACAACAAGATACAAAACCATAGAAATTGTTTCAAAACAATCCTGCCAGTTAAACCTCCTTGAGTACAAAACAAGACATCAAAGCATCATAAATAACACATTATACACAAAATATGCAAGCATATAGTGCTAATATACATATCAGCAGAGAACAAACTCATCATTGCTTCTTTGCCATCAGAATAGCCAGCTTTAGTTGACCGAGCCGACAAAGCCTAGCCGGATTCTTAAATACAGTGATTCGAGTTGTTTGATCTCCCAACAAAACAACACGAGCTATGCTAAAAGATTCACCTTTCTCAAATGCAAACTGCCATTCTGCGACTGATATCTCAAACCAATCCTTTGTTTCAGAATCGGTTGTTTTAACTTCAATGTATTCCTTTCGGTTTATATCATAACAAACTTCAATATCATATGGTAGCCCGGTTTCCCTAGCTTCATTTACCCATTTCACAACCTTGATACCCATGCTTTTATAGTAGTTAAAAGCCAGTGCTTCACCCTGTCTCGCTGTATTATACCCTTGTTCCACGTTGAATGAGCCATGTGAAAGCTGGTCCTTCTGGTTAAAACACAAAGAACCAGCTTGGTTAACCAAACCATATTCAACATTGTCACTAATTCGCTTAGAGGCATCTAGCATCTTCAAATCACTCGCATAAAAGGAATTGAAATTCGGGGCGGTTTGCCAACTGGCCAGGGGCCAGTTTATGTTACTTTGCGATGATGAACTAAGCCCAAAGGTTCTATTAGTGACACTTGTCGATGCTGATGACACCATATTGAATGACATAGCTCCCATAGGTTGAATTGACCATACTGGTTCTTTATGGGATAGTTTTGGCACCTTTTGGCTATTTAAGAGGAAAGCTTCTAATTGTTCCTCTGTGGAACCTGATTCAGCCATAGTTATAATCATGTGAAGAAAATTTGCCAAGTCGAGTTTAGGATCACCATTCATCAGAAAACGAGAAAGCTCCATGAATATCAAATGAAAATCTGCGTCATACGTTGAATACAAAATCTCATCCTGTAAGCATCAATACATAAATAGTTAAGTTCAAGCTCGATATATTTTTAGCGGAAAGTCACTAAATAATGACCAAGTTTCACCGTAATTCCACCTAGGCCACTCAAACTTTCTATAAGTGGTTTAGCCACTCTAATTTTAAATCTGTTCTAACTATCCATTCTGAATATAGATGGTTGACATTTAACATACATATGTTAAAAGTATGATACCTGAAGAAGGCAGATAATATCATGTCTCTTCTTTGACCTCAAATTTGACCTCTTTATAACATTATGATAATACAACATTTCAACAACAACAATCCGCAGTCGATAAATTTTTTCAAATCCGGACAGCTTGAGTTGATGATATCTTTCAGGATACACGTTAGAGATGTAACGTTGAGCATAAGGAAGAACCCAGTTCACTCATGCAGTTTCATAGCTATTGTCTACCGGCCCATAATATATTGCTTGACGAGTAACGACCTACAATAGATCATTAGTCGTTTACACATGATAACATCTACACTAATAAAGAGGCACACAAAGCAAGTATGGTAAGTGGCCCTGGAGTTTTTTGGTTAACAAAAACTTAAAAAACAAAATTTAGATTCGGAAAAAAGGTCAGGCCAAAGAGGGTTGAATGATGGGACCAAAATGTCAAACGGGTAGTTGACTTAAAACACTTTTTCAAAAAAAATTTTAGACGTTGAGTGTGTCTAGTTTAATTACAATAATTATGTTTCTTCTTGGGCTAATATAACCCATTTGACTGAGAGTGGACACAAGAAAGAGTGACAACCTTTGAAAGAGCAGGAATTCCAAGATTTTCCATAAGAAAAGAAACCTTCACTTTAAGCATCTCTTTTTCTTCATCAGTAAGTTCACATAAAAAGAAAAAGTTAATATTATTCAACTTCTCAAATTCAGCAGCAAGCTTTTCGTTATCACACCAACAAACGAGCCCAAATGATGAATGTAACGAAACCCATTTATCTTGCGCGGTCGGAAGCACCTGCATTTCCTTTTCTACAAGATTTTTTTTAACTTTTCAACATCCTCAAAAGTCAAATCCCCAGATTTAAGTCCATCACTCCACATTACAAAAAGATCAAAACCCTGTAAAAATCAAAATTGATTTCAAGATAATGCCATAATGAAAACTTTTGTAATAATATTTGGCACACTAATTATTTAAGATTAACTAAAGAAACTGTCCTTGTAGTTTGGTAGAATTTACGGATTTCATCCCTAAACTTTGATTTCTACACTGGTGTCCCTATTTTAAGAACTTTGTCAAAATCAATCTCTCATCCAAGTAAAATAATAAATTAGAGCAATTCTCTTTATTTATTTGAATGAATGACTGAAATTGAGAGCAATTTTCAAATTAGAGTAGTCCAAAGCAAAAACAAAATTAGTAAAGTTATTATTGGAATGAATTAGATTTGGGTTTCTAGTATAGAGCCTATGGGCCTATAAGGTTTTTTTTATGATCTTTATATATTGCAAGACAACCTATTCAATACTAATCAGTTTAATATTTCATCAAACCTAATACATTCCAATAGCCCGTGGGTTCCATACTAGAAACCCAAATCTAATACATGCCAATATTAATAATTTCTAAGAACCATTGGAACATTCCTATTTTTTACCCCATTATTTATTAAAACTTTCTGATAATGACAACCATAGATGCTTTAATGCTTTAAACGGTGGTACTTTATGGTTAAAAGTTTTGGCTGGTTGATAGTTGATGGTTAAAGTACAAACACTTAAGCATTGAAAAGACTCTTATGGTGTCCTAATGAGAACCTTTTATAAAACTTTTCTAAGAGATTGATCGAAGTTTTTAAGATCAACTCAACCCACTGAACGCATTTTACCCCGATACCTAACCTGCACATTTTGCAAATTCTATGTCAAACACATTAACCTGAACAGATCTTACCTTTTTGGCGGCCTCCAATGGAGTATTTACAGTTGATAAATGGCGTAAAAACACCAGGTAATCCAAGAGTGGTGGGTTCTCCTTTACTCCACTTCCATTAACAAAAAAATCATGAAAACTTGGATATAAGTTCCTTAACATTTTCCTCTGTTCACATTCTGTATTTATCATATTATCATGCCAATACACTTCCTGTGGGGATAAAAGTACACCAGAAACAACTTCATTAGAAGAGGCCGAAGATGATGGAACAAATATAAACGGTCCACTGATTAAGTTTGCCATGCTTTTCTGATCTGAAGAAACCAATTCTTTCCATATGAACGAGTAGAAACCGGACATTTGTGATATGCTGGTGTGAAAACCAATAAGATGTCAGAAAAGATTTATGGCAGAGGACTAAAAGTACCTTATGATTTAGCAGAGATGGCAAGATGAGCGAGTAGGGTAACAGTTTGAGTCGATATGGTTTAGTACCGGCCAGTTTAGGCCGGGTTGGGTTGACCAACATTGTTTTGTCAATTTCTTGTATTTTTGAAATATTTAACATGTTAACAATGATTAAAAAACAATAGTATTCAAAATTCTAAACGGAATCTTTTGAATGCCTTGAAAATAAACTTTGAGCAACTTTTCACTTGCTCAAGCCATTCAACCTGGTACAAAATAATAAATACATCCAAAGCAATCAACTTATAAATTATGGATCAAAAGTCCAACAAAACTTTCAAAGAAAAAATACAAAGATATGATTAGCAAACAAAATTTTAAAAAGAACTAATACGTTTATCATGAATTAAAAAGCCAAAATTTTCCAGAAAAAATCTAAATACTTTAATAAAACGATTTAAGAAGTATGCATCAAAAACAGACTTGAAGCGAGTTTAAAGGTTTGAACTAGCTCAACACATTCGATATGTTCCCTTTTTAGCTAAATTTTGATTTCACCCGCTAGAGATAAAACACTACCCAAACTCAAAAATAAATTGATCAAAATCACCACCTGTATAATATAGGAAATACAGAAATCTGATATACAAATACCTAGCTTTGAACGATGTAGCAGATCCTTTCAAGATTTCAAGAACAGATAAAGCATCGTGAAAGTTAACAGTAATCTTGAAACCCATGCTAGTCACCATTTTCGCATTTTGAAACTGCTGCACATACATAAAAAGCCACAATGTATAAACATTGAACTTTCAAAAAAAAAAAAAAAAATTAAAGTGCAAAGGGATACACAAACTGACCTTTGGGACGGCATAAGGAGCATTATCACCAAAAATCAAGCACACCGCCTCACAAAAATAAAACAAATCTTTAGGATAATAAAGCCCGCCATCCAATCTAGAAACCACTCATTTAACATCATTAAAAGCACTTACTAGTGAAGACTTAAAAGCCTTAACTTCCCCACCTACATTGCAAACAACTTCAACTTTATCACTAAAACAATCATCCCATACTTCATCAAAGACCTCCAATAAATACTTGCATTTTCACGATCACCACTTAATGACACTTTGCTAATAAATCAACCAACTCTTGGGACTCCCAATCAATAATAGTTGATCCAGGAGGAATAATCACTTTCTCCCACATCATATTTGTGAGACAAAACTGAGATGAAATAGGAATGGTTTTCTCAACTCGAATGGTTTGCACAAAATCAGTGACTCCAACTTCCTTCAGAAATTTCCTCCAGTTTTGCATAGAACTATACTTCAAATAAGTCTTATCAACCTCATGCCAGTTTATATTAATGCCACCGATCAGCCTACTAAATTGATATGATTCCCAAAATCTTTACTGAAATGGATTGCAACCTCAGAAGGTATAACAAAGCCATGATTTGTCAAGATAAAAGCTTTACTGTAAACCTCTGAGGTTATGTGCTCCCTTTCTGTAAGACAATCTGAGCAAGTGCATTGTAGGTGAGCCATTATAAATGACAAATACTCTGTCATGAGATCCTTACTGACTATATTCCTTTTGTCACAAATAACTGGCAGGACATGTGCTTTTACCAATTGATGTGCAGATAATCGTTGGACACCAACTTTTGAAAGCATTTGAGTTAAATTCTCAGTGACTGAACCATCAAAAAGTGCAGGATTAACAACTCGAAGATTGGCAAACAATCTTGTAGAAGCTTTTAGGCTATTCCATGAACAATCTAAATTCATCCAAATCACACCCTCACTGATTGAACCGTAACTACCGTCTAGAAGAGGAATGAAGGGTGTTTTTGTCAGGGTATTCATAACATCAGAGCCAACTTTAAAATCAACAGAATTCTGAAGGGACAATAAATATAACTCATTAAGCCAAGATGATAGCCAATTAAAGCCCATTGATGTTAAACCTTCTTTTGTATTGCATACAGAAGACAACATCCTAACTAAAATTTTAGGCCCTTAATTCTCAATGCCTAAAGCCCATGCCAGTGTATCAGATAAAACTATTTCCCTATTCAAGTACCCAAGACCAAGATGCTTGTCAATCAAGCTATCAGGAAAAAGGGTTCGAGCCTGCTCATTCCAGTTTCTTAAAACCCGACATGGTGGGACCCATTTGTCATTTTCCCTTTCTAGAAGCAAACAGTTAGACGTGCATAGCTTTGATATGATCATTCTGGGAAGTTGAGTAAAAAATCCATGCACTTCGCCTACAAGAGGAACATAGCTCAAAAAGATGGAAACGGCCTTTCCAAGACAGTTGTTAAAACCAGGAAGGCTACAGAATGACATCTCAGCATTAACGAACAAATTTGGAAACTCGGATAACAACCATTGGTTCCATGGACTATCACCATCAACTTCTTCTCTTGAAGAAGGAAGAATAAAATCACCTTGGATTATAAATTTTAAACCATATGTTCTAAGAGGAAGAAATGCAAAAACATATTGTTGATCTAACTTTGGAGTGTAACTACCATCTTCTAAAACTTCAAGAGCCAAAGCAATAGAAATTTCAGTAGATTTCACATCATTTCGAATACCATTAGCCTGCAATTTTCGAGACTCAACAAACCAAGTCAACGTTTCATTCCCAGTTGAAACATTGGTCAAACCATTGCCTATTATTTCTTTCCTCATGGTGATGAATGAATCGGTAAAGCATATTTTTGAATTTGATACACTGAAGACGATGAAGAAAAAGTAATAAAGATGGATGAAGATCTGAAAACATAGACATGATGTTGTCTACAGTGGAAGTTTCTGTTAGCTTGGGCTTTGATGTTGACTTCAAGGGAAGCACAAGGCATGTATTGTAATGGTGCTTATTCATTTTATCTGTGATATTTATTGAGACCAAGTCAGTGAAAAAATCGATGTCACAAGGCGGAACAATTGTTGGCAAAATAAAACCGATTTGACCCTCGGTTAAGTCAAACTTGATGTGAAATCCATTAGAATGAATTTCTGGAGCATCAGTAACCTGCATAATGATAAAAGTGGTGTTTTTTTCAGAGAATCATAGAGATGCATGGAGTCACAGAAAAGAAATATTAAGAAAAGATGATTACGGGCTCATATAAAAGCTTTACTTTATCAAATATAAAGTTGAATAGAGATTTCCCCAACTTTTTCTCACTGTTGATTTCTTTTTAATTGCAAAACATGAACAAGCACATGATTTCAGGTTATAAACTTGTCAAACTTTGTAGGGCTGATTGCATAAAAGGTAATCTATTTCTGGTTTAATTAGTTTGAGTAACAACTTACTTTAAGTCAGAAGAAAAAACATTAAACTTTCAGATACTCTGATAGCCAGCTTTTCAGGTGCTACATCAGCACTCACATATGCGATGTCAGAAAATGGTTCAACATGGCCAAATGTTACCGACATATCAGGGTATCAGTTTGCATATAATCCATCATCATTAGAGCAGTTATCGAGTCTGGTTACCTTAGATCAAAATTTTAAAGTTGGCCTTAATTTATATTTTATGAAACAAAAATGGTTTTCTCAGGCTAAAAAAAAGTGCTGGTTATCTAAAATAAAATTTGGACTGAGAGTTTGACTGTGCTTCCGTCTTAAAAAAATAGCAATTTACAGGATTACCCGAAAAAATGATTTGAATCCAATGCCTTTCTTGCCAATGTACCCGGCACTAGATTCTTTCTTTGTAGAATTCCCAACATCACAAATCGCTCTAATGTTCTCTGCAGAAAAACCATGTTCATTATTCAAAACAACAATACTTTTCTCTTGAAGAATGAATGCCAGAGTGGGCTCCACGTTTGTTGGATAAGCATTATCATCAGCATTCTGAACCTACACAGTAGAAAATACATAAACATGTCATAATTGATAGTAAAAAGAGGACCATATGAAGGAATAAAACTAGAAACTTACAAGCTCGAGAATAAAATGCGAGTCTTGAGAATATAACTCTTGTGAAAGACAATAAAGAGCTCTTCCTAAACGAGCATGTTGCCTCTTTAATATGCTATTTTCTTTGATTGAACTATTAGGGTCCAAACCGAACTCTTGAACTCTAATAGACTCAATAATATTGGCTGCATTTTTCTCTCTCAGAGTCTAAAACTGACCAAGGCCCTTCTATTTGGGCAGGATTTGCTGGGTATGTTTGTTTGTTGTCTAAAACTGGCTGAATGCAACCATCATCAAAACTATGCACTCTATCAGTCATCAGACGAAGTTGATCAAGTTCAGGAGACCGTTTAACTTCAATTTCTGAAAATGATCTTTTATTTTCAACTGATTCTTTGGATTCAGAAATACACGAGCACTGATTGTCAAACCATTCAACTATGCCAAGTGATAATCCAAGTTCATGAATAATAATATGATCCTTTTTACTTTTGCATTCACTCAATATCACCACATAAGCATCTTTAATAATTGAACGAAATGCAGAAACTAATATTTCTCCTGCAAAACTTCTGAATTCTTGGGGTAAGTACTTGAGACAATCAAGAACAAATCTTGAAGCGGTCTTTAAAGAAGTCTTCAACATGATTTTAAAACCATTTTTTGCATGATATTTTAAAAGGGATAATGGTACATTCCGTTCACCACCATATAAAGAAATCAAAGAAACGAGTTTTAATGCTGTTTCAAAAGAAGACCCGTGAAGAAAAGCTTCTAGAAAAGAATCAGCAGTTGCTAAATGATCAATCCGTAAAACTTTTCCATCTTTTGTTACTAAACATAGTAACTCCTTGGTAGTTACAGAACTTAATAACCACCCTACAAGAGGGCCTAAAGAAGGAGCAAATTTATAGTCCCAACGTGACCATGAGACTAAATCTACCAACATTGGAGCTCTAAGTAACAGCTCAACTGCATCATTCGTGCAAACATGAGTATCCAAGAAACACTTTTCTGCCCTAAAATCAGTTAAAGCAGAAGAAAATAAAACTACATTTGAGTTCACATTATCATTCTTGCTCCCATTAGTCAAAAGATCTGCTGTAAAATCATCTTCTTGTAATGTAAGACCAGCAGAAGGAAATTGCAATCTTAACAACTGAGAAACCATCAACTTGCTTAAGGTTTCACTTTCCCCTAAACTATTAGTAGCTTGTGATAATAATTCAAGCAGATAATGTTGACTCATGCAAACTTTAAGCAAAGGCTCCTCAGGTTTTTCAGTAATCATGAAGCACTTTCGCCAAGTGGTAGGTAGTAGAGAAATATGTTCTGCTAAAAATGTGAAAATATCTCCAAAACCAAGGGTTTCAAAGTCATTAACAGAAAAATATTGAGATAAAGAACATTCTAACTTGCAAATCTCCCTTAGAAAGATCAGTTGTTTTTTCGGATAAGAAACTGTATTGTCTAGAACACAATCAGGGAAGACATAATATGCCTTGACATATTTCAGAACATCTTCAAGAGAAATGCCTGTGAAGCGAACAAAACAAAAGAAAAATTTTAAAAACTATAATTAAAATAATAAGAAATGTTCATGGTGATTGATTGT
The DNA here is from genome assembly GCA_025506505.1 of Flaveria sonorensis. Taxonomy (NCBI): domain Eukaryota; kingdom Viridiplantae; phylum Streptophyta; class Magnoliopsida; order Asterales; family Asteraceae; genus Flaveria; species Flaveria sonorensis. The sequence continues at coordinate 47,542,748 of CM046431.1, read as the reverse complement.
TTATGATTAAAACAGACCACTATTAAAAAAAATATTATGAAAATCGGCTGTTAACCATAGCCCTATGGGGATATTGTTAGCAAACCCAAAACAACACCTCATAATCCTATCAGTTGTACCAAAGACTCAAAACTGATCATTCCGACTTGAAGTCAGAATAATCAGTTAATATTCAAATCCGAACACCCTTTAAAACAGAGAGCGGAAAATAAAGAGATAGAACACATAACGAATAATAATATTGAGAATGTAAATTACCAACACCCTCCACAACATGCTTATTGGCAAGTAAGGTTTTCTTTTCAGCTGGCTCTACCTCTGTCTTAACATCAGCAGCACATGTATTTACTACTACCTCTGTACTGTTTCCTTGAAAATAAGAACTCATGCGGTCCCACAAACCGAACTTTATAGATGCAATCTGTAACAAAAGAATACACTTGTATTCACAAAAGGCAAAGAAAGGTTGTGCTTATACAACAAAAATTTAAGTAAAACACTGAAATGATGTCGAATAATGTACAAAAATGATTTAGTTAACTTACAGCAACATTTAGCAATCCAACATATGGATATGAAGAAGTGACTTTATTAAGATCTTTAGTTTTCGTCTTTGGCTTCATGTGGCTATGATAAAAATCAAGCATCTTGCTATATACCTACAAGAAAAAAGATACTGCTTAGAACACAAAACTAGTGTAACATACAACATAACATATGCAGAAATTCGGAACTTAATGTATTTTCACATTTACAAGCTAAACTTGTGTAATTTCATATTAACAACATGTTAATGTAAGGAATTCACATTTACAAGATGTCATTTCTAAATCTCACTGCAAGATGTATTTTCACAGAAGTTTTCTTCTTTAACTTAAAAGCTAAACTTGATGAATTTTCACATTTACAAGAAGTCAATGCATAGAATTCACTACAACGGAAGGAAAATGATACTTGAAAGCAAAAAAAGAACTCATCCTACATCAGTAATTGCCACATATGGGATAGTTAAACGCTTAAAGTAGATGATATGGTGCTGGTCTGTAAACAAAATTAGGTGATCTACTTGACAAAAAAAAATATGACAAGACTGTTCATAGGTGTGGCATTCTGTACTTAAGCTCATAGAAAGAGAAAAATGAGATGGATATATTTTTTAAAAATTATTAACACTGTATTTAACTTAATACAATGTGATATAGTAAAAAGCTTCGACATACGTCAACTACATTCTCTTCTTTTTCACACAAGTCTTTCCATATCTTAATGAACCTCCATGTATGCCCATCGATTGCATTATCATCCATATATCCTGTTTCCACATCCACACTTTGAAACTCCGGTTTAAATTCGATCTCAGTCATCCATGATTTGGGTGTTCTATGAATTACATATTTTGTGCAAACTTTAATCTCAAATAATTTAATTTTAACTTCTTGTTTCTCTGCAAGTGGAACAACACAATCACTGTGTCAAGAAGACATTTCTGCAGCTGCTGAAGTGTCAGATGCAGTTGAATTCTGAGATGAAAAAAGATTAGAATCCTGTACATCATTATTTTTAGGGAAAATTACCAAAATGACCAATTGACCAAATCGAATTACTAAAATAACCGGTTAAAATTGAAGTTTACGAAAAAAACAACCAATCGCAGCCCGCCACGTGTCATCCCTCGCGCTGACGTGGCGAGGGATTATGGGAATCCCTTGCCCAAAAAAGTGTGCCCGGCGAGGATTCCACATAATCCCTCGCCCACGTGTGCCCCTCACTGACGTGTCTTTGATCCCTGGCTGAGTCAGCGAGGGATTATGGGAATCCCTCACCCGAATTTACAAAAATACCCCCCCTCGCCCATAATTAAAAAATTATATATATTGAAATTTCTAATTATTTATTATTTTTAAATACTTAAAAGTTTAATTTAATTTTATTTTGCCCTATATAATACCTTTTATGTTAACAATGTTTACATTCTTAGCAACCTTCTTCTTATTTTTTTCTTAAAATTTTTCTGAATCTTTGTAAAATGTCAGTTAATATCATACTATGCAGTGGTGGTAAATGACATTTTGTAAAATGTGTTGAAGAGTATCTACCATTAAAAGGTAAATATCTTAGACATGTTTATAGTTTATCTAGCAATATAACATATGATGAATTAAAGGATATTATTTCTTCAAAATTGAGAATTCAAAATTATATACGGTTATCATATAAAATGTCTACCTATACTCATTTTATTGATATATCTGATGATAAAGATTTATTGTATTGTATGAATGTTGTTCTTAATGGTCAAAACGAAATTTTTACGTTATTCGTCAGCGAAGAATCCGCTGTTGGTAGTAGCTCTGCTGTCCACGAAAAAAAATTGAATTTTACAAACGACACTGAAAAGTTTATTTATGATTTAAACGATATTCCTGTGGATGGCGAGAGTTATAGTGATGTTAAGCAAGAATGTGATTATGAAAACGAAAAAAATCAAGATTTTTATGAAAAAGAGAATCCGCCTCCATATCATTTCGAGTATAAAGTTCATGAAGATATGTTTTTTTCACAACCGGAGTCATTAGTGGATCCTACAAATAATCCACTCAAAACTACTAGCTCTGGGTTGTCAACTATTTCTGAAGATGATTGTTTCAACAACAAAGAAGAATTATAACTGAAATTGGGTACGATGTGTCTAACCCAATGTTTTGAGTATTAAATGGTTAAATCGTCAAAAAGTATATTTGAGGCGTCACATACGTCCTCCTCCAAAACCTTCCTACAACACCAATATTTACTTATCTACATAATACTTATCAAAATGGTTCTACTGTCTCGTTTATATTTTTCTTATCTACATAATGCTGATCACGCGATGAGAAGTATTAAAACTGACAGTAAGATATTCTACATTGAAGCGGGTAAGATGTGTACTACAACTTACATCTTACTTGGGCCAATGCAGTTGGCAAGCTCTGATTACGGGTTGCCTGCTCACCGTTGATAGAAGATATATTATATGTTGACGTGAAATAACGAAGACATGCTATGTGTTGACAGAAAATAATGAAGACATGCTATATGTTGACAGGAAATAATGAAGACATGCTATGTGTTGACAGGAAATAATGAAGACATGTTATGTGTTGACAGGAAATAATGAAGACATGTTATGTGTTGACAAGAAATAATGAAGACATGTACAGGCTATGTGTTGACAGAAAAAAAATATATTATATGTTTATATGAAAAAATGTATTGATCCGTTCTTTTATTTTTAAATTATTAAAAAAAATTTGTAACATATTAGTCGTACATTTACATTTCCCTATCATTATTATTAAAATGAAAAATAAATAAAACATCACTAACATAAATCCTAAAAATTCATTTATATTAAAATGAAAAATAAATAAAACATCACCAACTAATAAAAGATATTTTAACGTGGACGGGGTAAGCTACGCCAGAAATACAACTGATCAGCCATGAAGCGCCTATACAACTTACAGGTCTCTCTAAAATTTTCACCACAATCTATCGGTTTTCCTGTAACTAAATGTTCCACCAACATACAAACGTAAACTCCTTCATTACCACTCAAGGCTTGGGGTGATGTAACATAATCTTCGTTTACTTCAATTCCAAACAGTTTTTCTGGTTGACCGGTCTTTTTCCAGAAACGAAGATTTACTAATAAAGCGCTAAAATACACAGACACTTTCATAAAATTCCATGACATCTTTTGACCATTTTTCTGATTCATCATCTGGAATGGCCCATCTACGTACAGTAAGTCAATTGCTTTGTACACCCGGGTTCTGAACATCCGAAGTTGAAGATTCGGATTGATTCTTTGGACGTCTCCATTTACTCATGATCCACGTTGACGATTTAGGAGCGGGTTAAGAAGAGTATTGATGTTTATCCATAGATTATATGAAATGAGAAATAAAGATAAGTTTGATGGTGAATGAGTTGTAAATGAAGTGCCTATTTATACATGAGACACCTAAAGGAAATGTTTATTTAATTATTAAAATATAATAAATTCGTTTTTTTAAATAATATAATTTTTTTAATTTTTTATTTAAATCTTTGATATGAGAAGATTCTTTAAATCTAGTATATAAGTTGGTATTGTAAGTTCAATATTTTCATCAGTTAAAATAAAATGTCATCTAACAGAAGAAACATGAGAAATCGAATAAGTGAAAGACAAAGAAACGGGTCATGTTCTAATCCACTAGTTATATTTACAGTGGAAAAATATATCAATAAATTTTTATTTCATTAACACTAATTATTGCAATACAAATTATATACAATTTATTTAACTTTATATCTATTAGTTAAATTTTGATAAAATAAAATTGCTAATTTTTCTCGGAAGTTTTGAGCAGTGACGCGTACATCTTCAACATAACATAAATCATCTCCAGTAATTAAACGTTGTAGTATAATACACACCCAAGCACCGCAGTCTCCTGATTGAGGGGCTTGTTGTGGCACGTTAGGCGGTGTAATTCGTTCAAAAGATGTGGGTATAGAGATTGTCATGTTCCGATCTTGAAAAAAACCATGATAGTATAACCATTCCTGTAGCACGCGGTCTATTTGATTTAAAATTGAATTAATATCACTATTATATGATCATGCCATACTGTCAAAAATCAAAGATACTGTTATATATATATGATCTTTAAATAAATAAATATTAAATTAATAATTGAAATATAGTGCTACCTGTTATATACTGTAACAGTCCATTGTAGCAAATTTATTTTTAACAAAACCCAATGTTCAGACGCAACGTTCAATGGAATGTATAACTGTAACAAATAATATGTTAAAATATTTTATAAAACGGTCAAAAAGCTAAATTTATAATTACCTCATCAACATCCTGAATAGGTGGATATAATGGTTTAGAACCGTTTACGTATGAAGATAATTTTTTCATCTGTAATAAATACATTATAAACCATGGAGGAAAAATACATTACCTCATCAACATCCCTCGCCTGGATCTACGTGCCCCTCGCTGTTATGTTGTTTTTTTTTTAAATACGTAATTTACACGTGGACGAGATAACTACACGTGGGCGAGGGAAAATTAATCCACGTGGGCGAGGGTTTATGAGTTTTCCTCGCCACCGGCGAGGATCAAAGTCAAATATCTTTTTTTTGTATTTTTAATGGTCAATGGTTATTTTGGTAATTTGAGTTGGTCAATTGGTTATTTTCGTAATTTTCCCTTATTTTAATCATATTCATCATCTTTTGCTGCATTTCCATCATCATCGTCCTCCTCATTGTCATCAAGAATCGACTTTACTAGTCCATCAGTACACTTCCTTAGAATAGTGCCTTCAGTTCGCCTTCCACGTATTATCCATCCAATGTGCATACTGTAAATGTATGTCAACAGAGAAAAGCAATAAATGGCACAGCTTTAACTGCACAAATATTTTTATAGTAGTCTAGACGAGTCAAAAAAACCAAGCATGCTTAAAAGCCACAGACAGATGTAGCAAATTGGTGAGTGAAAGCATACGCCATCACTGCAGTATGAACATATATGTCATACCAACAGAGTATGCATGCATGTAGGCCGAAAAGGTTCTAGTGTTTTAAAGTGTTAAAATTATATAAAATACAAATTTGTTACTGCAATGCATCCCCTAAACAAATAGTGTGATAGTGCAGACTCTGGTTGAAAATTGTGTATCCACCACTTACTACACGTCTAACTTATTACAAATGTTTGACACTTGGCCTTATTTGAGGGTGTTTATGTAGTTTTAACTAAATATAATCATATTCACTATTTATATAAAACATTTTTAAATAAACCATTAAGCATGTAAATAAAAGAATTCAAGAACACGTACCCCAGACTTTGAATTCGTATGCATAAATTTTCTCGCCTTATTTTCCTTTTTTTTTGCTATAAAATCGAATAAGTCATCAACCGTTATCTTTCTGTCTTTTCGAGGAAGTATGCTGAGGTAAGCAACAATTTGTTCACTTGTAATGTTGCAGATTTCTGTGACGTCGGAACCTATGGAAAAGTAATGCACAACTAGTGGATGCTTTAAAATTGGTCCCAATTCAAGTTCTTCAAAGCTCATAACTCCTTCAGTTTCACAGATCTCAATCTCCAAGTCATGTAATTATGTGATCTTTTGAGGTCCAACAAAGCAATGTATAAAAGAGTTGACCTACAAGATAAAAAATCAATTGAGTATTATGGCAAAAAGTTATAAATTAAAAAAAAAAAGAAAAAGAAAAAAAAAAGAAAGAAAAACCTTGCATGATTGAAAAAATGATTCTTTAACCAACTTCAAACAATAATAATTGGCCAAATATAACCAAATATCTTGCTTTTGTATAGTTTCTGCCAGTTCTCTCTTATCACCATTTTTTTTTCTCTCCTCAATCCTCATAATAGACATTATTATTATTTTTGATATATATATATATATATATATATATATATATATATATATATATATATTATATCAAATAGATAGATTATTTAGTAGATATTTCTTATGTTTAAATTGTATTGTGTATATCCTATCCTAAAATGTTTGGGCTCCTTTGTAACTATAAATATAATATGTAAATGAGAGAAGATTATCTTTTGAGCCATTCTTTCACCTCAACTTTTAAAAATCAAGTAATATGAACCCACAACCGTATCTTGATTTATTCATATGCACCATAATAAGACCAGTAAGTTACAATGGTAGCGACCAAGATTTAATTTAAATTCAATTGAAGCGGTGTTTCCTTTTACCAATTACTAAATTTCCTTCCCAGCTTAAATCTGGAATCTAATTATTACCAAAAACAATGAAAGTCCCTTAAATGTCTGTAAATCCAAGAAACTCCCCTTAAATGTCTATAAATCAAAAGTAAAAATAATCTTAGTTAGGTTTATTGTGATGTTTAGCGACACCTCTTTTCATAGCCGGCCTGAGGAGGGGCAAAGTGGACCTCCGTCCAGGGCCCACTCGCTTAGGGCAGAAATTGTTTTGATAAATTTCTATATTATATATATAGGAATGAGATCTGGTGAGAACTCTAAGTATTTATAAGAACTTTTTAACTCAATCATAACCTTTGATTTAATATAAAATATGACAGATGCTATTTCAATGGCTAAGATGAGATAAGAGTAATATAGTCATTTTATTAGTTGTCATTTTCTTTGAATAATGTCAGCTTCTTTTTTCATCCTCTCTCTGATCAAAAAACCAATCACTATCATAATCCTCTGCCACTATGCCCTAAGAAATTCAAAATCAACCCACAACCATCAGTACCACAGCCCGCTACCGGTCATCTCTTCCACGCCGGTAACGTTCGCTCTCCCGTATGTTTTATATGAATTAAGTTTTGTTTTTCATTCATGTGTGTCGTTCTACCCAACTTCATTCATAAGTGAGCTTTCAAATAAAATTAGTGGGCCTTGGAATTAACAGTAGTTCAAAAGATGAATTAGTTCACGGTTTTCTAATCATTGAACCCGGGTTGGACCCGGTTTTGCCCCTTTTTTTTTTTTTAAAAAAGTAGCTGTTGGGATCGATTTTTGGCCTTTTTTTGTCACTTTTAGGCTTATAAGTTAGTATAAATAGGTGTAGGTTGATATGGTTTAGTACCCAAGTCTCAAACGCAAAAACATACGCAAAAAACGCAAAAAATACTCTCGTTTACTCTCGTTTTACACGTTCACTCTCTTCAATCTTGATATGGCTCACTCACAATCTTCCGTTGGTCAAGGTTCGTCCAACGCTCCAACCGTCGTTCGTGTCATTCAAGAAAAGAAAAAAAATAAAAAAAAAAAGAAAAAACCCGGTTGGACCCGGGTTTCATACTCTACCCGAACCCGACCCGACCCGACCCTACCCGGGTATACCGGGTAGGGTTTTCATGCTACTGAACCCGACCCGGGTTCGTACCCGGGTTCACCAATACCCGGGTACAAAAAAACCCGGTTGGGCCAAACCCGGGTTGTACCCGGTTCGGGTCCGGCCCAAACCCGAAATGTCCATCTCTACCTTGTATAAGTCCATTTTAGTTTTCATTTAGAAACATATATTAGAAATTTAATTTATTTCTTTGCAATTTAATTTAATTTAATTTATTTCTTGCATAATTCTATTTTGATTTTCATTTGATAACATGATCAAAATTGACTAATTCTAACTTTAAAACAACACAAAATCTTTGTATAAGCTAGTGTTTGGATAAAAATTAGGTAACTAGATCGATGTGTTACTAAAATTGATAGAATGTTCCTTTTTTCTTTTGTTTTTCCAATGATATTATAGGTAGAGGTGTACAAACCGGTTTTTGGGGCCAAACCGGTTCGGTTTCTAGGGCCAAACCGGTTCGTTTCAAACCGATCCGGTTTGAACTCCAAACCGGTTCGGTTTCTAAACCGGTTTTAGGGCTAGGATATTCAAACCTATCGAACCGGTCCGGGCCGGTTTGAAAACCGGTTCGGGCCCAAACCGGTTCGGGTTTTCATTTTTTTTAAAAAATTTAAATTTTTACTTAGTTTTCAAACGCCCAAACAGTGCTCATGTGGCCAAACAAAGCATGCATACAAACAGTGCTCATGCGCCCAAACAAAAGCATGAGCCCAAACAAAGCTCATGCGCCCACACAGTGCTCATGCGCCCAAACAGTCATGCGCCCAAACAATGCTCATACGCCAAACAGTCATGCGCCCAAACAGTGCTCATGCGCCCAAACAGTGCTCATGCGCCTGAACACTTAGCCAAATTTCAGAAGTTTTTCACACATAAATTCTTCAAAACTTGTTCGATTGATCTAAAACAATATTTATTTTTATCAAAGATTACACATTTATATAAATTATTTATAAATATTAAACATAAAACATAAAACATTAATTAAAAATATAATTATGATTTATGATACATGAAAAATTAAATATGATTATTTATTTTTATCAAAGATTACATAAAATAAAGATACTATTCAAAACATATAAACAATTCAAATGACGTAAACTTTATTCTTCTCCACCAGAACCCGAGCTATTACGAAGGAACTCGTCATATGCCGCTTCATCATCGGTCATTCCGGGTGTCAATCCATCGTCTACTTCGTCTTCATATATTTTGGCTTCATATTCTAATTCTCCTTCAAGTGAGCATTTGTCTTGTATTCTTATCCTTCAAGCAAATACACATTTCAACTGCTTCGGGAGTGAGTCGGGTTCTTCGTATTGATACAATCCTGCCACTAACAGAAAAAACAGATTCTAAAGCTACCGTGGAAGCTTGGACGGTTAGTAAATCTCGGGCCATGATGGATAGGATTGGAAATTGATCTTCATTACCTTTCCACCAAGCCAGCAAGTCAAAAATTTTAAAATCTTGTGGAGTCATGGTGGATAAAAAGTTTGTTCCACTATACCTCCCGATTTCACTACTCGGAGTGTTACCACGTTAACGTTTATTACATTCATCTCTTAAAGTATTATACAAAGCAAACATTGGATCACTTGAACCTTCGTCATGTGCCGCATGCCGCATAGACTCATGTATGTTTGATGTTTCACCATATTTTGCTAAATAAACATCAAACATTTGGCCTAAATATATGTTAAAATTATTTTTTGCACTTTGAGCATAATATGGGTTTTCTTCTTCTAAATCCAAATTAAAAGTAATTTTATCAAGTAAAGTTTCAACCCTCGACGTATTTAAACAAGGGTTTAAGGCGGCGGTACATGTAATAATTGGAGGCATTTCTTTAAAATATTTTTTAAGTTTTTCTTTTATTTGTGGTATCATATCCGAATAAGGTCTACCCCTACACGACAACTCATTTAATTTTGAAGTCATTAAGTAAATTTGGTGAAGTACTAATGGACTTGTTGGATAATAAACTTCAGAAAGACAAGTAGTTGCGGTTTTAAAAACATTAAGTATTTTGGTTATTTCTTCAATAATAGCCCAACCCAATGAATGGTAAGTCGAAGCCTTTCCACGACTCATCAAAGTATTATGAAATACTATTAAACTTTCTTTTTGGTCAATAGCCTTTTCAAACATGTTACAAGTCGAATTCCATCTTGTAGGTACATCCCAATTCGGACCTAAACATTTGGAATTTGCGTCTTTACAAAACTTGCGATACCTGCTATATCTTTGGTTATTGCTAAAAATATCACGTAACATTCTTTTAAAACTATCGTTTACTGTTTCAATAGTTTTTAAACAGTCATGAACGGCTAAGTTTATGATGTCCGCAACACATCGACTATGAAAAAACACACCGTCACAAATTGGTTTATATTTTAATTTTAGATGTTCTATCGCAAGCGTATTATTTGACGCGTTATCAAAAGATATAGAAAATATTTTGTTTTCTAATTTATACGTTTTTATAACTTTATCAATAAGATAAAAAATGTTTTGCCCGGTGTGAGGATAATCAAACAATTCAAACGCAATTGTACGTTTCATCATTTGCCACGAACCGGGTTCAACCCAATGGGCGGTGACACAAATGTACGAGTCCGGTGAACTGTGCGGAGTCGACCAAACGTCACTAGTTAAGTTAACACCGGTTTGTAAATTTTCAAAATAAGATATTAATTTATTTTTAGCTTTTTTCCATATTTTTAAGCAATCTTTTCTAAGTGTAGCACGAGTTACATGTGAGTATCGCGGTTGAAGAGTTCGTTGAATTAGCCGAGTCAAACGTTCATTGTCGAAATGTTTGAATGGCAAGCTTTCTTGAATTACAAAATGCGCCATTTGCTCACGAACAGCTTCAACGTCATCAGCCCAAACATTCTCTTCGCTTGTCATCGAAGCTTGACCTTGAGACGGTTCATCTTTCAAAGTCTTACAATATTTATTCGCAATGTTGTTTTTCAAAGTTGTATTTGCATCTTTTTTGAAAAACTTATGACAATGCTTGCAACGAGCTTTGTTTGGACCGCTAGCCATTTGACACAAATCGTAATTGCACCATATTTCGGGGTTCCTATTCGTAGGAAGGATTGCGACCACCACGTTGCTTGAAGACGTATCATAACCAACG